>OV656851.1:11320000-11701000 GCA_927399475.2 Acleris emargana
CTAGTTGGTAGCAACCCTGCCTACGAAGCTAGCGGTCCTGGGTTCAAATCCCGGTATTGGCAGATATTTGTGTGATGAGCGCGAATATTTGTTCCTGAGTCATGGATGTTTACTATACGTATTTAAGTATATATTTCTCTATATAAGTACATATTTATATCGTTGTCTAGTATCCATAGTACAAGCCTAGAGCTTAGTTTGGGACTAGGTCAATTGGTGTGACATTGTCCCCTGATATTTATTTTATTTATTATTTATTTAGGTGTCGCTAAAACACTTTGCTATTCTATGAGCAGCTGTCATAATTAAATGACAGCGCCATGGCAGCGCTAATTTGAATCTGACGCTTCTTAGTTTAGGCGGTTTTATACCGTTAAATCTGCCGTCTAAACTATGTCTTAAAATTAGACAATTTAGTTTTAGGCTATTTAAGCGATGTGCACGTAGAATTGGGTTCATTGCCGTACGTGTATACGTAACTGAACTTTAGTTAGCCGGCTTAAGTGGCCACATATAATTACAGAAGGTAGTGTTGTCCCTGGTCAAGATTTAAACGCTACTAACGTTTTCTTTTCTATAACTCTAAATGTATGGGATGGCATTCTCGTGCGTTGCGATAAACCACGTGATCAACTGTCATCCCATACATTGTTATAGAAAAGAAAACGTTAGTAGCTGTCGCATCTTGGCTAGAGCCTCAATAACCATAATGCCTGGGTCTGTTCTTTGGATATATTAAACTTGATCATATTTCCTTGGGCTGTTCAACGTGCAAACACGATTAGAAACAAAATCTTCGGTAGTTTAAATTTTCAAAAATATTTTTGCATGTTTTTGGTTGAATCTTGAATACTCTTTGATCTGTAACGATGATTTTTAATTAAATAGTTGAGTACCTATCTGTAAATGCTTAATTCTGGTAAACCATTTCTATCATTAGTGTTGTGGTTTTAAAGTAAACAGAAATTACTTAAATATTTGAATTTGACGGCTCCAAGTCGCGCAAACTATCTTAACTATCTCCATCACACGTTCTTCGGCCCTAAGCACATAAACCCATCCTTTTCTACTTTTGTGTGGGCGTAAGAGAATAACACCACAGGCCAAACCAATTGAAGAAAAAATGAAACCAATATCGATATGAATAGCTTGATTGCCCCAGTACGTGATTCTGATAAAATGTAAGTTATTGAAAATCTATGTCAGTATAAATGGAATGAATGAAATATTGAGCTAACTTAGAGTAAATAACAGTAGGGGAATGGTTTTTTATGTAATGCCAGATTTCATAATTGTAATAAATAATAATGTCCTGTATTTTGTCGCCTACCAAGGTCACCTATTTGAATCATTTTTTCATTAAACTAGGCTGCCATAACTGTCAGTTTAAAAATAGTTATGGAAACATTGACAATACGATAACAATAGGTGTAAATACAAAGTAGAATATGAGGCTCCAGGCCTTTATGCTACATGTCAATAATTACTTCTATCTACGATTTTCGTGATATTGAAATATTAAAGTAGTTTTAAGCGAAAACGTTATTAAATTTTTACATCAAATAAATGAAAATGTGTAGGTAGTATTATCTACAGAATAATATAGTGTTTTTAGTTATTTTTAAAAACATTTGGAAATTCTAGATTTTTTATTATATTCATTATCCGTTTTAATGTGTATTGAGCTTATAATCTAGCTGTCTTGTTTTCATCACGTTTCGGTAGTTTTCTTAACATACAGTGAAAACCGCATTTTAATACGTTCAGTAGTTTACTGACAGTAGGTATAAAGGCAATAACAAAAACTTTTCATCATATTTTATGTACATACAATAGATAAACTAAAAATACATATTGTGGGAGACTTTTTAGTATCTATACACAAAAGGTTTTTATATTGGCGGAAGACCCGGGGTTGTGTTATGAAATTGATATAAAATAACGATAAAATATGGGCTGTAAAATAAAACGGATTCCTCTAAAAGACCGTAAAACGTAACAAGCGTTATGTAAGGAATTCATTTGAGTATCACAACTTTGTAGGTACCTACTTGTACAGTCGGCAAAATATGTATGTTCTATCATAATCAGTGATGGGAAATAGGTGAGCTAAAATACCTATTCTTTGCGAGAGGACATAATATGGAGTGGTGACAACCGGATAAAAGTATATATTTTTTGGATTCCGGGTATTTGATATTTATCCGGGCACTGCGAATACTAGCCGTAATGTTGAACATACATTCTTTTCCTTATGGAATGTTTGTAAAGTTTGTAGTAAAAATGGTAACATTCCTGCCATAAAGTTAAAAATTATAAGTAATCCGAAAATGTGAACGCCCATTTGCAAGTCATAAACAAACAATGCGTGGGAAAACCCATATTATTAGTCCTGCTACTACTTTTTAGAAATCTTGTACATTCCTTCTTTTCTCTAGCCCTTTTTACTAAAAACTAACATTAAACATGCCGTACTTTAAACAAAACATGTCATGTTTTACATTACGATAATTACCCGAATAAATATCGAATACCCGGAACAGAAAAAAATAATAATTTTTATCCGGTTGTAACCACTCTATATTATGTCCTCTCGCGAAGAATAGGTATTTTAGCTCACCTATTTCCCATCACTGATCATAATGTATGAATCCGGTTGCTTAAGTTATGATTGATGTCTGGCAACTCAAATGATGGATTTTAGCATGTTCTTTCCAAAATTGAAGTTGAATTGAGTTTTTAAAGTAAGGTTTCCAAATGCGACAAGTATCAAAGGCACCTACTTTTTTGACTTCATTGTCTTTGTTGAGTTTCTTGCGGCGTTTCTTCTCAGCAGTTGTCTCTTGAGAAGCGCTGTTAGATTTTTGACGTGTATAAGTGCCCGTGCGGCCTACTTACTGAATAAACATCTTTTATCTTTTATCATACGTATTATTATTGTCATTCCATAACACTTTATGTTGCGCATAAAAGTATTTTGTCCTAATTGTACTGTCATATTTTTTATAAACATAATGTTTTTTTTTTAATGTTATAATATTGAAGATCATGATGTTTTAGTCATAAGAATTGCAATTATAACAATAGGCATTCTATGCATTTAATTAAAATTAGGTCGTCTTTGTTACGCTTTATATTTTTGGGATTATTAGAGCCCGTAGCATTTAGGTTCACGGTTGCTAACAATCCATGTTAGTTTGTATTTCAAGTTGGGTTAGTTTAGGTTAGGCAAGGTGCGAAAATGCGGCGGTTCTTTGCTCGGCGTTGCAATAACGCTTTATTATTTGTAACACCACTTGTATGTTTCTGCAAAATTATAATGAGCGTATAACGCAATACTTATACAAAATACTCATAGAAACATATGCCAATCTCTTAAATTATGAATTTAAATCATCCCAATCGTTTTAAGTGTCGCAACATAAAACAATCTGCAAAAGTTAACGACTTTCTCAAAATGTTTAAAATTGACAATTGAGCTATGAACAGTGTTATCAATAAAAAATCTTTGATTTCTGGAAGCCCACAGAGATCCATTAGTGGTTTAAAAAAAAAAGTAGTTTTTGTAAAACATCCTAGATTTTAGGTACTTGTAGAGTGAATACGCATCGTTTACTGAAAAACAAGAAAAAAAAAAAACAAAAGCGACAATTTGCATGGCGCATTAATTTTGCCAGGTCAAAGAATAAAGATAACGTATGCACGACAATCACTTGGCTGGGTTTTAACAAAAACAGGGCACCGGTTCTCACGCCCTTTTCTATTACACACATCGTCGAGTGATAACTAAGCTCGATTTACTTCGGAACGGGCCGTAACTTCCATGTTAGGTTACGGCCTAAGGTTTTACGCCAAAACGAAACTGTCGTCGTAAAAAAATAATTACCTACTCACATTATATTTAATGTTTCATTCATGTCGTGGGTGGATAACGACCGAGAGTTTTATTTAGCAAATAAGGTTAAGGGATTGTTGTTTAGAGGTACTCTTACTGTCACAATTGGGCGGGTTAAAGTCGCGTGTCACCTTGTAATGACCCTTACGGCGTAGCGCGGCCGGCGAGCGTCTAAAACAAATACATAGAGATCGCCTCATCGCTGAGGGCGGTGTCACGTGGCGTGGCGTTCTTCAAACATCGATATGATAGTGTTGATTTATGCCTCTTGTTGTCTTGCGATAGGCTTCTTTTACGCTAGCGGTAAGGTACTGGCCAAACCAATAGAATTTGTATTTTTTGGTGAAAACGGCGCCTTGTTTATTTTTGTGCCAATTTAACGTTTTGGCCGCAGCACCGTATTTAATACAAGTTGGGTACGCTACGTTGACTAATAGGTCTAAAAAGTAGTTAAAATACGTGGGATTACGAACTATCTGCTGTCGCTCTGGGAAAGGCAACTGGTAGATAACCACAACACAGCTGAAATTTTCCTAGGTAATAAACTAGGTAATACGTAATAAACCTAAATGCCAGTAATGTAAGGTAGCTGCTAACATTATGTTATAAGAGAGTTATGTTTTATGAGGGTTTTGAGAAAAAAAATGGCATTGCAGTAATTAAATACATGAGTGAATTATACGGTCCTAAAACTAACAAGGTTCTACTTAATTTTTGTTATGAATCATTGTTGTTTTGGCTTGGCAACACCCTAAGACCGCTGTCTGTGAGTGTTTCCATAAAAACAAGTGAAAAAGAAGACAAACGGTAATTGTTTCCAGGTCACAGTGAGTTACCGGGAGGAGAAGAGCGGCGTTAGTCTGGAGCTGGCTTACCGCCTTAATTGCCCAGTGATTTACGCAGCCCACTCAATAATCACTAAATGAGGGCAGAAAGTGTTTGGGTAGATAAATTTGTTATTTGCGTCTGGTTTTCAGGCTTTGATTGGCTTCTTAGTGTAAATAATGAAACTGATTTTACGTTATGCTATAGAGGGGCGCCAACGAACTTAATTAAGTCAACTTATCAATTTAGGGTCCTGTACCAAAAAAGTCTCAATTGGTTGACACCGGCTTAACAAAAGGTACACAAAAGAGATACACTCGGTCTCTGTATCACAATACGGCGTCATCGGCCGATATTGTTAAATTAATGTACTTACGTTTGTTTATCGTCACGAAAGAAACCGACGGGAGCCTGAAAATATTGTTTACCATCCGGGGGACTCGACGCAAAAAAGGTTTCGAAACTCTGCCTTAAAGTGTCAAGGTATCATGTTACCAAAAGCGATGATAATACGTGTTATATTGTGATAAATTTAAATAAATTTTGATGCTAAAACCTACAACAAAAGAAAGTATTAAAAAGGACATCAATGTCCGCGAACAAGGCCGTTATTCCATTATTGTCTGGATTCAATAACCCATGTCAACACCCGTGCCTAATGCTGCTCAATATTGTCGCCCTATATACATAATTACAGCACATTTAGGCCCGAGTGCGGTAATGCGATTATTGTCAGTGTAAGTGCCGCGTTAGCGACACCAGATGGCGTCAAGGGGGTACAACCGTAGCTTTATTAAATGCGGTAAGAGATGTAGGGCGCTTCTTATGGCGGTCATACGTAAGTACCTGAACCTGCCGTCAACAAGACCTCACCCGTACTTTTTAAATCATCTACTATGCAAGTACAGCCAGCAGCAGCAAGTACTCTTCACCTTGCTTTATAGTAAGGTCCAAAAATGGATCCATCTCTTTGTAGTCGACTGTATAAGGTACCAATGAGAACTTAAAAATACTAGCGATGGATTTCTTAATTTAAAAATATTCCTTTCATGTTAAGTAATTATAATTTTATTTTTTTATGTCCTTACAGTTCCTGTTTGCATGCTCAGTAGGTGTAAGGTGTATTATGAAAATAATTAAAAAAAAACAGCGGCAAGAAATAATTAAGAAATAAAAGTAAAATATTACGTCACGTCAAGTAGAGAAGGAATTGATATTAAATAAATAAATTGTTTATGTACAGTCAATTTACTATTTTATATTTTTAAAGCAGCAAAAAAAACAGGAGGCAAAAATCTACTGAGATCATAATATTTTCATTTAAAGAGCAGATGCCAAGTCCCAAGGAGATCTTCAGACTATTCCAATAAGCCTCTTGTATTTCATCCTTTATCTTTTCTGTACGGGTCGTTTAATCTTCCACTATCTCAAGTTAGCGATCACCAACGACGCACTTTGATTGAGCGTATCTACTGACGTTAGCCAATTGTAATAGCTTTGATACTATCACTTTGAATCTAAGTAAGCCTTCTTCAATCAACATAGTGACGTTCAAAAAGATCGAGATGCTTCGGAAGGTAACTGATTTAACGCAATTGCATGTTATAATTGTGTTATTATACGTTGTATGGGTAATAAATTACAGAGAGGTAAGGAAAAGTTGTAATAGGAAATTTCCTGCATTCTGACGATCTGAATGGTTTTGGAGTGAATTCTATTTTCTCATATTAAATTTCCCTATCGTAGGAGGCTTTTACCGCAAAATGCGGCCTTACATCTAACAATACTAAAACTAACATTACTAAAAAAAAAAACTACTGCGTACGCAATACATAAAAACTATGTGTAATGGATAAAATAAAGCTAATAAATAATAAAAAATCGTACGAGCAGGGTAGGACAGCAGTTTCTCCCGCTCACTACTCATGCAGATCATTTTACCTTGAAACGCTATCCATTTAAAATTTGTAAAATAATCTGCCCTCTATTGTTGCTTCCCTTCATATGCCAAGAATCATGTATGTTTAAAGGTCAACAGCCTACCGAGAACTTGCGAGGGTATTCGTCACGGGTCGGATTCATTACGTACTAGAAATGACAAACCTATATATACGTGCCCTCTGGATTCATTTTATTTGAAGTCGGCAAATAAATGTTTCGATTTGTTTAACGTTTGGCTAGAGCCAAAATAAATCTGTTTGTTAAAAGCTTCGAGTTCAGAGTTGAAATGAATACTATGTTTGAGGAGTGAATTTTCATGATTAATGACTTGCTCTTGGTATTTGTCGAGGGCAAGGATAGGGCAATTGGCTTGGGATTATTTTTCCACTACTATTAATACTTATTTTAACAATCCTTAGATTTTTGAGTTTTATTGAGGATAATTGAAAATAAAAATAAAAAATAAATATTAGGGGACAATGTCACACCAATTGACCTAGTCCCAATTTAAGCTCTAGGCTTGTATTATGGGTACTAGACAATGATATAAATACTTATATAGAGAAATATATACATAAATACATAGTAAACATCCATGACTCAGGAACAAATATTCGCGCTCATCACACAAATATCGGCCCTTACCTGGATCTGAACCCAGGACCGCTAGCTTCGTAGGCTGGGTCACTACCAACTAGGCCAGCGCATCGTCAAAACAAAATCGTCGTCATAATTAAAACTGAATACTGGAATAAAATTAAAAGAGGCACTAGTATACAATACAATACAAAACATTGTATTGTACACCAAACAAAAACATTACAGAGAAACAGTCCAATTAAAAAAACCACAGTTAAACATCAGGCAATCTTATTTCTAATTAGCGATCTCTTCCAGACAACCTTATAGTATAAACTCTAACAACTACTAAAGTTTAAAAAATATTACAATAGGGTACATGTTTCTGCTATTGTCATTATATCTCGTCTCACACCTGTTAGAAAGAAACTGACAACCTACTTATTTTATTTCTTCTATACAGTGTGTCTCTGACCTTGGGGCTTTAAATTCAACGATCGATTCTACTCGCTAAACTG
The DNA here is from genome assembly GCA_927399475.2 of Acleris emargana. Taxonomy (NCBI): domain Eukaryota; kingdom Metazoa; phylum Arthropoda; class Insecta; order Lepidoptera; family Tortricidae; genus Acleris; species Acleris emargana. Next base: position 11,327,759 of record OV656851.1, read on the forward strand.
AACTACTTTTGTTTTGCAACATGAAAAAATAACTTAAATTTAGATAACTAATTGATGTTAAAGTCTAATTGTAAAATCAGTGTATTACATACTGGCCATGTAATCACTATCTCATGGTACGGGGGCGACATTACCTTGGTACGGGGGCTAAAGGAAAATGGAGAATTGGATCGCGTACATTGAAAATTAGATTTAACTTGTATGATAAAAAATAAATTTAAACTGAACATATTTTTAACAACTTACAGAACAAAAGAAGTTTAGTTACAGGAGTAGAAATGATCTATGCATTTAAAGCCCCGAGGCACCCTGTAGATTAAAATAAATTAAAAATATTGTAAGGTGCTGTTAATTAACAATAAAAAAAACATTGAAAAGTCATGTTAGCTAACCGCTCGAAGGAGCACATAATGTTATATTATGACAGTATTGTTACATTATACCATTCATAAACCAACAAATTTGAGGCGACCTATCTCCCAAGAGAACATTTACCTATGCTTTACATAATGAATATGTCAATGGGTATCCATTGCGACCAACATTAGGACAATAAAGTTTATCTTTTGAAACATGGAACTTACCGGGTGGGCCCAGAGTTTTAAAAGGTTTATTCTTTTATAAAAGAACCCTAAAACTTTTTCTTTAAGTTTACAAATGGTACTTATAATGCTTATGAGTAGGCATCACAATTATTCAAGTCAAATTAATCTACTAGACATTTATCTAAATACTAAATATATAACTTCGGCATATTACTAGGTACATCCATAGAAACTAAGTGGTAGATTCGTTTTTTTTATATTGCAAAAAAAAATTTTTTTTTGTTTTGCAATATAAAAAAAACGAATCTACCACTTAGTTTCTGTGGATGTACCTAGTAATATGCCGAAGTTATCGTAAATAAAAAAAACACGGTGTATAAGGATGCAATAACAACGATTAAAAATAAAAACAAATTTATGAACAAATAAACATGACATCAGGTTTATGATATGCGTGTAGTCGAACTGATTGAAGGGTATAATAATTTAAAATATTTTTATTTCCATTTATGATTACATTCTCTCGACTCTAATCTTCAAAATTTGACCACAATTAAGTTTCCTTTGTCAGCTTCTCCTACTCTTAGAGGGTAAGACTAAAAGATTATCCTTAGTAGGTACTTCATTTAAGCCCCGTTTCTCTCACGATGCGAGTACAAAAGTGATATTTTTCTTACTAGCTCGGATTTTTCTCTGAATGTAAGGACTCTTAAATCTTTAAGATCCAGGTTCTTAAAGCTCCAATGCATACTGAACAGGTATATTAACCAACTCAATACCAAGATATCTTGATAAATCTAACGGGTGACGTGTAAGACTCAACTCAACAACTCTTATTTCGATCGCAAAATATGTATTGTATTTTGGTGATAACCTTATAACTCTTAAAATATTTGTAACTGCCGTAAAAGCCGTTAAACGTCTCGATACCCTATTAAGTAAATGGAACTATAATTATATCAACAACACAATATCTATATCTCAAAGCTCTAATTGCCTTTGAAAGATTCAAACCGACTTCAGAACGGAGGAGGTCCTATGTTCGATAGTAGGTATGTATGAAACTACGAGTAATGTAGTCATAATAGGAACCCTTGTAGTTTTGCCATGAGCGTCCGTTCGTCCGTCCATCCGTCCGCAGCTTAGCTCAGACACTCTTAATTCTTGAAAGCTGTTATTTAGCACAAATACAGAGATTAGTCACTTCGACAAAGTGGGAAGAAAAATCTAGTTTTTATTTTTATTTACAGTACCTCCCCTACACGTAACGTGGGGTTTTTTTTTGTGGTTTATCACATGGTGTGGGGTGTCGTTGGATATGTCCTTAAAAATGTGATAACGGCTTTGGAACCCTACACTGAGCATGGTCAGACATGCTCTTGCCTAGATTTTTAATATATCCCCAAAGTTAACCACAACTTTGACAGTTGTTATCAGCAATCGCATGTGCAAGTTTTCCGATACTAATCTGAATCTAAAAGTTGGATTACCCTCGAAGCTCCTGCCGCAAAATGGTTGAATTTTCGGCTTCGTGGAATGTAAAAATAAATGCTCAATTTTTTATTAATTTTTCACTGAAAAGTTTGGAAACACCTTTGCGTAAGGTAATTTTCAGGCGATATTGTGACCACCAGGGCCGTTTGTTCTACTTAGTTAAACCATACCTGTCGCCTTTGTCATGTTATCGCATTGATTTTAACTCGGTCGCTATTACTGTCAAGAGCTAATGCTGCCCTACTACGGAGAAAAGGCACAAGTGCAATTAATTCAAAGAAACATATTGAACTCTCAGGGATTATAATAAGGTTGGAAGTGCAATACAATTATTATAGTAGATGTGCCTTTTTTCCGTAGGAGGGCAGTACACCATACTTAGCATGCCAAAAGCAACCGTGTAAAAAAGAAGGCCTGGGCTTCTGTTACACTTACTCTTAACCGTATTGTAAATGAACATACGATTATGGTAAACGATATGGACGGAAGGGTCAGTTTAAGGCTACATTATTGGTTTGTAGAACTTTGAGTAATTATTATTTTAAATAGCATAAAATCTGAGTCTGAAGCACATTTTAATTCGCCTTTACTATTCGAAAACAATTAAAATAAATATCAGGGGACAATCTCACACAAATTGACCTAGCCCCTAAAGCCCAAAAGTAGCCGGTGAAATGACTAGCATAGAGGCATTCCATCTTAGTCCTCAGAGTTGGCAGTGCATTTGCAGTCTTGTGAATGCGAATGTCTATGGGTCACAGTTTCCACTTACCATCAGGTGGCCTGTGTGCTCGATTGCCTTCCTATGGCATAAAATAAATAAATAAACGAACCTTTAGGCTTGTACTATGGGTACTAGGCAACGACAAAATTACGTATATAAATACATACTTAAATACATAGAAAACACCCAAGACTCAGGAACAAATAATCGTGCTCATCACACAAATATTTGCCCGTACCGGGAATCCAACCCGGGACCGCTAGCTTCGTAGGCAGGGCCACTACCGACTAGGCTATCATACTTTTACAGAATCTACTTGTATTCGTAGCACAGATCCCTAAAATAGACTCAAAACATTACGTTACGTATATTTATCTAAACCTTTACTTAGTACTCGATGAAAATACGAACATCAAGGTCAATATCAACGTGCTAGCTTAGTACTAAATACAGACACTGGGGCGTTGATCCAATCGTCATACACATTTTATCGATGACGTTACGTTAACGATACTTACTCGATAGAACGAAGTAGCTCTTTGGAAAATATGCTTGAAGAATAGGTATATTTTCCAAAGAGCTTCTTATACAGTATACAGAAACTCAATAAACATACAATGCGTAAAAATATTTATCCGTGTGTTTTACTGTTCAAAACTTTTATTTACTGGATCTTCTGATACTCACTATGTACTTTAGTATGTTTTTAGAGGTAGTTCTTTAATGGGTTTTGAACTGTTACCAATGCAATTGCTCTGAATTGTCTCCAGCACCAATTCTACAATGAAATGAGCGGGAATTATGCTGATTGGAATTTGCATCGCATATTGAGCTGTCTGCTAGTTATTCTATTCAGTAGTTCGTTTGGATGATAGGTTTAACCTGTTTTGAATGCCACAGGTTAGACGACGCGTTTCGCTTAGTTTGTATTAGGTACCCTTTAGTACCCTGTATACAATAAGCTATGAGTCTTTGGTTATACGGCAAGTTTTTATGTGAAGAGTGCGAGTATTTGTTCCTGAGTCATGGGAATTCCTATTTATATAAATATATGTATTATTTTGTCCATTTTTATAATACAAGCCTACAACTCGAAATAAATCCAATATTATATCAATGGTTTCCTTTGAAACGCTTAACTATGTAATATTGTTGCGTCATATGATGCTTTTGGGCTGAATTTACTAATTTAATAAACGTCTATTGTGTAGAGAGTTAAATAAGTTCAGTTTAGTTTTTCAGATACTTGAGAAAACTGTTGCAATTGTATAAAATACGTTCTTGATCAAACAGTAGATTAGAGCAAACAATGTTTATCCCACTCGATATAGACCCGATAGTATAATAACCCCAACCCAAAACAAAAATGAATGGATATAAAAATATCATATGAAAAGTAATGCCCAAAGGGTTCTTATTACGAACAATAGAAAATAGCAGCGTTTTACAAGGGTCGGCTTAGATGGTAAAGCTCAGAAGTTTTCCCTTTTGACTAGTGGTAACTTTTGATTAGAGGCCCAAAAGGGTGCTTTTACTACTGTTGTTTTAAAGTACCACTCCTAATAAAAGAGCTTGCAGCTTTTAAGTAAAGGTCATTGACAGCATCAATTGATCTCATCTAATATATGATCCTTAAATTGCATAATAAATACACGGGGCCGCCACCACGAATTCAACAGCAGATCAAAACAAGCGAATAAAGAAATAGGGAACGCTTTAACGTTTTATTTGGTTTTATGAACTAGATTTTTGAATTTTAACTATTTCATCACCAACACAATTAAGCGGCTAAAGTGGCATAGCAATCGGAGTCGAGCCAAATAATGAACATTTTATTCAGCACAGCGATTTTACCATTCCGTTTAGAATTGGGCGTCATTCAAAGCGAATTCAGCTAACGGTCTCGGAACACCAGCTGTGACCGTCAACGGCACAATTAAATGAACGTGTACTTTTGAATACAGAAAATAAAACTGGTACAAGTTTTGAACAAAATGAGGTTAGGTATTTATCAGATTTAAAGCTTAATTATTAGATTATATAAGGCCAAAGACGAATAGTTAGAAGAATTTAATTTAAGAGATAGTAAATACTAGCATTTTAATGGCACACATTATCATTGGTAAAAGATGCATTTTTTTTGCAAAGTATCTTGGGCTTCGAAACATGTTATCGCTTTTCCAACAATTTTCGTTAGATGCACCTAAACGCACAAGGCACAACAGTTACATGAAACATGTCAAGGGCTTAGATAAAAATAAAAATGCTAACGTAACTTAGCAAATTAAGAAAACTAATATAATTCATTTTGTATTGGATTGACGTAAGCTGACAAACTAATATCGCATCGGCCGCTTATGTCCATCCAATACATTTCGTCATTTTTCGAAAATCACCAGCGCAATGAATCTTGTCTAGAGAGACCACCTTAACTTACTGTCTCAATCACAAAATTGCACATTGCCAAGTTCACACTCGCATAAAGTTTAACGAGCAAAAAAACTCATTAACTCTCTGTTGGCGCATAAAGCCAAAAACTGCCTCTTTATGACGTAATCATCATTTTACTGTGACGTCACGCCTCCATAAAGGCACGATAAAAATTCTTCTTATGATAGAAATGATTACGAAGTGTATTCGTCTAAGTATATCGGAGTTCCTTTTCATTCGGCAGGAGATTTTTCATTTAAACTGTTGCTTTGGGATTTATGAGACGGGAACATACATTACCTGCTCATGGGAACGTTATTGCTTCCATTTTCTTTTCAAATATTGGAAGCCGAATAACACGGAACTCGTTGTGGTATTATTTTTCCTGCGTGTTGATGTGCTGCATGTATGCCTCAATGTCTTTGTTTATAATTTAAAGTTTTTATCTGATTTTTAATAAGAATTTGATAGATTTCAAACGTGTCGTCAGAATTTTATGTAAAGCTGAAATAGTAAGATATTTTTCTGACAAGTAAAACCATTTGGCACATACCCAACAATTGTGTTGATAGAAATACATTAAAGAACACAATTTATTATAAGAAAGCAAGAAACTATTATAGGCTCTTGGTAACTTCGACAATATCGATTTCCCACAACGAACGCTTCCTATATGAATGTTGAAGAAGCGAAAGAAATTTGTCAAGGTCGTAACAAGTGGAAAGAAGTGGTCTCTGCCAACCCCTCTGGGAGTAAGGCGTGATTTAATGTATGTATGTATGTATGAACGCTTCCTATAGTTTCAATATCGATGTCGTGCCCCACCAGTCAAATTAAAGTTGCAAGGCAAAAAAAAGGTTGCGTCAAACTATGAAAATTGAAGAAGTGGGGCGGAACGTCCTCGTTAATCAGCTAGAATTACTATGGAAAACCAAATATTCCACTTGTTTTAATTTCTCCTAGTCAGACAAAAACATTTAAATATAAAATTCAAAAAGTATCACTTGCAAGTGGTCAGTAGATAGAGGCCAAACTCTATAATGGCCCTTAAAAGGGTGTTTTCTCAGAGGAGGTCCAAAAAAAAAGATTATGACTAGAGTGTCTTAAGAAAGGCCAAAAATAATAAAATAATGATCAAAACTGGCAAAAAACGATTCATTTTGATTTTAAGTCCGTTGAAAATGTGGAGAAACAAGGATGTATTACGTACTCAGCAATAACCACGGGAGGGGTATTATAGTGATTTGTCGCCTGTTAAACCTGCCATGTGAGTTATAAATTTGCATCTCCAGCAGGCAGAATAAAATGAAACATGCTTAAATAAAAAGTTATCACTTTTCTTAACCTTTGCTTTGTGACTTTCAAACACGTGCTAATTATTCCATGTAGGCCGGCAATGCAAAATAAAGGCGACTTACCATGACAGGTGTGTTTACAGAAAAATAAGTTTCTTATTAGGTATATTATAATGTTTGGGTAGAACTTACGACTACTAGAATCTTTACCGTTTTTAGTGAAAGCAACTGGGACAAAAACATCCATTTTACTTCATTGGTTGCCCTTTTTTATGATATTTGCATCAAATGTATAATTATGTTATGGATTTAAGTCCAATTTACCTAAAAATTATCTGCAATATTAACAAAAATAGTACTCGCATTTTTCTTTAGCAAGCAAATCATGATTTTTACTTTGAAACTAAGTGACCAGAATCTCGGAATATCTCGGTAGGTATATTTTGACGAAGCCTCTTAAACTTTCCGGCGTATTGTTCGACCTCTGATATCAATTTAAATTTAATATTCCTTACGATCGAAACGTAATCTCTTTGCAGAATTGAATCTGTTTCTATTACCAAATTGAAATTTTATACCATCTTTGTTTGTTTTCTTTCTATTATACCGTTTTTACGGTTTACTAACAGTTTGGTCAAACAACTTTTCCCAAAGTATCACATCCCAAACTATTTAATTCAAAATTATCAATAAGTCAAAACAACTTATAGCAATATAACAGTTGACAATTTTTTTTGCCATGTTTTTGTTTAACAAATAATTACTTGGTCATGTTTTATTTTACCAAATTTCATGTAGTCAAATGTATCGTTTGGTATAACATACTCGTCCCAAAATATTGTATGGCATACGATTTACATCCTAATTGAGTAGTGAATAGGATAAAATTTAGGGTAGGATTATATTTCGTGTCTGTGACGGCGATATTATCTATAGATTCATTCGTCGGTAGGTGCCTAGGTGGCATTCCTTTACGCATTGATTAAATTGTAGCGTGATAAATAGTTGATATTGTTGTATTAGTTATATTAACTTAATTTTCTTTTAAAATAAACAATTTACCGCTACAGAAAAAAGAAGGATGTTATTATTTAACTTGATATTTGTTTTTACTGAAAGTAGATATATATGGAGTTATTTCCGTGACACAATCGAGGAAGCCCCGCTGGGCGGGGCTTCTATTCTGCGTAATTTAACCTAACCTAAACCTATTTACCTAATTTTAACCTAAACTAACCTAACTGAACATGCTATAAATTGAGTGAGCGAAGTAGCAATTTGAACAAACATTCAGTGAAATATATTTAATATTTCCCAAAGGAAAACGTTTGCTTAATAAACGAAAAATATTTTGCCTAAAGTATGGCAGTACACCCGTTTTTATGATACTTTCCAACTAAAAAGAGGTTTTGTTGACTTAAATCTTTCGAAGTATCGGAGGCGTTAATGCGTGAAATTGAAAAGATAAAGTTGGTTTTTAATTACAATACTTTAAACACAATGTATACTCTTCGAGACATACTGGAGAAATTAAGAAAGTTTATCATTAAAACAAGGTACCTACACAAAGAAAAGTTTTAACAGATTTCAATTTTGTAAAATAAGTTATATAATAGACAACAACGTTAAAGTTATTTAAGTTGTGCTATAGAGAAACTGTAGCTATAATGAAATTGAAAATAGTCCTCGTATTATAATATTAACTCTTGTAAGAATAACGCCAATACTATTTATTTTAGGATGAGAAAAAAAAAGAAAAAGAACCAGTAGTCGTCAACTCTAATACTCGCTGGCAGAATTAATAAGAATCTATGCACTCAATATATCGCTCATCCAATAGAATAATGACATAATTGCATTTTTAGCATGCATGTTATGTCATTGTTCCACGCGATAGACCTGACCTTTAGAACACTTATGACGGTAAAATCTCAGAACCCGATTTTTTGCAATTATGTCATTATTCTATTGGATGAGCGATATTGTATCTGTGGATGTGTCATTAATGTTTTTGTGTTGGACAAAACATTGGGTCTCGATATTACCTATATCAAAATTTAACTATTAAAATATTTGAATACGTATATATTGGTTTCTAACTGCTATACTTAATTGATTTACCTAATTTAAGACTGATTGTTACGTATGAAGGGTCATCGTTTCTCCGCTAAAGAGTGCGGTAGTAGGGTAGAGACGAGAGATGTGGACTAAACGAGCAGCTGCCAACTTTAACTTTGACGACGCGCTGGCCTAGTTGGTGGTGACCCTGCCTGCGAAGCTAGAGGTCCTGGGTTCTAATCCCGGTAAGGGCAGATATTTGTGTGATGAGCGCGAATATTTGTTCCTGAGTCATGGATGTTTTCTATGTATTTAAGCATATATTTCTCTATATAAGTATTTATATCGTTGTCTAGTACCCATAGTACAAGCCTAGAGCTTAGTTTGGGACTAGGTCAATTGGTGTGACATTGTCCCCTGATATTTATTTATTTATTTATTTATTTAAATGAACAACAAACAACTTACAACAAAAACAACTATGTAACAATATCAACGCTCACGCTCTCGAACTCGGGAGAAAAAGTGCGTGACATAAGATCGTTGTGACGTTCAATCTGTCGAAAAATGCAAATTGTGGCGTTATTAATGATCAATTTCAAAATTCACTAGGTTCGTTATATTTGACAGGTGACAGGATAGTATTTGATTTAGTCGAGTTATATGCTTAGACGTTTCGTTATGTTGTTAACACAGGTTTGTAACCCCTGCTTCTTTAGGTCTTTTATAGTCCACGTTTCTAATTTAAGTAAATTTAATCAACACAAATAAAAAACGCAATTTAAATATTAACGAATATGACTTAAAGTACTACTGCAATAGATTATAACGTTAATTTAATATTTACTGTGAAATAATAACAGTAAAAAAAAACGTTTTGGAGCAATGTTTTTGTATATCTATTATGTTGCGTGTAACGTGCCCAATAAAATACCTTTATTTCGTTCTGTATCATGCTAAAATAAATGAACTATACCCAGTATGACATACATGCCAAAATAACAAGAATTTAAGTCTTTTCATTTCAGAGCACAATGCTGTCGAAGCAACGCTAACAAGTTTAACAATAAAGTTATTTTGACATCAAACTTTTTAAATATTGTTAATGATACAACTTTTCGGTCACGCAACGACAACCACAAACTTACAAAACTGGGTATCAATGTCGCTGTCATCGGACATTAAATGCGAAGATGGTACGAAGTGACGCATAAGCTTTATTTTATCCAGGGCACGGAATAAGTTTGTTATGTCTAACAAGGTTAACTTTTTGTCGCAAAAGTTGTGCTTAGTCTAGCAAGTTACGGATTTCTTCACAAAGTGCTGAATTGCGGTAGCGTTTTTAAAGGTTCGATAATAATTATCATCGTATCCGGTACTCTGAACTTTTTAACAGCTCTCGGCCGGTTATCGCTATTACACTTGCACTCGCATCTGGTAATATGTTTGTCACTTTTGTAATATAGAAAAACGAATATTGCTGAGCGCCATTAAGAAACTAGTCGTACTGTACAGTACAGTATGAGATTGAGTTAAGCACAAATTTTCCAAAGAAGTTTATTCTTAAAAGACTATTGATAATTATTGCGCTTGATAGATATAAGAAATTGTAAAAGCGCATTATATACCATTTTTTTTATTGCAAACAGAATAAGTATGTAAAATTTTAATGCCTACGTCAAAGGCACGGCCTTCGACAAGTAATCCTAGTCGTGATCACAATGTGAAGTAGGTACTTACTACCTCATTCCGATGTTCCCTTACGTACATTTCGTATTTATGTTAAAGTTAACAGATTTTCCATCCAGTGTACCAAATATTTACAGACTTCTTTAGTTTTATATCAAGGCTTATAAAGATCTCTTTTGGCTCCTTGACTGAGCAATATAAAATATGAAATTGTATCTCCGTCAACAGGATAAAAAATACTTTATGAAGCCACAGACAAGCAAGTAGGTATAAAGGTAGTAGCTAAAAGTAGTTAAAAGTAATATAACCACATACACTGGGCCATTTTCCTTTGACCTTACCCTAGAAGCCGTCGGCTATGTTAAGTAATTTAAGTCGCCCTGTATTTAATTAACGAAATACCCAATCCAATTTAATTTCTTATTTTCGTATAGATACGAGTATCACAGTCAGATTACAAAATATAAGGAGACGTTCTTTTTCAGAATCATCACTTGTACTTACAGGCATGCTCGCACCCAACTCAACTATTCTGTTTGGCCTATTGGTTGACCGGTAGATAATGTCTTAAGGCATTAAGTCCGCCATTTGTACTGGCTTTTTGTATTGTACAATAAAGTTAAGAGAAAGAAATGATGATGGTAAATTAAAAGTGATAGTACACTCGCGGTCAAATAATACGAGTCAGAGTGCATACCTACTAAAGAGGCTCGCCAGGGTGTGCTTTTAGTGAAATCTGATGTAGGACGCCCCGAGCATCGATACGGGACTTCCAAAGTGCCTACCTAGGATACCCAACTAATTGAATCTGCGGTTAACGCCGGAATTGTGCATGTTCAGAAAAACATCTAAAATGGCAATAAGATGTAAGGAAATCCAAATGATGACCAAACTCTCTCGCTATGATGGTGCGATCATAGCCTCGTTTGTATAAAAAGCGCACTCTGACCCGTGTTATTTGACTGAGAGTGTGGTTTGGTTGTATCTTGATCCTGATGGTGAAAAAGAACGAAAAACGTCGCTGAGTCGTTCGGAGAAAAAAAAAACCGAAACCTAAATTATTGTCTTACATTCGAAAACATTTAAACTCTGGCATCCATCACTGTTAGCAGGAAATCGCAAAAGCCACAGCAAATTTGTTTTTTAACGCTTAATTTGTTGGGAAAAGCTGAAGAACATTAATCTTCGCGTTATAGCTAACTGTAGCCCCCGACTTTGCTTCGTGTAAAATTAAGGAGCATGGCATACTAATGAGCACCAGCAAAGTTTGGTTACAAAAAAAAGCAATTTTAGAGCCTTGCCGTCCGTCGGGTCCTTCCACCATCTTAAACTGTTGTAACTGTATCTACATGCGTGTCAATTAAATTATCTTTCTTCCTTTCTAATCCACTGCAAAACAACAGGGGGGTTATTATGACATAGCTATGTAAATGGCACAAAACCTTTTTTGAAGTCGGTTATAAATGAGATCAGAAAAAAAACCCCCTTTAAGAACGCATTTTTTTTTTTAATGTTAGGTATTAGGTTAGTCCAACTGAAGTCGCCTTTTGGTTGAAAATATTGTGAGTCGCCGAGAAATTGGTGAACATATATAAAAAAACATACATGGAACGTATTTATACCCTTCCTATAACCTCCTTTTTTTGAAGATAAGGAAAGAAAAAATCATCAAAATTAATTGATACTTAAATATTTATGGGAAAAGTCCAAACCACACATTTAATAAATGACTGGAATAAAAATAACAATAAGGTTCAGTGTTTCAAATGGCATCGATGAATTTCTAAGATAGCGGATATAGCGGATACGTAACTTTAAACTAACTTCTTAGTGAACAATGGCGCGCCGTCTGGAGTACGGCAGTAGGGCGGTTCAGTACAGCATCCTTTGACGTGCTCTCAATAAACGGTGTTAATTTTAAAGACACAGGGTTTAGAGCAATACGGGCATCCCTTAAGTACTTACCATGCGTATGCCCACGATGATTCCAATCAAGTTCTCATTATGTGTACGACGAGTGTGGGTTTGGTAGGTACCTTTTATAAGTCTATTAAGTCAAAGTATTTGAGTCAGAAAGGTAATACAGTAAGTTAAATCGCATGGACCTTTTGGGTCAAGATGTGCAGTCGAACTCATAAGTATCTATACCTTTTAGTACCTTGTCGCAGTAATGTTTAACCCTTAAAAGTGATAGTGGTTTTAAATTAGAATATTAATAGCTGTGACAAGGTACTAAAATATATAGCTACTCTACTTCTACCGTATCGGGCAAACACTACTAGTTTTGCCGACTGTTTGTGACGTTACCGTACACCCTTGCGGCCCTTAATTATAATGGATAAAACATCTGTCACTCTCTGACCAGTATTGAAAGCGTGAGAGGGACAGTGGATAGCCGTTTTAAATTTTTAGCATATTCCTAACAATGTTTAATGAAACTTAATTAAGATTCGTATTTTTTCAAGATGTTTGTTTTTAGCTCCGCGTGAGGACTTTTCGACCCTCCATAAATTTACCAGCGCTTCTTAAGAGGAGGCTGAACCATATTCAACAATATTTGCTACACAAATAAACAAATACCTCCAATCCTAATATTATTAGAGAGATGACATGGCTAAACAAACTTTCGGAAACACTTTAGTATCCGGACTTCTTCCGATTCTTTAATTAATTTTCATTACGGAAATCCTAACTTCGTCACGTAGCTATTTGCATTTAACTTAGTTTAAATTGGGAATATTGTAACTCTTTTTGTTTAAATAAAAATTAAATTAATTGGAAGTCGAGATTTGCAAGTGTTATTTGAGGTGCTGAATGTTGTAGGAAATTGATGAGGAATGTTTTTAGATGAATTTGATGCTTTTGGTTAAATTAATTAAAAGTAATATTTACTACGACGCGGATAGCTTACTTGGTAGTAACTCTGCTTACGAAGTTAGCGGTCCCGGGTTCGACCGAAACAAGTCATTATGGTTGTTGAGTCTCGCGTTAAACACTCTACTTTTCACTTTGAATGCTAGGAAAAAAACGACATTCTATACAAAATTAAAATATTTAACAAATATGTAACAAAGTTTCTGACGTTCCGCGGATGTTTTTTTTTGTAAAGTTACACTTTAAATACTTGCTAGCCAACAGATACAAAGTTGAAAAATATTTGGACCATGCGTATTAAAATAAAATTATCCTTAATATTTTTAAAAAGATTCAAATTCGTAATCATCAATCGTGTTTTACTTTTTTTTTTAATGTATATTTTTGTACAGTTGTCATTTTGAGGTTATTTCCAAAGCCTATAAATGGTCCAATGGTACACAATCACTGAAAATGGCGATAATCCTCCATTCACTAACACCGTGATTCGTTGTTTAGCGGTTTTCAAAGTAAATTAAAACAAATGAAAAAATCCTGAGATTAATAAGGAGCTTTAGTCCCGATGTGCAGGGACTAAAGTAACACATTAGCGGCCCCAACAGAAGACCAGCGTTGGCTTCACAGCCAGCACATGCTGAGTTGGGACCGTTTCGCAGCATTAGCACATCTGTTTTCTTGTCTCATGTTCTTCTTTTTTATTGCTACTTAAATTTTTTGTTGTGTTATTGTTGTGAATAAATATTTTACTTACTTACTTACTTTACTTACATTAAGAGCACGAGAAGTGAAAAAAAAATCGAGCTCGAGAAATATCCAAGACAAAACAGCAAATATTCGCACTTATCACACAAATATTTGCCCCACGTGTGACCGAACCCGGAACCGCTAGCTAGGTAAGTAGAGTCACTACCAACTAAGCTATCCGCATCGTATTGAGAACAAAAGTAAAAACTTTTAATTAATTTAACTAAAGGCAACAAATTCATCCAAAAACATTCCTCATCAATTTCCTTCAACATTCAACATCTCAAATGAGACTAGCAAATCTCGACTTCCGATTAATTTAATTTTAATTTAAACAATCAGAGTTAAAATTTGTACTCCCAATTTAAACTAAGTTAAATGCAAATAGCTACGTGACGAAGTTAGGATTTCCGTGATGAAAATTAATTAAACAACCGGAAGAAGTCCGGAAGTCCGGATACCAAAGTTGTGTTTGTGGAAAAGGCATTTTTTCTGTTCTCGTTAAAAAGAGAAAAATAAAAAACATACGAGGTTAAGGCGAAAGCGGGATTGGTTTTGTCCAATTATGGAACTTAATTTAATGGCATTTTGCTTTGATAAATACGTGCAAACTTGAAATTAGGCATCTAAACATAAAAAAGGGGAATATATAAAAGTTAGCAGCAAGGGTACTTTTACACGTCAAACATCATAAGCGCTTCCCAGGACGAGAAGGAAATAAAAATCAAATAATATAATTAAATCAAACGTTTTAACGCCATAATTACCTAAATAGAAAATATATAGACCTGTGAAAAAAACATTGATTCCGTACCGCTACAGAAAAACATGCACTAAGTCAGTATGGAAAGGCATACCCCGGTAAAAGGGGTACCTAAAAGCTCGTGGTCGCGTTTTTTTTATTTTCCGTTATTAATGGCTTTTCGCTTTGTGCATGTTTCAGAATGTTTATTGCGTTTAATAATTAAAAATATATTAAAATTTAGGAGAACGTGTCACGCGTCAAAGAATTCTGGTTTGAAAGTTAATGCATTGTTTGTTAGCAGCAAGGCACCAGCAGTTATCAAAAACCGGGCAAGAGCATGTCTGATCGTGCTCAGTATAGGGTTCCGAAGCCGTTACTTCACGAAATCTATCTTAAAAAACAACAAGTATATGTACTAATTCTCTATTTAAACTCATTTAGTGCTTTCTTAGGCGATTTTAGTAGGTATAAACACTTTAGACTGTTAGGCGATGGGCTTGCAACCTGTCACTAATACACTCGTAAACATCTTAGCCTGGTTGTGCAAAATGCGGTTACAGAATTATCAACAAGTTATTAGAGTTGTTGGTAATTCTGTAGCTCTGCCTACCCTGCTTTGGGAATGAAGGCGTGAGTTTATGTATGTATGTATGTATGTAAACACTTTAGTCGCCTGTATCTCAGGAACCAATCATGTCTCATAGTTTTCCTTTAAAATTCGTTATGTGCTTTTATGAAAGTATTTTTCAGATTTTTAGTATTTGTAGTTTTGGCTGTAGGGGGACACTTGACTCGATCAAAAATTAGCGCTTTAAAGCTTAATATTTCATATACAGAGCTCTTACACCTAAGTGCTCACAGACTGTATCGTGTACTTTGGCGTAGGACATCATCACTATTAGTCATGCCAGCCAAAATGTCTAGATTGATACAACCCGTCCTCCGATGATAACCCCCTCCCCCCGCGGTGTTGATGGTGGCTTACTCGTTTTCATGGACGCAGTCATCAATGTGAAGTAACTTTTCAGTTTGATTAGCGAAACCATAAACCATAAAGCCAGTAAATATGAACCGTAAACTTCTAACGACCCGCCTGCTCCTAACGACCAATAATCTCCACATTTTCTGTCATTCATTAAATTTTAATTAGAATAATTGCACTCTACAGAGTGCTTCCCGGATTGGAAAAATTCCATTCGAGTATAACTTTTATTTTATGTACTGCGTCATCAGTCTCATATATATTTTTGAGAGCTATTTTAAACCGCTGCACGATTTGCTGACTTTGATAAAAGGGTAAATATTTATTGCAACCTACGCTTATTCTGACATTTAACTACCGTGCAGCTGATAGTTTTAAATTTATTAGGTTAAATATTGATACTACAACATAGAAGTTTTCTTTAGCATTTGTTCCTCCTATCGCAATACATACAAACGTTTTTAACAGTGTTTGTAAATGTTAAAACTATTACAAGGGATAATAAATTCAAATAGGTACAAATACAAATACAAATATATTTATTCACAGAAAAATACAGGTAATGCAGGTTTTATAGGATAGCGGTGACCCCCACACTAGGCGTAGCCTGTATCTAGGAGAGTATCTTAAACAGTGCGGCAAATAACAGAAATAAAACATTATTACAAAAACTTAAGTAGGTAGGATTCTGGTTAAAAAAGACAGGATAAATTCGATTTATTACAGTGATTTATATAGTATATATGAATGTGCTGCAATCGTTATTTTGTGTGGAGTGTAGGGGATAGAGTGGCACGCGTAAGTAAATGTAAATGTGTATTAACTGTGTGTATGTGTGAAGGAGAAGGAATAGGAGAGGTGGTAGTCCTAAGAATGGTCAATTCTTGGGATCACTGATGCTTACCTCAACACTTCTTCGACCTGTCATAATTCCACGATAGTAAACGACCGTGTTTGCTTTGCAGCCTCGCAACCCGGCAGCGTTTTATATCACAATTTCTTAGTACTACATTATAAATATAGGGAAAAGTAAAAGCTTTAAACCGTTTAGCATAAACGAGGTTTTAAATGACGGAGTAGGCAACTTAAAAACCCTTTTTTTAAGCATGTCAGGAATATGTAAATAATATATTGCTTTTTGAATAGATCCCTTAAATAAAAATTGAAATGGCTTTCACTTGACACCTCGTAATGGTTCTATTTGTGCTATCTAAACCTATTTTTTCGTTTTATATAAAATATTTGAAACATCTTCGACATATTAAGTAGGTACAACAAGTAACTTATATAAATAAGAACAATTCAGACAGCTAGCTGACTGTTTAGCTCAACGACAGCGATCATTATGTAAATACATAAATAAATAAATTTTAGTCACGTTAATTGAAATGGTTCATCCCCAGTTACTGTTTAGCGATCATGTTTGCGCAACATATTATAAAATTCCCCCGTTCTTCCCTCCTTCAAACTTTAAGTATGCATAAAACTTGTGTTTAATATTTAAAAGTGCAATATTTTTCGTCTTAGTAACCATTTTGTTGGATTTGTTATGTTTAAGTTTAAGTAGGCTGATTTTCTGCCACACACGATTTAATGAATAGGCTTTATAACAATCATTTTAAATTTTCTTGTTTCTTGTCATTTTACATAAAAATGTGAGCACTTCAGTATTCCATTACACGGTTCAATTAAACTCCAGCAAGTATGTGACCTACATAGTATGTATAATCAAACCGGCTCTAGAGACGTCCAGTCTCTTCGTCTAGAAACTCTTATTATAATCCCCAAGTTACAACACGTGACTAGGATGTCCTATTTTATTAGTAGCCGCTGAAACCCAATACAGTGGCGTCTTGGGGGCCAGCAGATTTAATATTTAGTAATCAATTTTGTTACTTATGTTATTTTAAATTACAAAAAAAGTATTACAAACTCGTCCAAAAGTTAGAACTAGTCCAAAACTAGCAATGAAAAATATTCGAACATCTGCGAAGACGGCGTCTAAGATATTGAGCGAAGTAAGGGAGCAAACCCTAAGCTATTTCCATGTGGGATGACTATGCAATTCCAGCTGCTAGGATGATGATGATGATGGTGAAACGTTCTAAACCAACGGTCAGAGAAGTTTATGGAATGCTATAAACGTTACCGTAGTTACTGTTGAATACAAAAACATGATATAATGTATTAAAGCTATCACTTCAGGTTACTCACGAAAATAATGTTGAATATCGGTCGACATGACATTTATTCTTGTCTGAGTGTCACGGAAGTTTTAAGTTTAAGATTACAAGATACATACCATACATGCACGGTCATTTCACCGCCTCGTGACGAAATTCCTTTTTAGAGATAGCTCAGCTGTTAGATCCCAGATTTTTTTGGGAAATAACTATAGAATGGCGCCAAAATTTTAAAACAACATATCATTGTTTCCGAATAAACAAGGGATCCACATATATAAAAAAAACTGCAATTAAAATTTAAGTAAAGGGCATAACAAAGATCGCTGGATTCTGATTATTAGGTATAGGTAGCACAGATGTGCCATTCTTTAGTGGTACAAAGGTGTATTCTTGTAAGAGGTTTGCATGATGTTAATACTCGCGGGCTTTAAATGATAAAATCAGGTCGAAAAAGTCGATCATAAAATATAAATAAACAAAAAATATCATCAAATTTAAATTGAAAACATCTCGTTTTTTTGACATTTTAATGTTAGTTCCCCCAGTACTATACCCACCCCTACTATAAATACTCCATTATGATAGTGTTCTATGATGGCTCTACATTGATAGTTGGTGATGCAACGTCGACAACCTCTGTGTGATGAGCACGAGTATAATGTTCCTGAGTCTTGGATGTTTTCTACGTATTATCGATGGTATTGTTAGTGTTCATTAAGCCATGAGGGATTGCATGATATTTATCTATTTGCACCTTTCATGAATAACATCCAAGGGCAAACTAATCCACCAACCACCAAAATCTTTTCGTTTTAAAATCCAACCTTCGCGCATTATTACGATTCAAGAACTTGGATCATCGACAAAGGTTTTCTTAGAACTTATCCATAAGTAAATATTTGGCAACACGGACGCGAGGGATGATAAGGCGGACCATAATATTACATAATACAGATGTTTACAGAACGTAAAATAATCATAACTTTATCTGTAACAACTTCACTTGTTTATCGTCGTCTGATACCCATAATTGGGATAGAAAAAAAAAACTCACGGTTTTTACATTCTAATTCGAAAGAATAGGTAATTTTAAGAGATCCATTTCATTAATTTTGTATTTGACCCAATAGTTTTGTTTTAATATCTTTATTTATATAGCAGACATTTTATGGATAACTTGATTATTTTAAATTTGTGTTGGTATTTTCTAATAAATGACAACAATTAAATGATATCTAATGATATAAATTGTTTGTAATAGTGTAATAAAACATACTATTTCAAGCGGTTTTCGCCTAACCCGTAAGATACACCTAGGAGGGCTTCAAGCCAAAAACGAAAGTCAAACAAAGGTCAAATATATGCTTTTGTCGAAATGTCCGAAATAGATAAATATTTCAAAAATTCAATGCAGAATGGCTTTAAAACCCTCTCGAAATGGTTTTCAAACCAGAGTAATTTAAAAAATATGAACTATCCCAATTACAAACCTAGAGCTTAATTATGGACTAGGTCAATTCGCGTGAGATTAAATGAAACTGCACCAAGGAATAGTTGTTGCACTTTGGGCAATTCTTCACAGGAAAATTATATTGCATGAGGAAATCTGTTTAGGCTTATTTTTTTTCAGTTCAGTGCATACGTAAATATTTACATTGGTTCCGATTGAAGCTACCTGATCTTTCAGTCAATAAACAAACATTTGTTTACAGCCCGCATCTGCTGTCGTTTGAACGTGCCTATCCGTTATACTGCTGATAATATTTCTGCTATGTCGACGGGATTTTTCCTTTTGTCTGAAATAAAAAAGTAAGGAAAATTTATTTATATTCAATAATGAGCCAAGTTAACGTAACCACGTAACGTTTGTATATGTCACGTAATGTTTGTGCGCGAAATTTACTAGTGTTGCGCGACGTTAATTTAAAAATAATTATTAAGAAAGCTAGATCAGGTATGTTTATCTTGCCAAGCAGAACACAAAGCAAGGAAAAGCATATCACAAAGTTTTACGTTGAATTTCGGTTTAACCTTGAATCATCGACACTAATTTCATAGACTGTTTTACTTCGCCGAATTTTCATTTATTTACACGTGCAGGAGTTAGCTACCTAACCCATGCTTAAAATAAATAACCTAAAAACAATAAGGTTTTAGCAATAAATACAAATAATTTACTTTCGCAACAAATACAATTTTATTTTTTCCGTGTGGTTGCCGGCTTAGAATTGTGCCACTCCATGTCTTCCCGTGGAAGTCGTAAGAGGCGACTAAGGGAATAAAGTAGTAGGCTTGTAGTACTGTTAGGCGATGGGCTGTTAGGCAACTGTGTATATTAGTGACAGGTTGCAAACCTGTCACTAATATACACAGTTAAACATCTTAGCCTAATTGTGCAAATTGTGGTTACAGAGTTCAACAAGTTTTTAGAGGCGTTGGTAATTCTGTAGCTCTGCCTACCCCACTCTGGGAATGAAGGCGTGAAGGTATGTATGTATGTACATTCGATTAAATCAGTGTGCATGAATCGAGGAGATCCCTTGAACTTCACCAAATAAATCAATTGAGGTGAGTGAGATTTAATTTAAACATAGCTCACTCAGTAATATCATACTTGACATCGACGCCCTGAAACCAGTCCATTACAAAATCCATACATCAATGATCGGCGAATGAACATTCTAATCTCTTAAAAGTTCATTATTTATACAGCCTATTTGGGTGAACCACATCCAAATGTAGCGTCACCCTCTTCATGTGTACCTACATTGAAATCTATCCGCTTTCACATCGCTACGTTGTCTTGGTACAGAAATGTATTAGGTACTGCAACGTATACAAAGTCGATTACCGATGACGGGCCTTCCTGAAGTATAAAATCCAAAGTGTTAAATCGACGCTTGTGACCTTTGAGCTTTGTACTATAGGAAGATATTATGTCCAATCATGCTAATTGACATATATACACTTTGACGTTTATCCATACGAGTAAGATCTAAAGATAATTACGCTATGCTATGCCAAATAAAAAAATAAGGATAGTAAAATACTTGTCTGTCATCCACAATTGTTTGCTTGTAGTCTTACAAATAACAATGTTAACAGAAATAGTCCTTCCATCCGCACGTGTAGCATATTTAATAGTATCTGTACTAAATGTGACAATGTTCTCCATGTCACTCAACGCATTAAAAACCGCTGCAGCACTTGCGCTTAATGTAAAGGATTAGGTTAATAATAACATATTTATTTTTAATTATTATTTTTAAAGCCTAATTGTGCAAATTGTGGTTACAGAGTTATCAACAAGTTTTCAGAGTTGTTGGTAATTCTGTAGCTCTGCCTACCCCACTTTCATGAAGGGGTGAAGGTATGTATGTATGTATGTATGTATTTTTAAAGCAAACACGCTGTAATTTCTAATGCTGTGGACATACATACCTTTACGCCTGTCATCCCAGAGTGGGGTAGGCAGAGCTACAGAATTACCAACGCCTTTATTCCCTAAGTCGCCTCTTACGACATCCACGGGAAGACATGGAGTGGCACTATTCTAACCCGGCAACCACACGGGACAGTAGTTTTTCAATTGCAAACATTACGAGAATCTTGTATAATTGTGTAATAATTTGTAAAAATATAGTCATTTTGTAATTTGTTACTATTCCATTAAAATAAATAAATATATAAACAGTGGGTGCATAACAATAGTTCCAAAAACGTTACAATTTTGAATTACACTAATCGGTCGGCAATACCTGCATATTTTTGTTGGATCGATAATACCTGCGTTTATCTTACCGATTTAAGACAGTTGCAGCGATCTTGGCTATTTTAAACTTGAATATTATTCCGTTATTTCCAGTGTCCGTAGATAAACAAACAAGCTAAAATAGTTTTCCTACGAAAGTGCAGACAGGATTTGAATAAAGATAGCACACTGAATATTTACAAGCCTTTAAAGCGTTGAACATTTACTGCGCTAACTTGATGCTAAGCTGCATTCGTATTTTTTGCTAACAATTTTTTTTTGAACCTTGAATACATCAGTGTCTATATAAGTAGAATAAAAATAGACACACTTTGTATGATTTATGGCTTACTAGCGACCCGCCCTCGCTTCGCTTCGGTTTATGTGAGTTTTCTGTAACATCCGTACATAATCCAGACTTTATTATATACAGGGTGTTTGGTGCATCGTTTGCCAAATTAAAATGGCGGATTGGTGGGGTCATTTGCTATCTCTTTCGGCCCCCAAAACAAATTTTCCCCAAACGGATTTTTTTATGCATTTTTTTTAAAAAAAGTAGCCATTCTGAGAGCTGCCACGTTTAAAATTGAATTTAAAAAAGAAAGATAGTGGTTTTGTCTCCAATTTTTATGTAATTGTAATGTGTAATGTTGTAAAACTCTATCAAAATCTGACCACCTGAGCACCAAACACCCTGTATAATACCTTCCTCTTGAATCATTCTATCAATAATTGATTAAAACCGCTTTTAAATCCTATTTAAAATATAAAAGCGTACAAACAGAGGGAGATACGGCGGCGAACGTGACTGGGTTCTACTTATACTATGTAAAGATTGTTGTAATACAAAGTATAGTCATCATCATCGCATCGCAAGACGTCCACTGCTGGATAAAAGCCTTCCCCAAGCTTTTCCACAAGGTCCTCTGCTGCTGTCATCCAGCTGTTCAACGGTTTCAAAGTATACGGTTTTACAAACAACTACCCAAGTAATTCATAAAACAATAACCCAACAAGTCTTGAAAACAACCTAAGCGTAACTTTGTTGTTGTTTATTGTCTGCGCGTTATAACAAAAACTGACTTCACTGTCAAACATCAGCTGTGCTAAAGTAAACCAACTATGAGTGCTTCAGTCGCTCCATCACTCAACAAAATGGATTACTCACTGTTTACAATTAATCTAAGATGGCGATTGATAGGATCGACTTTCCAAATTTAGTCCAGTGAATTTTGATTGGTTCATTAGTGTGAAAATTAATTGTATTTTAACTATTTAATTGAAAGGGTTGGCGGTTGATATTTTTAGGAATCAGTTACTATTTATTTTAAAGTGAGACGATATTTAATTCTTTAAGCAACTAATTTGTTTTAATATTGGTAAAATTCGGTCGGTTCGTATCTCAATAAACGAATGAACGGGTTAAAAAGTTTAAAAGTTCCCATGGTCAGCTATGCTGGCACTATGAAAAAAGGGACATTATTAATCAAAAAACTTAAAAAGAAAATCAAACTATAAATAGAAGAATATAGATTCGATTATCAACTGACCTTTATACGGGAAAGGTTAAAAATCATGTCTGATCAAACTAACTCAATCTCCGATGTTTTCCCGCTGTCAAAAGAACAAGTGCCTGACGAGGCGTTTCTGAGTACTGAGAAAGTTGATTTCCTCCGGATTATGTGCCGTCCTAAGCAAACTCAAAACTCGGGGATAGCTAGTTTTGTTAAGACTTGTTAGTTTTTCATCTGAAACTTACTTGTACTGTCAGTAAGAGTAAGTTGTTGGCCACTTTGTGCTTCTTTGAATAAGCCTATAAGTAACGTATAGTGACTTACAGAAGATTTTAATCGAGATTTATTTGTTTCATTAGGATCAGTAAAGTACCGTCACATTTTTTATTTTACATTAATGTCTTCATTGAGCATTGATAGGCAACTTGTGCCTTATTTCAAATGCTCCTAAAATAATTTCAAATTCAACCACAAAAGCACGTGCAACTTCTAAATTATGTTATGAATCATCAATATATTTCAATCGTGACGTAGGAAACGATTAATTGGCCATTTCCATTATGGTCTAAGATCCGAATAAGAGACGACGTTTTTTCGATAAAAAGTATTTTATTTCAAATTTAATATGTTCGGATGCTCTACTATTAAAATAGGAACTTTATTGTATTTAAATTGATTTATGTATTCGATCTATCTCTAGTGTGTAAACTCAATCTACTACCATGTGGTGTAATTGTAATTGTAAAGCATAGATTACATTGAAAAAAATCACGAAAGAAGTGGCCAGCAGCAATAATCACACCAACAAAACATAATCACTACATAGTATAAAACAAAGTCGCTTGCGCTGTCTGTCCCTATGTATGCTTAAATCTTAAAAACTACGCAACGGATTTTGATGCGGTTTTTTTTAATAGATAGAGTGATTCTTAAGGAAGGTTTATATGTATAATACATTCCACGCGGGCGAAGCCGCGGGCGGGTCGCTAGTTTAAAATATAATAATAAAATGAAATAAATCAGAGGACAAACTGGCCTAGCCCCAAACTAAGCTCCCGGCTCGTATTATGGGTACTAGACAACGATAAACATACTTATGCAAAAAGTGCATATACAAATACATAGGAAAACACGCAAGACTCAGAAAAAATACTCAAATTGTACTATACTTGTATGTAGATTGTTAATATCGAGATCTAAAAGTAAAAAAAAACGGACTTTTGCCTTAGAACTTACGCACCCGCCTGTGTAGTCTAAGTCCTTGTGTGTGTTTTGTAAATATGCTCATAAACTATGTTAGATTAGTACAACTAATAACTGGTCAATAAACTCAACTTGATTGCATTACATAATAGCGGTAGAAATACCCTGCGATAATGTACAGTGTAAATAAACTGTGGAAATATAAATTTGCGATTCTGGAAACGAAGAGATGGTCGATAAGGACTGTTCCGCCATTGCAAATTGAGTATTACTGGGACTGATAATATCGGGGACTGACGTGATCCGAATATCTTCTTCGATCGGGGGAATTAACAAACGTATTGTTTGACGTTGAGTTAAAGTTAAATCACTCAAAGAATGGCATTGCAATTTTTATCCGGGGTAAAGCTAGGCGTTTTAATCACTCGCTGGACCCATAGGAACATTTATTTAAAACAAATAAGATCTCATTTTTAAAAGTGTTTTATTAAAAAAGTACACATAATTTTAATATTTTTATTTTTAGTTCAGACCTATGTTTACAGATTCAGGTCTCAAGCTATCAGCGCCTCTATTCTAAGCGGTAGAACCCAAATCGTATTTTTGACCTGGGGGTTATTATAACATAGTTATGCAGTTCATTTTACGGCGAGTGTAAAGGACAGAGCAATAGCAGTTATATAGCACTGTCCTTTTCTCTCAGCGTAGACGGAACTGCATAGTTATTTCATAATAACCCCCCTGCTATCATATTGTTTTTAACTCAGCTGCCATTACTGTACTGTACATTAAATAAGAGCTATCAAAACGTTGACAATACTCGTACGATAACACGTCAAAAACGATTTGGTTTTTACCGTGTTGAATAGAGCCTGGAAGCAATTACAGATTTGGACGGATGAGACCGATTAACAAATAGAGGGACAAGAAAGCGAGTTAATAAATATGATGTTAAACATAATCACGCTATGCTTATAATCGAACTAAGCGTGAAAAAAAAATTCATTGTTACATATTATTAGTATTATTACGGTGAAAAAACAAATAACAAAATTACTGTCATGTGACAATGTGACATGACATGAGACATCGCTTCGAGGCGCGTCAAAGGACAAATTAAGCTTGCTTGATCTCGTGCGATCACGTATATTTTTGTAATTTATTTATAAACTTGTACATAATTGAGCTGAAGCTTTATTCTACTTTGGTGTCCTTTCCATTTTGCTTATGTATAGTACCTATTCATTATGTTAACGTTCGCGTAAAAAGAAAAACAAATCAAATACGCAAAATAATAAAACGCGCGCTGATTAATTTTTGGTGACATCGCGATTCCGTCATTTACTTTTACATTTTATAACTCTTGTAAAATTACCTAAAATATGTAATAAAGTAGCCATAGTTAGGGAGGCGAATAGGGGAATTTTCGGTAATACTCGAGCGTGGCAGTTTAAGATATGAGAGATACCTTAGACCTAATAGAACAACCTTGTAAAGTATTTAGCTCTATATGTAGTGACGCGCGCCTAGGATAGACGATCAGATTAGTAAAAAAAAATCGATAGTCTGAAATACTTGAGCGCGTCAGATTAAGATATTGGGGGTTTATTTTAGTGTTTTAAGACTAAATTTAACTAATCTGACGATAAGTCCTTGATGCCGCCGAGTTATAGGGTAGCGAACTTGTAAAAAAAAAACGATGATCCGGCATTCTCGAGCGCGATTTTTATTTTTTTTATTTTGAAGAATATAATCTAAAACTTACTAAAAATACAAAATCTGCCGGTTTCCGCATGACCGGAAGTGTGGAGGAGCCATTTCGTCTTCCGAAAAACGCGTTGCGGCATATAAGTCGCGAAAGATACATTTTACAAAAAAAAAGTTTACATACATACATACATAAACTCACGCCTTTGTTCCCGGGGAGGGGTAGGCAGAGCTACAGAATTACCAACAACTCTAAAAACTTGTTGATAATTCTGTAACCACATTAAGGGAATAAAGGCTTGCAGTACTGTTAGGCGATGGGCTTGCAACCTGCCACTAATGCGCTGGTAAACATCTTAGCCTGATTGTGCAAAATGTGGTTACAGAAAAAAAAAGTTTAAATAAACAAAAAAGGGAATATCTATCGCTTTATTGTCATTCTTAAATTCCCCGTATCAAGGAGAAAGAAAGGAAAAAAAGAAACCAAAAAATCTTTTTCGGTCAGATTAAGAGAACCCACCAACATTTTTGTCAGATTAAGAAAATATGCTTTCAGGATACCGAGATAAACCTCCCCTATGAAAATCTGACGCACACGAGTATTTCAAAAAAACTTTTTTTTTTGCATTTTCAAAAATTCATCGTAACTTATCGTCACGCCGAAATCGTCAGTTTTTTTAAAGGGAGCTTCCTTGGGGCTTACTTAACACTCCTTCCGAAAATCTGACGCGCTCGAGTAAATTTTTTTTTTTGCATTTTTGACTACTTTGTATGCCTACCCCCACCACGCAAACCGGTAGATTAGTATACCGTTGTTATCAAAGGCCCTTGGGGCATACGTAGTATGAATATCTGACGCGCTCGAGAATGCCCAAGTAACTGTTTTTTTTTAACATTTTTGAAAAACCGTACACGCCAAACCCACGGCTAAAATGGTTGTTACCATACGAGCTTTTCTTTTCGAAATTATTTTATCTTTCGATTTTGATAGGTCTCGACGGCGCCGTTGAATTACGCCATTTAGCTACCTCGCCTCCCTAACTACCAGTAACACATACTTTGTGCATAAAATACCCATTTTTTTTCTGAAAAGCACGTAGCTCTCATCCCGTCTCCGGCTTCACAGAGATAAATAACGGCAGCCCTTACGGGAAAGGGTAGATACTGATACGGCTCTTATCACCGACCTTTGACATAGATTTTGCTTTTGTACGTTTATTTACTTCCTTGGATACAAATAAAACAACATTTTTGGTGTTATCCGTGCGTAATATAACAAAAATAGGTAATAACCGCTCACACACTAAATACATTACGTATCTTACTTTTTGAAATATCGCCATCTTTAAAAATCAACAGTTGATTGGTACCCTTGCGGCAGAAGAAATATTTCTCTTTTTTTTAATGGAGCACGCGGGCCACTAGATTGTTAACAGAATATGTGACTCATAGCCATTTGAATTCTTAAAACATTGATCTTAAGACTCGTTACCCGTTGCCAACCCTAAGGACTAAAATGGATGCCTCTATGCCAGTACTTATTTAATTTCACCGATTGTCTTATTCCTGCACTGGAACACAACAACACGAACACTGCTCTTGGCGGTGGGCTAAGGGTTGTCGCAGACATAACCGCTCGGCAACGGATCGGCATCGCCTCGCCTCATTCATACAAGGCGAGGCGATGCCGTTACGGTGCTGATTAGTCTGCGTTGCAGTAGGGAGTTTCATACAAATGATACTGAACGGCTGGAGTTGATAGGGTGACGATCTCTTTCCGAGTTGATATGTGTGCTGTGACCTTAAAGGATAAGATGTGACGCGTGTAGTGACGCGGGCGGATCTTACACAAGGTCCTCACACTCGGATGCTGGATAATTAAACTAATATGAGCGCTTCGTGTAGTTACTTCAGTTTAATGGTTAGACTAGGTGCCTGTTGGTTTTGCCTACACTGTTTTTTTTGATAGCGAGCTTCGATCCATTTTACTACTGTAGGAAGCCATAAAATAAACGACAACACGAAACTCGTTTTATCAGCGTCGGCCGTAAAGATAGTCCAATAAACATTTAAATCAGTACACGTTATAAAACACAGTTTAATTTGTTTCACTTGGTGAAATGATGGCAAATGTAAGTAAAACAGTTTAGAGGCAAATGATAGTAAAACTAAAGGCAAGCTTGTTCTTACGTTTTAATGACGAACTAAACTTCTCAACCTTGGTTCACACGTTATTCAATATTAAAGTAGCAGTTGCGCAAACGTTCATTACAACGAATGTCACTTTCTTTTTCACCAACGTAAAAAGTGTCAGCAAGCGACCAAAGCCAACATTTTAATAACCAAGATACGTGGAAAGGTGAAAAGAAGGTATTGGCCCAGCAGTGGGACATTAAATAAATCATGTTATCGTCATCGAAAACAATTCCATGTCTCTCTTTAGCGTCTTTATTTATGATGCGTGGATAACCAAATTAGATAACCTCCATACATCTTCACAAATTCAAGTATGTCGGCTGGGTAATTTGGTTAAATCTCCTTCTGTTCTTCTTCGGTACACACAAATTTGTAATCACATAAATTTCAATCATTATTTCCGGTATGGCAGTAAATCAATATTTTTTAAACGAAAATGGTCATTTTTTATTTAAATCAAAGTTTTAGTATAAAGTAATCCTGTACCGTCGAAAACACGAAAACGCTCTCAATGCTGACACATAAAAAAGAAATAGCAGGAGACTTTTACACCTACCTAGTCCCGATGTAAGCTTTTGTTTTGGTTTTTATTTTTGTACAAAATGGTACGGTTAGGTAGTCGACCGAGAAACTCCTTTACCACTATTTGGACATCGTATCAAGCCTTTATTCCCTTAGTCGCCTCGTACGACATCAACGAGAAGACGTTGAATGGCACTATTCTAACCAACCACACGGGGCTAACCCTCCACATAACCGTCCACATTTATTTGTTTGATTTTTAAACTGTAAGGATTTTGACAAGTTACTTGCGTACGTTGCAAAACGTATACGGATAAGGCAAAGAAAAGAAAAGTTATTTTGACACAAAATGGATGAATAGAAAGAGGGATGGTTTTTGTTTGATCGACCTATTCCCGTTTTATGTTAAATGATTTTTACCTTGTTCCAGGTAACATGCAACATGGAGGACTACAATATAAGCCTCGAAGAGCTGATGAACAGATCGGAGCCCTACCAGCCGTACTATGAGCGGCCGGAGACGTACATAGTGCCGATCATCTTCGCACTGATCTTTGTCATCGGCGTGGTTGGCAATGGCACTCTGGTGGCCGTGTTCGTCCGGCATAAGGCTATGAGGAACGTGCCTAACACGTAAGTCTTTTTTGTAAAACCAAAATGTTTAAAAAATGATAAACTGACTACAGTCACCTAAATCGTTAAAGGTGTGCCTTTTATATTTGAAGAGTTCCTTAAGTTTCTCCAGGGTGTTGTTGTCATCGAGTAATTGGGAAGCATACATAAAAAAATCTACGAACTGAGAACCTCCTCTTTTTGTAAAGTCGGTTAATAAAAATAATCAGCCTTTGCATTCGCTATTTAGCGAATATATTTATTTTTTGGTGTTCAATAAGGGATTTTGTAATAGTAGGTATTGTATTGAAACTCAGAGAATATATTTATTATAGATAACACACAAATACAAAACATACAGAGTAGAAATTTTGAGTAGTTTTGTTCACTTCATGGTCAAGTTGAAATTAGGAGTAGGTAGGTCATCTCCAGTATCATATTGTATTGTATTGTATTTGATACGCTCAATTGTAGTAAAAAGGCAGTAGGTACCCGGTGTGAGTGCTTCTTTCTAAATTTAAAATCCTTGGTGCTCTGTCAATTGGTTTACTTTACTCGATTTTACTGCTCTACAAGGAAAATATTGAAAAAACCAATAATTTATGTGTCGATGTTTCAATAGGGGATTATGCCTTTTGATGGATTCTAGAATATAATTCCCACAGCGGCCCTGTCCTACTTTGGACACAGAATGTTTTGCATATTATGTATATCACGAAGATTTGCTTAACATACTCGTATGTTCTGGGAAAGCTAGAGGTGAGACCCGGGTTTTATTCCGTGACCCCTGTTACAAAGGCAACTATGAACCTACCTGTATTAAACATTGATCTGGCCACAGATAAATAAACTATTAATATACAGGGTGTAAGGGACGGCTTACCGATAACTGAAACCATAGCTTCAGACCATTGTACTGAACTGAAATCCAGTGGAAATTTTCCCGGGAAAACGAAAATTTTCTCGTTGGTTTCAGACCATTGTACTGAACTGAAATCCAGTGGAAATTTTCCCGGGAAATCGAAAATTTTCTCGTTTTTTACGTGAAAATGCCGTTTTCACAGTTTTTTTTACAAAATGAGCTTCAGTATGTCATAATATGTTGTCCTAGATCGGTTTATATGCAAAAACATGGAAAGAAATAACGGGAAAATTTCCACTGAATTTCAGTTCAGTACAATGGTCTGAAGCTATGGTTTCAGTTTTCGGTGAACCGTCCCTTACATCCTGTATAATATAAAATACTATTATTACCGAATACACGTGTAAATGAATACGAGAAGTGTCACCAGTAACAAAATAATTATCCAAATAACGTTCAAAAATATCTGACATGCCTGTAGTAATTGTGATTTTTTACCTTAATGTAAATCAATAATTTACGTTTACCTACAATTAAATTTATTTACGTAACGGGTGATCTCGTTTACGACTAGGTAAGGACACTCGTATACGTAAGAATAGGCCTTTTTTTTCAACGGATATGTTTATAAAAATCGTTTTCAATACCTTTTAAAACCCAATGTCGGAAAATGTATTATTGTAGGTGACTGTACACCCAGATAAAGTGTTTTACAAGTGGCGTTTGAACAAGCCAACGACGTCATGCAGCCTACGCTATTCATTCGCGCTTCAATTATTCGCATTCCTCCGTGGTTTTGGTTGTGATTGTGACGTCATTGTTCGGTTTACGTAGGTTTATATATCAATGAGAGAAAGCCTTACCTACCACATTGCATAATGATGAGGAATGCAGAAATAATAATAATTCCGTCATTATTAAAAGTCAAATAAATTTAAATTAATATAACATTTGTTTTAACGATTTCAATTTTTAAACACGTGGGGTGCTTTCCTAAAAGATTTAGTATTGAAATATTGGTATAATTAAATCCACACAGTAAAATTGAACGTTGCTTTTGCACGAAAGAGTTTCGTGAATAAACTTCAATCAGTGTGACAATTTTAACGAATGCAAAGGCTATGCAAGTGTACCAGATTTTAGAAGTTTTAAACCAGTTTATTTCCGTTTGATAAATTTTCGTTTTATGCATAACTATTGACGTACATAGCTTGTAGTGGACATAAACCTGTTTGCTACAATTTGATTTAGTGTAGGTAGGTACTAAAAATTTCATGCAATTTAATCCGTCGGCCGTAATTATTTTGAGCGGAAATTTTAGGAAAATGGGGAAAAATGTGTTGTGACACAGGTTAGCATAATCTAATTTGTCAAGACGACAAAAAGTGGCTCAAAATTTATTAGGAGTTGTGTCGCAAATATTTATAGTATCTTCAGCAACGTTTTGATAGCTTTAATTACTTGATAGTAATTGCGGCCAAGTTAAACCCAAAACGGGGGCGTGTCAAAAGAAATGAATGATTGATTTACCGCGTAGAATAGAGGCAGTGTATAATGTATGGTTGTGTATAAATGGTTTTATGTTCCTTTGTAGGGCCTGATCGGATGCCCCGTTTTCGACTAGAAAAATATATTTTATTGGCTATCACAAAATTGAAAACAATCAGAGGGTCCTTCTTGTAAGCATAGAAACATACTAGTGGCAGGAGGCCCGCTTTTCCAGTAAATAATTGCATAGGCAATTAAGTTAAGTTTAAGATTAATTAGGTGGTATTTACATACATACATACATACCTTCACGCCTTCATTCCCAGAGTGGGGTAGGCAGAGCTACAGAATTACCAACCACTCTAAAAACTTGTTGATAACTCTGTAACCACAATTTGGTGGTATTTGATAACAGAAAATGTAAATTCTAATTTAAATTTGATTGTGTTTGGATTCATTAAATTTAAATAGGGACGCCGAACTTGTTCAGTGCTGCAAGCTTGTTACGCGGCATCATCCAACGTCAGAAAGAGTTGCAATTACCGTGGAATTAGCTTCGTTCGCTCCCTGATTGCCGGCCGTCATTCTGTCCGCTAGGAGATTTAAACCATTAAGAACCCGCCAAGAGGGAGTCAGATAATAGTTTTTAAGGGCTTCATGAGTTTTATAGCCATAGTAAGAAATTTCATGTTCACTAGGTATAGTTGCTACTGATGATGAATGATGATTTTTATAAAGCGTCTAGACGATACTTCTCCTACAAACAGTGGCCCCAGACAAGATGCATTCGGCGTTCACTATCGTTATCAAACATGTATTTGAAGTTAGCGGTCCGACGGTCGTCGAGCGCCTACGTCAATTACATGCAATTTGTCAATTTTCGAAAATGGTTTACGTTAGCTTTCAGCAGCTTGTCTGTCTAGCATCACAGAGCCTCTACTCCACTCAGTAAAACCATGTTACTTTTGACATGTTATCGTATTATTAACGTTACGATTATTATTTTTACTTGACTTTTTTAATTATCAATGGCAATATGCCATACCGAGTAGAATAAGGCATACTAAAAAGTCAAAAAAGACCTGGTGACAATCGAATCTATTCTCAATTATTTTCAAAATAAAGATCGGAATCTAGGCAACCGTTTGAAACGAGTAACATGATCTGATAAGTACTAAAACCACAAACTACATATTGAAGTGGTTTGACTGTCTGTAATTTGGTTGTCTGGAAAACTGTCTTTAACTATAAAGTAAGAGGCGGTTAGCTTCCTATGACGACGCACTGGCTTAGTTGGTAGTGACCCTGCCTACGAAGCTAGTGGTCCTGGGTTCAAATCCCGGTAAAGGCAGATATTTGTGTGATGAGTGTGAATATTTGTTCCTGAGTCGAAAGTTTCCTATGTATTTAAGTATTTATTTATTTATATAAGTACTTATTTATTTATATAAGTATTTATATTTATAAACTCTTTTGGAGCTTGATTAATTTGGCTCGGGGGAAATCGGAGAAAACTAAATTAAACGCGGTGAGGGATGAGTCTGGAGACTTAATATGTGAGGAAGAAAAAATGCTTGATAGATGGAAAACTTATTTTGAAAGCTTGTTTGAATGCGAAGATATTTGTCGTGAGCCAGAAAGCATGAGTAAAGATGCAAGTAGCGAAGATGAAAGTGTGATTAGTATGAGTGAAATAATGAAGGCTTTAAAAAGTATGAAAGCGGGAAAGTCAGCAGGTTGTGATAGAGTGTCGATAGAAATGCTGAGGAGAGGAGATGGCGTGGTGGGTAGTCTGTTGTACCGTCTTTTCAATGCATGTTGGAGTAGCGGCCGAGTCCCGGAAGATTGGGTCAAGGCCGTTATCGTCCCTCTGTATAAAGGAAAGGGGTCACAGCAAGACTGCAAAAACTACCGCGGTATCAGCCTCCTTAGTGTTGTCGGCAAAGTATATGCGAAGATTTTAATTGAAAGGGTATTGAATGTTACGAATGACAAAATCTGGGATGTACAAGCGGGATTTCGAAAGGGAATGGGATGTACGGATCAGGTCTTTTCACTACGGTCCATCACAGAAAAGTTCTTGGCGGTGAACCAAAAGGTTTTCTGTGCTTTTGTGGACCTGGAAAAGGCCTATGATAGGGTAGATAGAAAGGAGTTGTGGACGGTGCTGTCTATGTATGGAGTGAGCAGCAACCTGGTGCAGGCTTTGAGGTCCCTTTATGAGGGTTCCAAAGCCTGTGTCAGAATCAATGGCGCATACTCGGCCTGGTTTAACATCTCTAAAGGTGTTAGACAGGGCTGTGTTGCCTCACCATGGCTGTTCAATCTATTCATAGACAGTTGTATGTGGGATTTGAAAGGGTATGATAAGGGTTTGCGTGTGCAAGAGTTGCTAATCAAATGCCTTTTATATGCCGATGATCAAGTTATACTTGCCCCATCGGTACTTGAGTTGCAGGAGATGGTGACAGTGATGAATGAGGGATTTAAGCAAAAGGGGATGAAAGTAAATGTTACCAAGACCAAGGTCATGGTGATAGAGAAGGATGAGGAGATGACTGAGTGCGTGATAAATATAAATGGTGAATTAGTAGAACAAGTGAGCGAATTTGTGTACCTGGGAAGTATGTTTACAAGAGATGGTAAGTGTGAGAAGGATATCGAGAGGAGGGTGAATGCGGGCAATCAAATTA
The DNA here is from genome assembly GCA_927399475.2 of Acleris emargana. NCBI lineage: Eukaryota > Metazoa > Arthropoda > Insecta > Lepidoptera > Tortricidae > Acleris > Acleris emargana. Next base: position 11,362,073 of record OV656851.1, read on the forward strand.
ATGGGGCCCTGTACTCCTTTGTAAGCAGACAGGGCGTTTCACAAAAAGCCCGGCTGGCTGTTCACAATGGAGTGCTGGCACCTACCCTGATGTATGGTAGTGAATGTTGGGTGTGGCAGGACAAGCATGTAAGTCGTGTAAATGCAGTTGAAATGCGCTCTTTGCGTAGTATGTGTGGTGTGAAACTGATTGATAGAGTAAGAAATGAAAAAATCAGAGAGAAATGTGGAATAAAAGAAGATGTAGTGACTAAGATTGAAAAGGGCATGCTTCGATGGTTCGGTCATTTGGAAAGGATGGATGAAAGAAGATTGACGAAAGAGATATACAGATCGAAAGTGAGTGGAAGGGTCGGAAGGGGCCGCCCTAGGCGTACTTTTTCGAATCAAATCGGAGAAATACTGGAAAAGGGCAGAATCTTAAGTACCCGAAACCGACGTGCGTGCATGACTCGATGTATGAATGTTGAAGAAGCGAAAGAAATTAGTCAAGATCGTAGCAAGTGGAAAGAAGTGGTCTCTGCCTACCCCTCTGGGAAACAGGCGTGATTTAATGTATGTATGTATGTAAGTATTTATCTCGTTGTCTAGTACCCATAGTACAAGCCTAGAGATTAGTTTGGGACTTGGTCAAATGGTGCGACGTTGTCCCCTGATAATTATTTTATCTTAGGAACATATTTAGTCTTAGAAACGTTCATATACATATTCCAGACCAGGCGCCCGTTTATCAAACGCTTGTAACTTGTATAACGAGCGGAAATTTATTTACAACAATATGCATTAAAAAGAGCCTTCGTCTTAAATAAATAAATAAATATCAGGGGACAATGTCACACCAATTGACCTAGTCTCAAATTAAGCTCTAGGCTTGTACTATGGGTATTAGACAACGATATAAATACTTATATAGAGAAATATATACATACATAGTAAACATCCATGACTCAGGAACAAATATTCGTGTTCATCACACATATATCTGCCCTTACCGGGATTTGAACCCAGGACCGCTAGCTGCGTAGGCAGGGTCACTACCAACTAGGCCACCGCGTCGTCACTCGACTCGTATTACAAGTGACAAGCTTTTGATAAAAAGGCCCATTTTAGATTGATTTTAGGTCGATTTTTAATTCTCAACCAATTAGCATAACAAAATGGCTGAATTTAACTGATTTCTACAAGTTCATATTTCTTAATCTTACCGGTAACTAAAGGTCTCAGGTCTACGATATAAAATATGAGTGCCCACTTGTAAACAAAATTACCGCGTGACTTAATTTTCAATATTACAGTATGATAAAAATCGACTCCTAGAGGGACTAGGATCATATAATTTCCATATAAAAGAGACCCAATACTTTGTACTTGAATTTGATATGAGAATCATAATTCGGCCCCTCGTTACGTAGGTACTTACTTTATTTATTATACGCTATGCCTATGAACCCTATGATATTTACAGCGGGCTCTGTTTAGTAAAGTGTTAGCTATTATTGTGATTTACACAATATTTTTTAATTTAATTGAAAAATACAAACGAAGCATGATACTTGATGTCAAAAACGCACGTGAACTGAAAGTATAATCATGTTAAGACAAAACACAAAAAAAATAATGAACCAATGTCAATAAATAATTAAAAATTACAAAATAAAACCCGACTGGCTATTAAGTATCAATACAGACACCTATATGAGTACAAGTGATTACTAAAAAACAGCTGTATACCTTAGTTTTGCACATTTTCACCACTTAAGTTTTTTTTATTATTGTATATTTGCTCGTTATGGGTGAATACGAGTATATATATTTTTTTTTTCTTGGTACTATGAGATTAAGAAAATGAAAAATGTAAAACATACACATGTAAAAATGACTGAGCTACTGCACACTAATTTTGTATTACATAAAAAACTACATTTCACGTTTTTACGAATCATATCATGAAACCCTATTTATTTAATTCTTTTGGCTTTGCGTAATAGGTTAAATAGGAGGAATTTAATATAAAACTTGCCATTTAATAATAAATGTCGAAGTACCCGTGATTTACAGCAATCGTAGCAAATAAAATGATTATTCCCAGCCCTTCGGCTTTGTCGTATCATTATAAATTTTCATACTGGATTTTAATTAAGAGTTGGACCCATGCCAGCGCAGTGATCGGGGTCCACAATTTTAACTTTTTAATTCTGATTGAATAAAAAATACGCGGAGAGTCTTCAAGGAAATTATACTACTTTTGATGCAAAATTGTATTTGCGTTATAAAGCCGTGTGGTTGCCGGGTTAGAATAGTGCCACTCCATGTCTTCCCGTGGATGTCGTAAGAGGCGACTAAGGGAATAAAGGCTTGTAGTACTGTTAGGCGATGGGCTTGCCACCTGTCACTAATACACTGGGAAACATCTTAGCCTACTTGTGCAAAATGTGGTTACAGAATTATCAAGAAGTTTTAAGACTTGTTGGTAATTCTTTAGCTATGCCTACCCCACTCTGGGAATGAAGGCGTGAGTTTATGTATGTTAATATTAGCGTGCACCGTAGTTATAAATGTAGCGAGTGTAAGTCCGATTCAAGAAGTAGACGCTAAAATTTCGTTAAGAAAAATTCGATTACGATGCTCTTACAAGAATATAACAAGATTTTTTTAAATGAAATTCATAAAAAATTTTTAGATACGCTACTTGGAATGTGCCCATAGCATAATTATACATTCAATATTTTAGACGCACAAGTTAAATCTTGTGACGACTATCTACGACAGCGCCTCTAGTGTCAGTTAGTGCAACTAAATCTGACAGCTAAATACTCGCGCCATCGAAGTTTCCGCAGTTAGTTGCTAAACTTACGAGTATAACATTCAACTCGTAGTTTAAATTACGTCCCAATAGACTTCAGTCGTCCGGTAAACCTACCGGGAGAGAGATCTATCTGTTGGTTAGTCCCTAATGTTATTTTAATTATTTGTAAATTTAGTATCTTACAAAGGCTAAAATAATAATCGATAAACTGTTTAGCTATGTGCTAGTGCCATTATAAGCTTCCGTACGCGAAGGGTGCCAAACGGTATGTTATTACGAAGCCTATGCTTTCCGTCCGTCCATCCGTCTGTCCGTTTGTAAGAGCAAAGAGCTGTATTTTTTGAACTTTAAATAAAAGCAGATTTTCGGTGGATTTCTAAACAAAATATGAAATTATACAGTTTTAAAATATAGGGGGTCCCCATTCAAGAAAGGTTTTTTTTATACATGTATGTTTATTTTGGTGATATAATAAAAACAGTGAAATATACAAGCACCAAATTTGTTATGAATGTTATACATACCCTAAAAATAGCATCGCATAATATAAACCGGTCAAGAGTGACTTGACGTGACAAAAAAATATATCCATCCGTACTTAAGAACCGGAAAAAATACTAATGAATAAATGAACACTACGTAATTACAGGCAACTTATTGCTACCTGATCTAGTGGCATTTGATCAAGGCCCAGACTAGCTAATGGAGTCCATTATCTACGATCAGGTGATCAATCAGGGGCCTGAATAAACTAGCAATTCTGAATTTCTTCTAGACTCATAGTCGGAAAAAGCAGAAAGGTAGAATCTAGGTCTTTCGTTAATTAAGTAAGTATACGGAATAAGTCGGTCATTCCGGCAAACAATCGTTTCTTCTTAAATTGGTTTGTAAGATTGGTTAAGGTAACTGGAATTTGAAAACGTGTTAGGTCGACTATTGTAACTGTCAGATATTTGCTATTTGATGTTATTTTGTACACTTCTAATGACCATAATGATGTAAAACTAAACTGAGGCCTTAGACGGCCTTTGTTATCGTTATTAATAGGAGATTTTTCAACAAGGGACTAAAACAAGCTATAATGACACGAGATGTTTGCCACGCGAGCGAGAGAGCGAGCGAAGATGGCTATAGCTCAAGTGTCATTATGGTTGTTTAGTCTCGTGCTAAACACTACTATTTTACTTTGAATGCGAGGACAATAAACGACGTTCTATACAAAATACACAATATTAATAATAACAACGTATCTTAAAATTGTTCCGCGGTATTTACTTTTCTATTTTATTTTTTAAAGTGACGCTTTAATTGCTTTTATATTTAGCTAATAAATTCAAACTTGAAAACTATTTTAAAACTAATTTAACTATGCATAATAAAATGAATTCATCCTTAATATCATTAATCGATTCATATTCGCAATCATTAATAATGTTAGTAAAGTAATCAGTAATCTAAAATAAGTTGTCATTTGAGCTTATTTCCATGCCCTAAAAATTGGCTACACGAGTACACAATCACTGAAAATGGCGATGATTCTCCATTCAAAATCACCGTGGTAGGGGTTTCCAAAGTAAATTAAAAAAAAAACTTGAATCCCTAGAGATTAGTGAGGAGTTTTAGTCCCGATATGCAGGGCCTAAAGTAATATTTTAAGAGCATGAGATGCTTAAAAAAAAAAGTATTGCCGTTAGCTGTCAGACGGTCGCGTCGAGCGCCCACGTCAATCCCATGCATTTTGTAAGTTTTCGAAAATCGTTTACGTTAGCGTTAAGCAACTTGATTACCCTCGCTGCCTGTGTATGTTTGTGTACGCATAACGATCGCACAAATCATAATGTTAAACTTTAAACGTGTTTCAATTTATCATGGCATAGTGACGCAGTGCATTGTTTGGGCCCGTATTATGGTTCCATTATCGGACTTGAATTTATGAACTTTTTTTAACAGATTGAGTGCCAGCAATGCTACAAGTGCTACGCTGTAGCAGTATTTACCGCATTGTAGTAAAAATGTGCTACAAACAGTTGAGCTGACTCGGGTCAATGGTACTCAATATGTGAACTTTATGACGTACCAATAAACAAGGACATGTCATTACGTCACTTAGGTGTATTAGTAATGTCGTTTGTAAAATTAATGAAAAATATATAAAATAAAATGTTCTTTGAACTAGCCGTGAACCATGCTTACTATGAACCTGAAATTAAAAATTCTCGAAACCTTGTTTTTTTAACTCTTGCGGGAATGTGTAAATATTTTAACCGTCAAAGCTAATTAGCCTTCCGCTCACAAAAGCTTTTTACTGGGTTCATCTAGCTCTCCTTACATTTACTGAAGTTCGGACCATTCAGGTTTTAATTAACTTTAGGATTCCTATTTGTGTTTCAAATAACTCTCGGAGTTTCTACGGTACCTAATCTCTGTTATAGGTCTATGTTAGTATCAGTAGTTTATAAAAGTGGTTGGATAATTGTAAAATAGCGACTAGCTCTTCTTTACACTCGTATCTGCTGTTCCGTGTAGGTGAGTCTATATTATCGGTAGGATCGACTGTGTATATGTAAATCACTGTACTATGGCTTACCTGAACAGAGAGTGTCTGTCTTTATTTTAAGGTTATTTATTATGTTGTTGTGTTTGTTTGTTCTAATTTAATTTGGGTCAATATTTAGTTTTTGATTTTAATTGTATTTTAATTTAGTGTTTGACCTTTATCGACTAATGTATGGACGTGAATTGTCTGAAATAAAGATTTATTATTATTTGTATGTCCACCAATCACGGGACTTTATAGGGAGTCCCGGACCTTTGGATGGCGTACATGGAGCCGAAGCCAACACGCCGAGGCCCTTTAGACAAGTTTAATTTAGTAATGTGATGGGACACCAACCGGCGATTGTCCCTGAGTTCAAACTAAATATAGAAGTATGCTCCCACGGACAACCAACGGTTAGTGTAGGACTATTTAAGAAGGATGGAAGTATTAAAATAGGCTCTATGAATGAACAGATATGGATTGGTGAACTAGGCTATTGATGAAACTACGGCGCCTGCCTGGCCAATGCTAATTACTTTGGTTGAAATGGCAGGCGTTGACTCGCCAACTCAATTGAATGGGCCTCCATATATTATTAATATTATTATAATTATTGTATGTGACGGTAGCATGGTGAAAATGGGAATAACGGCAGTCTTGTCACAGCTCTGGTGTTTGACTCACGCGACCCGATGCTATACTCTGACATGGCGCAGTCGGTAGGATACGAACCTATGCTCCCAAAGGGAATCTGATTTCCAATCAGGAAATAATCGCCGTAATCGTAATTATCGTCGTAATCGAATAGTTAGTGGAATAGTTATAAGCGAAATCGTAATTAGTTTTTGTATTATATAGACTTACGGTTTGTAAGGGAATAAAGACTTGCAGTTTTGTTAGGCGATGGGCTTGAAACATGTCACTAATACATATACACATGGTAAACATCTTAGCCTGTTTGTACAAAATGTGGTTACAGAATTAATAACTTTTTTTTAGAGTTGTTGGTAATTCTCTAGCTCGGCTCTGGGAATGAAAGCGTGACTGTATCATGTATAATTTCATAAATAAAGGGGAGGGGAGCATTATGAGCGACTATTTTCCGAAAATATTCAATTAATCAAACAAAATGCTGAAAAACTTTAAACTGTTTTTAAAAGAACTGTCGACATGTGCCTCACGTTGATGTTTAATGAAACAATTAATGGTACTTTTGGAGCGATCACTTTCGTAAAATTATTTAATTAAAAAAATGTTTAAAAACGTTAAATGTTTTTTAAAAGAACTGTCAAAATATGTACCACGCGTTGATGTAAACAACTTTTTTTTCTTCATCTTTTATATGTATGTAGTACCTTAGATAAATTTGTTTTGTTATTTACCTACGAAACTAAGTAGCGGTGTTTACAAGACATGTACATATACTCTTAATTTCATTAATATACATCTTAATCTCCCGGACGGACGGACAGACATGATGAAACTAAAAGGTTCAGTTTTTTGTCATCTTGGCTACAGAACCCTAAAAAGCACATGGATAGTAAGGTATAGCGATTAAGAAGTCATACGTTGTGATTTATTTCAATAGGTACTTATAGTACATTACTACAGACGCCGGGAAGTAGGTGGTTGCAGGCCGAGTTCATATAGACGGCCGAGCGAAGCGAGGTCGGATAAGTTACGAGGCTGGCAACCCCTTTTCACGGCGAGGTATGTATAGTGCTTTTCTCAAACATATGCAATGAAATAAAAAAAAAACATCACTCAAAAAACATTTGTGTAATAGGCATTAACGCGGATATTTTTGGTCCAAACCACACAGATACAAAAAAAAAACGATTTTCAGCCATTCAGCCTGTTCATAAAACCAGCTGTCATGGACATATTAAAATTTAAAAAAAATTACTTCCCGGCCTAGGCCTTCAATTTTGTATGAAATTCCTTTACAGTTCTCTCGAGTTGTTCCGTCGGGAACGTGGCACTTTGAAGCCTAAAATAACTAACATAACGCCGACATTACATAGCATGTTTGAGAAAATTTAATTTATACATACTTTTAATGGTATTGGTTACTCTACACTAAACTGTGTCATTAATAGGTTTATTTGCAGTACAGATTGGGTTGAATTTCGTAAATCAACGGCAAGCACCATTTCGCATAATTGATCATTTGCAATAAAAATTACGCGGACACGGTTTCCAAAAATCCCTCAGTATAAAATCATCAACATAACACGTACAAAATGTACGGTAACATATAGTTGGCATCCAGGAGCATTTTTACTTACTTAGCAATCGTTGGCGATTTAAATTGGAGTTAAACGAAATCAAATAAGGTTCTATAAAGTAATTTTTACGGCTTCGTTGTTAATAGGGAACCGTTATAGTTTCGCCATGTCTGTCTGTCCTTCCGTCCGTCTGTCCGCGGTTTAACTTAGAGAATCTTAGTTCTAAGAGGATGTAATTTGGCGTAGTTATACATTTAAATTACTCCGACAAGTTGTACAATAGAATAGTTTAAAAAACCGTTAATATATCGCACTGCTAGATCAAGACAGCATCAACTCAAAATCATTGTTAGTTTTGTTTCAAGCTCATAGTCGTTGTATTAAAGTTGATTTTAAAATATAGTTGTATTTTGAGTTACTACACTTTTGATCTGGCAGTGCGATATTTAAAGCAAAGGTAAATTAGTTCATACTTGTTTTTTTTTGTCTGACATGCTCTTGTCCGGTTTTTTTATTATATAATTTAAGTCTTAACTTACACATAAATAGCCTAGTTAATCTAAGATGTTAGTTTAGCAATAATAACTAAATTAAATTCCTAAATAAACCTAGACAACCTTATTATAATTTCTTACTTAGTCAAATGAAAAATTTGTCATATGGATAAAATCTCGAACCCACGGATATTTTAGAACGAAAGGTTAATCGCTACCCTATGTTCTATGTCTTTACTGACGTAAGCACCTAAAGAAATGAAGAGTAACTATACAATTATCTAATAATGTTTTTTATTTTTTTCCCCGACAGCGGCGAAGCCTAAAACGGTCATTGACCTGTATGTATGTATGTCCAATCCTATGTCTACTCGTAACTACTCAACGGCACAACCGATTTTAATGAATGGTACGTCATTAGATTAGTCTTGATGGTGCGACTGGCTGCATACAATTCTTAACAAATCCAAAATTCACCAAATTTAAATTCATCACTAACGTTTCCAAAGAGGTATTTATCGTAGTCTTCATTTTTTTTCGCAAGCCTCAGACCCAACGTGTCATAAGCACCAACTCACAAAACCTCTCTTTCAGGTACATCCTCTCGCTCGCCCTGGCCGACCTGCTGGTGATCATCACGTGCGTTCCGTTCACCTCGATCGTGTACACGGTGGAGTCCTGGCCGTGGGGTGTGACGGTGTGCCGCGTCTCCGAGGCCGCGAAGGACGTCAGCATCGGCGTGTCAGTGTTCACGCTGACCGCTCTGTCTGCTGACCGGTACTTCGCGATTGTGGACCCGCTGAGGAAGCTGCATGCCACGGGTAAGTGGAGGATTTTTTTTATTAAACACAAGAAAATGTGCACTTGAAGTTGGTAGATGATTCTTTTAATAAAAAACTAACAAATCACTGTCTATTTACTTGTTTCAACTTATAAAAGATCATTATTCAGTAAATCCGCCGCATGGGCACTTTTACACGCCATAAATCTACCAATGCTTCCCAAGAGGAAACCACTGCTGAAAAGAAACGCCGCAAGAACTTAAGAGTTAGTCATAATTTTAAAATATTACTTTTGACAATGATAATAGATAACTTATATTATACAAATTGTCATGCTTCGTTGATTAGGAAAACGTGTTAAAACTAAGACTTATCACAAGAGCGAATAAATGAAATAATTACATACATACATACATACACTCACGCCTTCATTCCCAGAGTGGGGTAGGCATAGCTAAAGAATTACCAACAAGTCTTAAAACTTCTTGATAATTCTGTAACCACATTTTGCACAAAGTAGGCTAAGATTTTTCCCAGTGTATTAGTGACAGGTGGCAAGCCCATCGCCTAACGGTACTGCAAGCCTTTATTCCCTTAGTCGCCTCTTACGACATCCAAGGGAAGATATGGAGTGGTACTATTCTAACCCGGCAACCGCACGGGTCTCTGAAATAATTAATTATATACATATGCTTTTAACCATGTAAATACGACGGTGCAAAACTATCCCATTTTTTTTTCTATACGATCGTTTAGAGGCGAGCGTTAGTTTTTCAGAACATTCTTAACAACCAATTTAGCCGCAGGTTTTGACGAAAAAGTAGCTCGGGTAGCGCCGTAGGTTTGTGTGGGCTTCTTTAGTTTGCCGATTAATACTTTCCTTTCGAATTAAAAACTTAAGGTTAAGGAAATTAAACCCCCATATCGCTACATCCAAATTTACCAGCAAAATATGTAAACGCAAAGAGGTCTTATACATCCCGAGGGGTCGACCACGACTAGTAAAGACCCATCTGCGAAGAAATTCGGGACTCATGAAATGTAAATGACTATAGTGGATCATTTAAGGAGGTCGTAAGCATAATGTTGGATTTGCATAATTGTCTACCAAAAAAAAAAAAAAGTATATTTTTTAATACAAAAAACTGTAAAAGAATAATTATAAACTAGCAGATGGTCAGCGCCGTTCGCGTATATTTTCATTTCTCCAGCGTGTAAAATTTATTTAGATAATAATAATATTGCTGTAAAATTTGCCTTTTTGATAGCGCAATGAAGGAAAAGGGCCTCAAAATGTACATTTCATAGCTACAAACAATTAAACTCTTTATCCCAGTGTATTCCTTCCTTTTGTGTCCCTAATAACGAGTCAAATAAAGGAAAGCCCTCGTTTAGTATGTATATCTGGAAAACTAGCCGGATATCCAAAGCTTTACGTAAATTAGGTTGGAACGTTTTTCAAGCTTATGAGCTTTGCGATGTAAAAAGCTTTTAGGCTAAACGGATCGTGCTTAGGTAATACATAAAATTAGACAGTTTGATTAATCATAAACATATCACATAAGATTATTTTTTAAATGATGAATAAAAATATAGGTTCTAATAACAACCTGCACACATTACATATAATCAAAAATAGCTACAATAATGAACATTACGAAAGCTATAAACAGGAAATTCTGATTTAAAATAACACATGAAAAACGAGCTTTATTATCTCCAACAAGGGTTTTTATAATTATCTTTAACTCAAGCAGACATGGACGTCCTAACTTAATAATTAATCTGGTTTTAAAATATAATTAAACCATAACTATAAATATATACCTACTGAAAAATGAACGACGAATTTTTTTATGATTTCGTGAAGTAACGAGCACAGAGATGGTAGGTGGAATCTGAGACCCTAGACAATACTTCAATCTAAAGACTGGAATCCGCAGAGCGCAAATGCGTTGGCAACTCTGAGGAATAAGATGGATGCCTCTATGCTAGTAATTTAACCGGTTGTCGTATCCCCACATCGGAACACACAAATCCGAAACATGCTGCTTGGCGGTAGGTTAAGGGATAAGATTTTTGTAGCGATCCGAACGTACAGTCAAGGGCATAAATATATATACGTTCCCTTACACACCTTACACCTTTATGCTACTGGCAATAAGGTCCATGTATACATACATTTGACGCGATAGCTGTATAGATATTAATAACCTTGACTATACCTTGCACCATGTCCTACCACCACTCTTTTTTGGTCAATCTGTCACCCTTAAACGGAATTTGTATGAAACTCCACACTTGGCTTGTCCTGCTCGGAACACCATACAACATTTATCACAACACTTTAAGTTCCTGGAGTTTACAATAAAGTAACTCTCCACGGACAAAGTCAGGGTCAAGAGCTATAGCCGACTGAGCTCATATTTATGTCTACGCCTGTTTACACAAAGCTCATAAAACTGAGTGCAAAAACTGAATGTAGTATGACGTGCCCGAGCGGCGCCGGATGCATTACCGCCGCTATGCGAGACGTAAACTGGAACTTGGAATATGCACTGATAAAGGTGACCTGGCTGGCGTTATAAATGCTATAGGGCATGAGCTATTTAGGATTACTTGATTCCGTAAATACAGGTTATTGTGTTGTTTTCTATTAAATAAATGTGGAAATTTAACCCACTTCTCTTCGAACCATTTCAGGTAAAATACATGTGTCTGCTCTCTTTGACTTCATACATTCATTTGAAGTAATACTTAAATATGAGTACACTAGATAATTCGTTTGGTTTTTTTTCCGAATTTGATAAACACAAATTTCAGAATTCTTATTTTGGAATCTATGAATCATCACTATTCCGAATTTTAGTATCACGAAGCACGACTTTTTTAAATTCCGAATATCACAATAAACATAATATCTTGCATAATGTTTAACATGCATAATGCTCAAAAACTGTAAGAAATGACTGATAAAGTCGACAGGAGCTCCTGTTCCGCGCAGCTAGGGAGCTTCGCACCTTGATGCAACTCTAACCTAATCTAACCTATCAAGGTGAGACTGACCTAATTTAGTAATGTGCTCGTAATCTCACCTAACTTTTGTTTCAAGTAGAGTACTTCTATTCAATTCAAGTGGTTAGTTTCATAATTTTACATTACCGATCTGGTTTGTGAATTTTTGGAATTGTCAACATTCGTAAATATAAGATTCGGAAAAACTTTTTCGTGATTATAATACTCGGTGATATAAAATTCGGGATTTTGATAATTCGAGATTTTAGGGGGTTCCCAATAATTAATATAGATGCTACTAATTACTGCACTAGATACTACTAAAGATATTTTTGACGCGATAGTTGTACTCGCATAGATACGACTAGATATTACTGACGTCGACTTTTAATGTTTTGGCTTTATATACACTTAGTCAAAAATAACAATCTATAAAGTAGAAACTGAATGGGTGTTCATCGAGTAGAAACCTCATTTTGTGGCCATACGACTCTATCTCAATTATAATTAGTAAACCTAAGATACCATGTTATATTGTAATGGGGTTTACAAAAATTGTTTTAAGCTTTTGGTCTGTACAGTTACTAAGGTATAAACTAGCCAAACTATGTAAAGAATTAAAATGCTTGTTGGTTTCCTGTTAATAAAAACAATAAATATTTAACAACGCGTCTATAAAAGACTTGATGCACTTACGATAATCTCCCGCCCAATATACGACAATCTAAATTGAATACGAGTCAGTCATCAGTTCAATTGAAGACGGCTCTTAAACAATATGTCACCACAAAAATCACATTGCGTACGTTCATTTTAATACCGTAGAATTTACCACATTTTTCCTCCTATTCAAATTCACGACACGCTCGCGTTTCATCCCTGTTGTGCTCCGTCTTCTCTTATTGGGTCGAGAGAAACCTAAATATAACCTCGTAATATGACGACATATCGATGTCTGAAGTGACTACGTGATATCTGTTATATGCTGCCACTTAATGCTAACTTCTATAAGGTTCCCAGAAGAAGTAGTTAATTATTAAAGATAGAGAATTCCGCTTTTGAACGAAATTCTAGTAAACGTTGGCTTTCTCACATCACGGATTTCTAGGCTACATAAAATGATGCTAATGATGCTAAAAATAAATCGAAAAACGTCTTATACTTCTTGATTTATAAGTTCACTTTGGCAAATAGTTCCCAGAAATCCATTTGGCTGACTTTACTGACTAAAACTTACGCAAAAGAAAGTTTGAAAGCGTGAATGTAAACGTAGTAAACATATAACAAGTAGTGATTTGTGTAGTATAGTGTACACAAACATAATAAGGAAAATGCGTACTATCAAGCGTATCGATACATCAACATATTTTCGTACGCACATAACGCAGTCCCTCAATGGATCGGGTAACCCGAAAATTTATAGTGTTTTTATAATCACCCCGATCGTGCGTGAAATTACCTATTGGATGTCGTACCGAAATCTGTACAGGCCTCATTTTGGAATCTCCGGTAAGGGGCTAATATTTGTGTGATAAGCACTAGTATTTGTTCTGAGCTTGTGTTGATGTTACACAAGTATTAGTATATTAAGTTTATCGTCGTCCAGTAACCGTAGTACAAACTTACCATATGGACTAAGCGAAGTTTTATAAGGAGGTCCCTTTATACTTATTGTTTTTTTGATCACTATCTATTTTACTGTAATTTACCTACCGGTGAAAAAAAGTCAAATAACACATTATTATCTTACTAACGCAGGAATCGTTTATAATCCATGACTCCCCTCTTAATACATTTCGTACTAACACGCCAGATCTCTGCCAATAATTTCTTGAATCCCGACCGAAGTCATAAATTGTGTAATGTTCGCGTGGCACATATATTTGTATGTATTTGTATGGATTCTATTCTGGTAAACGATCTGAGGTAAAGCATGCATCGATGCACATCCATTTTACAGGCTATCAATTGGGTAAAGGTTTGTTTGTTTTCGTGCAGAAATGGTTGAAACATTAAAATATATGACAGAAACCTAGTTGTTGGGTCTTAAGAAAAGATTGCGGTAGTATAATTATATTTCAGATTTCAGATTTTATTACTCAATATAACACAGTATAAATTACATGGCATGTCAAATTATATGCAGTTACATTGAGGTCGTCAGAAATAGAATTAAATGATAATAGTAGAAAGTCAACACAAATACAGAGTACCTACATTAAAAAATAATAATAATAGAAAATTAAAAAATTAAAAGTCAATCCTATTTATAAGTCAAGTTCCATATACTCATTCACGGAATAGATTGGGTTATCCAACAAAAGATTCTTAAGCCGGCGCCTAAACATGTCGTCAGATGGTTCGCGTTTGAGTTCGGCGGGTAGACGCTCGTAGTAGGTGGGACCGATAACGCGCGGGTTCTTACCTGCAAGTGCCATGCGACGAGGAACAGTTCTCAACCGCCCTGTGTGGCGGAGTTGTTTGCCGACGACGTTTACTGTTGGAAACGAAGATATATTCGATCGGACAAACATAATAATTTCGAATATGTAAAAAGGTATTATGAATTAGGTAGCAGTGACAAAAACAGTGTAATTTGCCTTTTGTTTTAGTACAGACGGTCGAATATTGTACCTTGTTCGGTGACTAAAGTCACTAGTATTTTCTGATTATTAAAAAATATTATTTTTATAATCTGTCTCTTTTTTAATCGAGGAAATCGAATGGATGAGAGTAGCACAAAACCGACCATTTTGCAGATTCTGGAGGGAGGCTTATGTCTAGCAGTGGACGTTATATATGATGATGGTGATGATGAGATTTAAGTCAAAGTTCCGACGGACCTAGTGTGAATTAGGAGTTCACCCACACATTAAATTGATTTGCATGCGTCCAAGGTATTTTTCAAAATGTTTTGTTTCCTTGAAAACTACGAAGATACTTTCAAAATTTCTTTAAAATATTTAAAAAATCTTTAGGTGCATATTGGGTTGAATGCAACTCGCAACTTTTAGTAGAGTCATTCTCCTTCTATACTATGATTTCTTGCATAACTTTGCGTCTCCAAGAAAAATAAATAAACAAATCAAATTGATACGCAGCAGGAAATATCATTTAAATTCTACTTTGTTGTACGGTCTGCATGCTATTATTTCTAAGCGTATTCAGATACACATAATTCTTGCAACATTGATTGCCTAGACTTTGAACTTTGAATTAAAATGTCAATATCCAACATTTATGCAAGATGCACTAAAGTCGTCAATGGGTAATCCAGACAGTGCATTCTAAACTAAACTGCGAAGCTTTCATGACAGCTTTAAGCCCGCTGTAGCACGTCCAATATGGAGGCACTTCGGAGTTTGTTCCTATAAGACTTGTTGAAGAATTGTTCAAAAGCTCTTTCTGCGATGATCGATAAGGTATTACGTAGAATCTATTTTTTGTTTGTGTGTGTACAGTTTTACGGATAACATTGCTCTTCCTTCCGTTATCATTATTACTAATGTGCAGTCGTTCTGAGTAATTTTATGTAATGGCGACTAACGCTTTTCCTGTTCTGGTTTTTTTTTCATGGTGGAGAGTTAAATAACATATTAATAAACGTTAACGTATCGTTTTACCGTAGAAAAAAATTGAAATAAAATTAACGTAAATATATAAAATAAGGTAAATTAAGAACTGAAAGCCGGTCTTTTCTATAATAGTAGGGGGTCCGAATAGGAGACGACATTCATCAAACCTATTCGCCATAAATATTACTTACCATGCATATTAAATTTGATGTAAAATACTTTTTATCGAATAAACAGCTGGGTGAAGTTCAACTCCTATTCGGATATTAATAAATAATAATAATAATAAATAAATATCAGGGGACAATGTCACATCAATTGATCTAGTCCCAATTAAAGCTCTAGGCTTGTATTATGGGTACTAGACAAAGATATAAATATTTATATAGAGAAATATATACTTAAATACATAGTAAACATCCATGACTCAGGAACAAATATTCGCGCTCATCACACAAATTTCCGCCCTAACCGGGATTTGAACCCAGTACCACTAGCTTCGTAGGCAGGGCCACTACCAACTAGGCCAGCGCGTCGTCAAATATATTTTATTAGACCATAACTTCCAAAAGAGCTAGTAAATAATTTAGAAAAAAGTAAACTCAATATTTCGACGTAAAGCATTACATCAGTTTGAAATAAAACTACAGTCACAACAAATATAAAAAAAGATAAGTACCATAAATGTAATTATCTTTTATACAGCTAGTTCTCCCAGCTTCCATCACACGTCACTAGCTAATCGAGTTTCACCCCATATATGGCTTTCTCCGGCTGGATATTAGCTCTCATTACTTGGAAAATTACTTGCCCATTGAAGCAAACTGGAAAAGATCCTTTCTTTAATAGAGCCAATTTATCAAGCTATAAATATAAATATCGGAAATCAAGATTTTTGTGTGTGGTGATAAAGCCAACAACAATAATTCAAAAGAAAATTGACGCACTCACGTCCGGGTCTTTATAAAAAATAAAAAATCATTTACGATTCTCACAGTTTTGTACATGGGTACACATTATGTATGCTAACGTAAGATCGAAAAGGTACCACTTTTAGTAACAAATACTGTTTAATTATTCTACAAGATAAGTAAGGAAATTACATTATATAACATGTCCCGTACATGCCTTAAAATATAATTTCATTACACTAATATTAAAATGTCCCTAAATAATCGTAAGTCCTCATATTCTTTGAAAAGGGGTTTATATTAAGAACTTACTATTTATAATATTTATCTTTCTAAAATTGGTTCAAGTTGGTTCTGAAAGAAAAGTACGCCGTCGATCAAACAATTACATGGCTACAATTACAGTCAAGGGCACAAAAATGTATACACAACAGTCTCAAAAATATGTACACAGACGAACAAAACTAGCATAATTTTGGTTTACTTCAGAATTGCTTCAGATACGTATTTGCTTAGGAAGTTGCATCTATTTTCCTTTCGCGTCGTTTTTAAAGCCCTCGGGTGGCCCGTATTTCCATGTTAAAAGAAATTCCGTTGCAACAATTCGGTCTGCGAGTTAGTGCACTTATTGGTTTGAAGTGATGTGATTTTTAACACGTCTACTGAAAATCGACAAAGGGTCTAGAACAATGTAGAGTACGACTTAGCCACTTATTCTCCTAATTATGTCGTATAATACTTTGTGACTTCAATTTGCAATCAAGAGTCTTTCGTCTTGGGCATGCATGACATAAATCTAACACGACCGAATGAAGATTACAAGTCACTTCATTATTTATAAGGTGTGACTGTTTATTGATAATAGAAATAACATGACAGCTACATTATTAAAATATGTGGTCTTCGCATCTATTCTGAAGTAAAAATCTGTATCATCTATGATGTAAGGTGCTGAAAGTGAATGTGAAAGTGATGTGCCTCTTACTTGTTGGAATAAAACCGTGACATGTATCGAACCTATTTTATTAGAGCATCGTACTTCGTCTGCATACTTTGTGAGTACTTTTGAACTAAGTCGTAATAAAAAAAATGCTTTATTCTGAATGATATTGAGACGAGTTCTGCAGTTGAATAAGACACTTCCCAAATGTACGTAGGAAAGCCGTTGCGTATGTATGAAAATACTTTATTGTTCAAAATACGATGTTTAAAATATAGGGATGTTAAAACTTCCAGCTAGTATCAAGTAGATTTAAAAACCAAGTTGACAGAAACTACATGAACTATATTTAAGGCTTTTAATATTATTTAACATTATACAGATACATGAAACATTACTTGCCTATTGTATTTATCAAACGAGATTATAACGATGAAAAATAGAATATATTTCTGAAATATGCGTAAAATTTGGCAATAGTATCCAATTAAATAGCACCTCGCATATTCCCGTCGCTATTTTATCATCCCAGTTGCGAATTCCGACACGAATATCGTTCACAAAATAGCGAGTCAATCCCACCAACAACTCGATCGTTATTGACAGGTTTGACAACCCTATTAAAGCTTTATATCATGCTGACATAGGTACTTGGTAAAGTCCTACACAGGGTATCAATCATCAGTTATATTATCTGATCCAACATTGGACTTGGAAAATTTGACTTCCTCTAATGCTTCTAGTAAAATGACATCAAATAGTTTTTAGCCTAATGTGGGATACCAGCAGATCAGATAAGGTCGATTTCTGGTAAGAGTAGGTATACAGTGTGGAAAAAAGCAACGCTACATAGATGGCAACTTTCTTAAACATTGGATATAGCAATTGGTACGCAATGGAGACTTACTTTTATTTTTAAGAACAAAAAATACTGCATTATTGGATTTAAAAAAAAAATCTCTTCCTTAACCGGGAACAATAAAGTCTTGATTTATGATACAGATCGAATGGATGGATCGATGAGTCATTAATAATGATCATTTATATCTACAACACATACGGCTTTAAATTAAAAAAGACCTTAAAAAACCCTTCTTTATTATTTTATCCCATTCAACCAGTTCAATTACCGGCTAACGCAGACGAATTTTCAAAATCGTGCAGTATTTAATGATTCCAAAAATAAAAGTAGGCCTCCTTTGCATAGAATTTGCTATTTCCAGTATTAAAGGTAGTTTCCCTCCATGTGGCGTAAATTTTTTCCACCTGGTCCTATATATATTTATAATAAGCATCCATTTATATTGGTTTGAATCTTGTATGTTTTAACTATTTTTTTAAATATTTATTTATTATTAGCCTAAACTGTCACACTGCTTAGCTGGGCAAACGCCTCGTCCTACCACGCAAATCCCGTTTTTTATAGAAAGTGATAATTATATCGTCGTCTAGTACATAGTACAAAACAAGAGCTTAGTTTGGGAGTAGGTCAATTTGTGTAAGATGGGTCCTCTGATATATACATACATACATTAAATCACGCCTGTTTCCCAGAGGGGTAGGCAGAGACCACTCTGGTCCTCTGATATATTTTTTTTTCATATACACTCAAGGGTCATGAAAACAATTCACTTTCTATGGATATTCTATACAAAGTGACCCATTTTCAATGCTCTTGATTATATTTGCGTGTGCAGTACACGTCATAATCGATAGTTAATAAATATTTCTCACATTCTTGCGACTTTATACCTACTAGGTACTTTGTAACAATCTAATAAATTGCACTGCCTTACGAAGTTGTAAAAAAACAAATGCGATTAAGCGACACGGTACACAATTTATCATCTCCGAGTACACATAAAGTTGACTGCATAAACAAAACGGATTTGAGCCAAAGAAAACAATGGATGCCTGTTTATCGATATTTTTATACTTTTCCGATCAAAAGCGCTGATCGAGCTTGTGTTTACAGGACGGACGGACATCTGGCGGTAGTCAGCGCTTGTTTAAGCTAACGGAAGTATAAGGTTGCTCGTGTATTGTTTGATTTCGTGCCAATGCTATGGGCGTTAAGATTAGCGGAGGATTAAATTAGACGAACTTGTACTTATGGCATTCTGATCTGTGGCTTATACCCAAAGTTTGTTACTGGCTGGCGAGACTGAGGTGAATTTGAATTTGGAATGACAGACTAGATAATAAAAGAATGGATGTAGACAAAGGTTGAACGTGACTAGCGAACAAAATCCTACCTAAAGTAAACTGAGAAAAGTATAATAAACAGGCGAAAAGTTCAAGATCATTTTACATTTTTCTGATTATTTTACGTACGAGGGGCGTTCAATAAATTCTCGGTATTGGTATCTTGCAAACCTTTTAGTAAACTTCTTAATACTGGCCGCTAAGAGTCATTCATCGACAGTAAAAAAAAGTAAATTTGAAGCCCACACGTTCTTTTGTTTTTCTGCTACTGCTGAACAAACGTGACCACCATGAGCGATTTTACAATAATAATTAAATTGGAGCATCGAGCCGTGATAAAATTCTTGACTAAACAGGGTAAAAATCAAAAGTGTATTAAAGAAGAAATGGATTTAGTTTACCGTGAGTCCGCTCCTTCATTATCTACTGTCCAAAAGTGGTCAAATGAATTTAAGCGTGGGAGGGAGAGCATAGAAGATTACCCTAGACCTGGTCGGCCTGTTGAAGCTACTTCACCCGAAAACATTCAAAAAGTGGAGAAAATTATACTGGAAGATGGTCGAGTGAAGGTTAGGTCTATAGCACAAAAAAACAATATTTCTATTGGTACAATACATGATATTATCCACGATCATCTTAACATGTCCAAAGTTAGTGCGAGATGGGTACCACGAATGTTGACACCGTTTCAGAAGCATACGCGTGTTGCTTGTTGTTCCGACTTCATTGAGCTGTGTGGTGAAAACCCTGATGGTTTGCTCCAAAAAATTGTTACCGGAGATGAAACTTGGGTTCATCATTATGACCCTGAGAGCAAACAAGAGTCGATGCAGTGGCACGTTAAAGGAACACCTCATCCCAAGAAATTCAAAGTCGTCCCTTCAGCTGGCAAGATCATGGCGACAATATTCTGGGATTGTGAAGGGATATTATTAATAGATTATAAAGAAAAGGGTTTAAATATTACAGGAGAGTACTACGCTAACGTTTTACGCCAATTACGGGAAGCAATCAAAGAGAAGAGGAGGGGAAAATTGACCAGAGGAGTGCTGCTTCTTCATGACAACGCCCCTGTGCATACTGCTCATGTTGCCAAGGCTGCTGTTCTTGAATCTGGGTTCGAAACAATTACTCGCCCGCCGTACAGTCCAGACTTGGCCCCCAGCGACTACTTTTTGTTTCCCAACCTTAAAAAAGATCTTCGTGGACATCGATTTTCTAATGATGAAGCGTTGAAGGCAGCGGTGGTGGAGCATTTTGACAACAAAGACAAAATATATTTTTATGAAGGGTTAAAAAAACTTATTGACAGATCTTATAAGTATATAAGCATAGGGGGGGAATATATAGAAAAATAGAAATGAGACACTAATCGTATGCTTTTGTTTTCCTTCTCATACCGAGAATTTATTGATCGCCCCTCGTACCTATCTGTACGCACTCCATTGCTCTATCTCAAACAAACAGTGCACAGTTGATATTTTGAAAGGGTTTTTAATAATTTGATTAATGTTAACAAGTACTTTAGCAATTCCCTTAAAATAGCTTTGATTTTATCCAAATTCAGAAGGCAGTAATTAAATAAATTCGATCCATTCAGTTACAGTTATCTTTAAATTCAACAAAGAGGTTATCTTGGGGCTGATCAATGGGCTTCCGGCCACGCAATGCCACTTTGATAGATTCAGAATGATTAAGTTTAATTAAGGCGGGTTGGATAGAAATTTCCAGAGCCATGGCAAAAGTTTATTAACATAATGTTTTTATGTGAACGCGTACAAAAACCGGGCAAGTGCAAGCTGTGCGCATCAGATTCGCTCATCGATTGGTTCTGTACTATCATACAATATAAACGCTTATTAAATGGAAAAGAAAAATGTAATATATACCATTACAAACCATGGCTACATGATTTATTTAAGTTATATTCAACAAGTAAAGTTAAGCAGCCACAAGAGCTGACAAAAACTGGATGGGTGACCGCTTAGAAATATCGAGTTGATTTGATTTATTTTCCTGTAATTGAACTTAACAGTTGAATCATATTTATTGTTTATCTATATAGCCATAAAGTGTTGTAAAATACGTTAGCTCTATCCCTGTCATTCACCATTCGAGCATAATTGAAAGAAAGGGATCGAGCTAACGTAACCTTGAACTTCGATTTTCAAAGTAGGGCCTCTGTCGTGTATACGCGCAGAAAGCAATACTAGTAGTTAAATTCGGTACCAATACGTATTCCTTTTTAAAATTTCAATCATCTCGTATCTACCTATTAAAGTAAAGTCATAGGTTACAATGTCATACAGGTTCGTCTGAAATAGTATAAGTGGATGAGTTTCTGCGGCTCGGCTCGTACTAAGTATTATTGTTATTGCTATTACTGTGATTTAAGCTCAGAGATGAGAAATCAGTTACTCAATTCCAAAATTTGAAATCTGACGAAATAGTTCAATCTCTCAAACTCCCATTCCCAAATTGATTATATTCTATCTCTAGTAACGAGAAGAGGCCCGTATCTGAAACTGCAAGAGTAATTTCGGATGCAGTTGAGAACTGTTTCAAATACAGAACTATCCTTGCTGAGTCAACAGAAATTGCCGGACGATTTCCCCTTCACCGCCTGAAATTTGTTCCGAGATCGAATACGAGTTGGTATTGGCACGGGGCGGATGATGTATTTTGCGCAATTAGGTGGATATCCGATGTTGTAGTTAGTTTACACCGTTTAAATTACCGTGATAAGCTCAATTGCATACATCGCCATCAATATTTTTAGTATAAAACATTGCTTGAAAGCTTTTAAGCAACCGAATCGTTATTTTACATTTTTTACCATGCAATAGGCTTTGTCTGCATATTAAAGTTTTATTAACACAACCACAAGCACAGTACAGTTTTATTTTACAAAAACTCAGAAACTAACCACATCATTATAATAAAATTGTGTTTTAAAAGTTTTGGATACTTAATTATAAAATTGTTTAATCTTTGTTTGAATTTCGCGGTCAACTTGAAGCCATCGGTGTTTCGATTAAGTTAGTCGAAATTTAATAATCTATATTATTACCTACTCTTACTTTTAATTATTAGATATCATAAATTCATTTCATAAATTATTTATCACTTCTCATGCTCTTAAATATGACTTTAGTCTCTGCGTATCGGGACTAAAGGTCCTTATTAATCTCTAGGGTTTTTTTTTTTATTTTCTTTGGAAACCCCTAAATATCCTATCACGGTGTTAGGGAAGGGAGGATTATCGCCATTTTAAGTGATTTTGTATAAACAATTTTTAGGGCGTGGAAATAACCTCAATATGATAACTGTGCAAAAATATTATTTAAAATGATTTAATTTCGTGAAATACCACTAATTATTTCGAATATGAATCTATTTAATTATATTATATTATTACCTAATATCCTGTAAGCTAATATTGTGGAATGCAATAAATGATTGAGTATTGAGTATTAAGGATAAATTAATTTTATGATGCATGGTCCAATTGGTCCATTTAGTTTTAAAATAGTTTTCGAGTTTGAACCTGTTGCCTTAATATGCAAGCATTTAAAGCAGCACAACAAAAAAAAAGGAAAAACTTTCTTATAATATATCAATATTGTAATTCTGTAGAGAACGTCGTCAGTGCCGGATTGAGCAAGCACGGGGTCCATAGCAAATTCTATAACGACTTAGATATGCATATTTTGCGCGGGAGTTTGTTTTAGGTTATTATGCTGAAGAATATCGACTGGATTATTCATCCTATCGTCAACCCTGATGAATATGAGTACAAGCATACTGATGTAAGTACCAAGTCATGAAAATATCTACCAGACTAGCATTTTAGAGGTTAGACTTGGATGCGCGGGGCCACCCAATGCGCGGAGCCCGTAGCATTTGCTGCTCTTGCTACGTGGCTAACCCGGCACTGAATGTATTTTTTTCCTCGCATTCAAAGTGAAAAGTAGAGTGTTTAACGCGAGACTAAAGAACCATAATGACACTCAAATTAGAGCCACCCATAGTAGGTATTTTTAAGATCTATACTAAATATCTTATTCGATCTAATACTTCTATTTAACTTGAAAATTTACTTTGCTATGTTTTTAATTCGCTTGTCACGGTCTCAACGAACGGAAGACCAGCTGACTTCACAGCCAGTCCATGCTAAGTTGGAACCGTCTCTCATGATTTGAAACCATGTCCGACATGTCCGACTCAAAAAGCCTTAAGCTTAAATTTGATGCTGAGAAGGAAGAAGAAGGTATTAACTAGAACTAGAATGGAAGATTGAAAACGCATTAACAACCGGGGTGTGATTCTCTCAACAACGGCGGTCGGTCGGACGGACGAGTGGATGTCACCCTGGCGAGTTTAAGTAACCCGTCAGAGCGAACAAAAACACATTTTAGCGTGTGCATTCTCAATTAGGCAGCCTTATACGTTCGATCATATCGATAGAAGCCATGCTGTCTGACGGGACTACTTAAACTAGCCGCTGCGACATTTACTCGTTCGTCCGACAGACCGCCGTTTTTGAGGGAATCACACCCCTGGGCTTGTTGGACATGATTTCAACTCATTAAGTGCTGCCGACGCTTAAGACTCGGTGTTAAACAATATATAGGTACCTTGCTTCTTTATATTGCAATACTTCATACCTATTTTGTAAGAATTTATAAAATATTTCCTTGGTTTTCGGGATATTGAAGATCCGTTATTGTGTTACAAAGGCTATCCTTGCTGTAATTACCACATGAAACACAATTGATAATGATTTAATTCGGATTCCCGCGAATTTAGGTTAAATTTTGAGGCTAACATTGTTTTTGGCAGTTAATTAATCGTTTTGAAATAAAACCCAATCATGTAAAGGTAATGCTAGAATATTTAATGTTTGTCATTTTGTTAAAAGATTTTATCTTATGCATGAAGATACATACATGAAGGTACGAATGTATTAGTGGTCCATCAACAGATTCTTGATCTAGTAGCAATAATGAAAAGTACGAAGAATCCGCATTTAAATTAAATAACTAAAGAGAAAAAAGCCTTTTAAAATAACTCAACATTAAAATACCTCGCATCCCTCCGTATCAAAACCTTGATGTCTTTTAAGACCGGTCCGCCATAAAAGGTAACTCGAGTAACCTATTTTTCTCCAGAATCTGAAGTTGCCAGCCTTGCCAACATCAAAGCAATATTGGTAATTTTATAAAAGTCTAACCTTCTTGAACGTGTCCCTTCATCCATTAGGGCAACGAGATTATTTCAAATCCTTCGCAAAGCGTTGAAAGTTTCTATGAATATTTTTTTTGGTCGTGTTTGCTTTTATCGGTTTAGAATAAGAATACATACTTTTATACTTTCTTACGCTTGGACGCCTTTTAGCATTGATTTATTTTAGATTGCTGGTTAGCGCTATCCAAAAAAATATTTTTTTTATAAAGAATATCAATCTTCTTATCTATTATTGCCCAGTTTATTTGTCGGCATAGCTATTACCATGTATGTTATGTGTAAAAATGTAACGATAATATTAGATTATTTTATTGTACAATAGCAATTAATTATGAAAATTACTTTTTGAACATTTTCAACAAGCAACCATAATTTAGCTACCAGTTGATTTAACTGACCAAATGGCGCATCTTTGAAAGAAGTTCCCACCCGTAAATTTTCGGTTTTATTAATAAATCTAAACCGTTGTAATTACACGTGTAGAAGAAAATAAATCTGTAAACCGTTATTAAAACAAATACAAATAAAGGAGACACAATTAATAAACGGGTCTTTCTCATCATCGTTTATCCTAAAGCAATTTCCGCCTAAATAATTAAACGTTTCAGTATTGCTATCATAATTCTTATTTCTTTCTACAATATAACAAATTCAAACAACGAACAGCCTAAACTGCTAAGCCCAGGGACTTGAAAATTGGAGGGAATAATTCTCAGGGTACATTAAGAAAGCATATTTTGACATTTTACCCCCAACGGTAAGAAATAGAGGGAATAGCGGAAAACTAATTCTACGCGTAGGTACAGTCAACAGCATAACTAAGTGATCATTTATGTACCTTGTCACTTTAACGTTATGTTTGAAATGCTATACAAAATAGTGAAACGATTGAAAGCGACAAGGTACATAAATGATCACTTATTTATGCTGTTGACTGTATACCTACGAAGTCGCGGTCATCCTCGCTAATAAAATAAAAAAATGAGAAAGTAGGTTTGTTTGTTTCTTCAATGTATCGTCCGTCTTTTGTCCTTTACTTATTTAGAATTTTTGTTCAATCTTGAACATGCCTCAACCGTAAGACAAAAAATTTGGAACAAGTACAGAAATAACAGCCTGAATAATATCTGATATTTTTCTTAGAAAATTGGACCTGTTTCTAAGGGAATAGCGATTAACAACTTCTACGCAGCAAAAGTCGAATGCAAAACCATGTCATAGCACTAATCAAACCAAAGGTATTTTTGGAAAACCAGAGATTAGGCTGAAAACCGGTCAAAACAAAGGACAAAACATAATTCGTACCCGCGGTAGTTACTTTATGTACCTTACCAAAAAGTTCAATGATTCCTTATACGTTTGTAAGCAAGCAATACTTTATTAATCATAGGTAGCTCAAATAACTCAATATTGTATAACCCGAAAATAATAGTAAGGGACCGAACCTCAGGCTATAATTCGTCTATTCCCATGGGGAAGCCGATATTTTCCGTCGAGAGTGGAATACGGAAAATTTATAGTGATAAAAAATAACGTGTTATTTGATCCAAAATTAGAAAATGCCAACGTAAAACGTTGCCGGCAACACTTCGTTAATACCTACGTTGGGCACAAATGGTTTTATTTATTTGGTTTCTTAGATATTGAAATTTTGTTCATGATCGTTCATTTGTCAAGTCAATAATAAATGTTGTTGACGACAAGTTAGCCTAGTTGCTTGGTAGTGACAAAATGCTCAATAGGGTATTTTTTTAAATGTAGACTAGATAGAAAGTGCTATTTAGTGCGATGTAATCCGAAACATGTGAAACATGGAGCTATTGTTTCTTGGCTAAACTATATGTGTTATTTTTACTCCCACAACTCTATCTAGTTTCAATCCCATGTTATTTCCCATGACGCGACAAAGTATCGTACGGTCAGCGTCAAAAGAAAGTGATCACTTAAATACCTTGTCGCTTTACTGTCACATAAGCAATGTCAAACAAGATTGTCTAATGTGTAAATGCGATAAAGTACAAAATTAGCTTCAAGTGACCAGTTACTTTTGACGCTGACTGTACAACGTTGCCGGCAACAGAAATGTGCAGCTTATTATTTGTATAAATAGTCTTTTACCACTTATATCGGAATTTAACGCAGAAGCCATCGACGAAAATAAGTAGGTAATTAATATTTGTTAGGAACTCACGGCTTTGCATTCTGTCGACTTCAGTTTGTTGAATCGAAAGTTGTGATTAGAATGTCTACGTTTCAATTAGCAATTATAATATTTAGAATTGTTTGTTTTGTTTGGTCTATAGTGGAAATAAAATTAGCTATTAATTAACTAGTATTTGGTTATTTTCACTTTGTACGTTTGAAGCCTATTATCGCAATTGGGTATATTCGACGGTAAATCCTAAAACCAGTACCTACTCTTTACGGTTGTAAAAATCTGACGTATATTTAGTTCATGCGTTAAGGTAACACAATATAATTATCATATTTTTATGTAAAACATGCTTAACCAACTCGTAACTAAACCTACTACAAATTAGAATACATTCAGAGTAATAAGGTTTATTCTTAAATCACAATAAGTTACGAACTAGATGATGTCCGGCCAGAATCCGTGTAGCGAAAAAATTAAATCTCAATTGCTTCAGCCCTAAGTATACTTAGGTACATGAAACCACAAAAGCCTGCGATTTATTCTTCACTCGTAAATTCCATTATACTGAATAAAAGATTTGATTTTGCGCCTGACCTTGCCTAGAGTGTTCATTACAGTATTCGAAAGAATCATGTTATGCCACAATCATATTTTTAGGGCGGCTTGGCCAAATAAATGGTTATTTTGTTTGCTATGATATTGCCAACCTAATGGACCTTCAAAATTCTAGCCTTTAAAAAGAAATATCGGGCTAAAACGCAATAAAAGTACGGCCGCGTAACCTTATTTGAATTTTAATAAAAGTAAAAAATATCTTGAATGCCTAATTACTAAAAAGGTTCTTGGGTAAAAGTGAAATTACTTTCAACAGGTTTTGGCATACATTTTACTACAACCGACATAATATCAAATGGTGGTAGAGATCGCAGCATAAATAAATGAAACAAAAATTAACATAAAACTTTAGCTTTAATAAGTACCTAAGTCTTTTTTACTATTGAAGAAATATCATATCTAAAGTAGTACTTACTACCACAATCATAAAACTAAATTGCGCTAATAAATGGCATGTTCTCTTAATTTCAGCGTGTCAGTCTTCATTGTCTGGTCAGTCCAATTCGCATGCACCACAAATGTCTTTACAAACATGTATATATATATATATATATATATGCAAATCCTAACCATAACGGGTTTTCTATTGTAGTGGTACACAGATAATTTTGATTTTAGTAATATCTTCAAATAATTTACGTTATCTGACATTGTTCCCAAATAGATTTTGAAAACCAAAGGGTCTTATTATTCACGAAGACCGAAGTAAAATACAGGTTTCTTCGTAAATTGAGCTATCTAGGAGATTGTTTTCTTCATGTCAAGTCTGATTGGCGTCTTTATTTAATTAGCTTCTAGCGATAGTTTGCCGTGTATTGCGCCTAATTTCTCGAGCAATCAACTAATGATAGATTCTGGCTGATAAGTGACAGGCGACAGGTAAAGAACAGGGGAACAAAGGTGTGTCAAACACAAAGGATGTCTGGCATAGTCTGCCTATTCCGATAATGGGGAATCGTAACTACTTATGTAGCGACACTTATGTGTTACGGTGTTATAGTGATGGCGGTGCACAAAAAGTCGAGTAGTAGGTACCCTGTGGCCTTGGACAAGATGCTTGAAACAAACGTAAACGATGGTCGAAAACTGACAAAATGTATGGAACTCACATAAGCATAACAAAATTAATTAAATCGGGGGAAATAATTCGAGTAGTTTTGTAAATTGGCACAATTATACCATGCGGTATCGAACATACTTAAAGTCCTCAAGTCCTCAAGCAAAAATCTGAAAAAGGTACCTTCAACCCCCACTGAAACTCTCAGCACATTCCCCACTCTTGAGGACTTTCAGTGTGTTCATTTGGATACCGCAAGATATAAATAACTGTACCAAATTACAAAATACACGATTTTTCCCCTGATTGCCCATATTCGGCTTAATTTTAACGGGGTAAATCCTATAATTTTTTTGATAACGATATCGTTTTCGCAATGCTTCTTTTTTAGGGCCACTTATTAGACTGAATCGAATGAATTGGAATCATTTTAAGAGTTTTAAAACTTAATAGACGAGTTCTTAAAAGATTGGCCTAACTTGAATCCTAAGTGTTTGCAAGGACTCCAAGATTGCTCAGTGGTTCCTTTGTTTTAATCTAGAAAAAAAAGGTAGGGTGATGAAACCAGTAAAGGACAGGGACCAATAAGGGTAATGGATAGGTACTTGATTCTTATCGTACAGAAGATAAAAGTTATGAATTTATTGTGAGACAATCTATTTATATCCTTATGATCTTTGAATTATAATTATTATCCATTATTGGTACCCTAAGCTGAAAGTGTCACCGTTAATAATATAAAAAAGGCATTCGCAAATTTTTCACAATGTCATTGATTTTAGCATGGTCAGAAATAGACGTTTTAAAACTTTATTAATTCTTATTTCAATCAGATTTATTATGCTTATGTTTTGCTTGACATTCACTTTACCTAGAAGTAAAGAACAAAGCATAGCGCATACCTATTGATCAGTATACCTTGTAATATCACGTAGAAAATGACGATATTACATACATATAACCAATCCTTGGAAGTATTTTTGAGGTTTTCTTGGAACCGATTCCAAATATTATGAAAATAGTTACTGAATCCTTATTTTATGACGTGATATTGCAGTTATCTATTTGGTCCATAAATAAAGTTAAGGCAACGCTTTAGTCCTTTTTTATGTCCCAAATATATTTTATGCGTGGCTCTTTTATTAAATAACTAAGGTCAGACCTCTGAATTTATTTACTAAATCATAATCGTCCAGAACAAATTTTTACAGTATTTACTACTTTTAGACATTATTTATTTTTATTTTTAAACTCTTATTGTGTCATTTAAACATGATCGTTTATATATTTTTTATTCAATTTTAGCATCAAACACAACATGGATACGTCTGAAATTCAGTGAATTGTAAAGCTGTAAGTCAGGACCCAACAAAGACAGCCAATCACATTAGCCATCGACTTCTGATTACCTTACTTAACGTTGGCACTTAGCAACACAGCATCCGTACTGCTAATTTCATTACCTACATTAGCTATTTCTCGTTGGAACATAAACAAATACCATGAGTAAGTTAGAATTAATTCAAATGCTTTTTGCTCTGTTTAAAGTATTCTAAGCCTGTATTTCGACCACTGACTGCTTGCAGGTCAGAACTATTTAGAAACTGCCACAAACCGACTAGTTCAAGGCGCCAAAAGGGACAGAGATGTACGACTCTTAAAGTTCTATCTCTTTCACTGACTGAAACTTGCCAGGTTTGTAGCTTATTATAAGACTTTTGTGGTGAGGTCAACGTGGTTCAGAAACTTTGTGCGTTTGTCGCGTCGCGTTAGCATGCTTACAGTAAACAGTTTCCACTTACCATCAGGTGGCCTGTGTGCTCGTTTGCCTTCCTATGATATAAAAAACAAAAAAAAAAAAACAACATCCCACCGAAATATAAACGTAAAAAATCTGGTAAAGTTCTCTTATGTAACCAAAAGTAGTGGTATCAGGGCCGGTGTTCTAGGCGGTAAAAACGATATCGTAGTTAATCTGTTATGGTATCGTTACGACGTCAGCCGCCATTACTGTCAAGTAAACAAGAGCTATCAAAACGGTGCCAATACGATAACAGCTCAAACACGATATGGTTTTTACCGTGTTGAATAGAGGGCCCTGAAAATGTCAAGTTTGACACTAGATTCGATATTTATTTATTTATTCAATTGTATTATTATATTTAGATGTGTTGTGTCTGTTGTTGGGCACTGGATGACAGTCAAACCAATTAATTGATACAAATGCATTTCCAAAATGATGTTCAGGTTGTTCACAAAATACAGGATACTAAAACAATCGAAACTAAAATAAAACAAATAAAGCCTTCAAATAGTTTATTTAATGCAGGCCTAGTCGAACACTTGTTACTCAGTCAACTACCGTCGCGTAGATTGTCTTTAAATTTAATAACATGCCGCCTTTGATTTAAAATGAAACGAACCGCAAAATACAAGGGCCTCTACGGCTTAAGCCGCAAATAGTGAATAAAGTGAGTACGGCCTATTCGCTTTTACTCCTTTCAGGTACAAAATCCGCTCGGATAATAAGGCTTTGAACACGGCTCCCTTACTCGTAAATAAGCCTATCCGGAAAAGAAATTCCCACACTACTACTTCCAATTAATTCACCGTATCTGATTTACCTTCGTTCCTTCCGCCGCATGAAAGCGAAAGGGGTACCGTACGCCCATTCAAACTGAAGATTGCATTCAATATAATTAGAGCGCATTCTCAAGCATCATACTTGCTGGAATTCTGAGATATCATATCATAATTAATTAGAAATGCCGTTGAATTAGTTGAGTTAGGGTTCAATAGTCAGATTGTTAGTGAACGACGAGAACTTAACTAAATCTTCAGCTTTGCTAATTTAACTTACCGGTTCTACCGGCATAATTGAGTTAGATTGAGAGTAATGACTCTTTAAGTACTTAGGAATTCAACTTTGATTTACCAAGTAAGTAAGCTACTTTGTCACATTAAACATGACATTATGATGCAACAATGCAGTCATTTTTACCTTACCGCACCAAGCCAAACGAAGGACTGAGAATTTAACAGTCGGATACAAAAATCGGATGATCCACTCTAGCTTCTTAAAAATAGAATGAATTGTGTATCATATGATTCCTTAAGAACGTTTGAGTATCATAGACTATAAACCCCTATATAAAAAAGGGAACAAACGATTATTTCAGGTAGTTTAAATATACTATACCTATAGTATAAGAAAATAAGATACTATGCCACAAAAAAATTACAATATTATTTATGTAAAATTATACGTCTTTCCCTGTAGTTGCTGGGTTAGAATAGTGCCACTCCATGTCTTCCCGTGGATATCGTAAGAGGCGACTAAGGAAATAAAGGCTTGTAGTACTGTTAGGAGATGGGCTTGCAACCTGCCAATAATATACTGCCAAACAACTTAGCCTAATTGTGCAAAATGTGGTTATAGAATTATCAACAAATTTTTAGAGTTGTTGATAATTCTGTAGCTCTGCCTACCCCACTCTGTGATGGAAGGCCCGAGTTTATGTATGTAATGTATATTTTTTCTTTGTACCTTCTTCATTTAGTAGCATATCATATGATTTCTTTATAGCATATTTTAACTAATTTTAAAGTGCCCATTTTCTTTGCAAGCGGTTGCATAAATATTAACATTTTAGGCGAGCGAAATACTAGTTGCAGTTATTATTAACTGTCAGTCATTGGTAAGCGTCGTGAAACTAATACTCTATTTCGGTATAAATTTAGTCATTTAACTTGCTTAAAGGGTAGAACGTATGCCCTTTCCATAGCTATATTACTTACTAACTTGTTTAGTCATCTACGTATTCTGACATTACATTACATTAGCTTAGTACAATTTAACTTAATTTAGTTATTGGAGGCATACTCATTTCGCAGTCAGTCTCATGTCGAGTTAACTTAGTTAGCTCTACATGAAAACCCTTTGAAGGAAATGACAACCTGCCAATAATATACTGTTAAACATCTTAGCCTAATTGTGTAAATTGTGGTTACAGAGTTATCAACAAGTTTTTAGAGTGGTTGGTAATTCTGTAGCTCTGCCTACCTTACCCTGGGAATGATGGCGTGAAGGTATGTATGTATGTATGTATATTCACGTAAGTCGAACCTACTTTATTTTTTAAATTACAACGGTAAAAAATATCTGTTCATTTTGTTTACATCGTATTTAACAAAGTCGCTTCCCGCCGTCTGGTCGTCTGTATGTGCGCTTAGATCTATTAAAATAAACAACGGATTTTAATGCGGCTTTGATCAATATATAGTGTGATTCAAGAGGGAGGTTTTTATATATAACAAGTCCTGGTTTATGTACGGGTATTACAGTAAACTTACAAGCAAGGGCTGGTCGCTAGTAGGGAATGCAAATAACTGGTTATAACCGGTTTTAACCGGTTATTTTCATACAAATACGGCGAATAACCGGTTAAATTGCATTCCCTAGTCGCTAGTAATAGTTACCGTAAAACTACACAACTATGCACAGAACCTGCAACAATAGTCCAATTTTCCTCATAAAAATATTCTAAAATATGATACCTTACTGCCATTATTGCTGGGTATATGTACTGTTTGGCCTAAAATCAATTGCTCTAAACTCTAGCTATAGCTAAAACTACCATATTTTTAGAATAATGTGATAAGTAAAATTGGATTATTGTTGTAGGCCAGGACCACAGTTGTGTAAAAAGATAAAAAAAGATAAAAGATGTTTATTCAGTAAGTAGGCCGCACGGGCACTTTTACACGTCAAAAAAATCTACCAGCGCTTCACAAGAGACCATTGCTGAGAAGAAGCGCCGCAAGAAACTCAACAGTAAGTCGTTTTTTAAATATTGCTAATGATATTAAACAATAATAAACTTAACCTTGCATTATATAAAACAATGAATCTCATATAAAACCAAAAATTAATATATTCATGCGTAGTTGAGCAGGAAAATGTGTCAAAACTTTGAATTGTCACAAAACTAATAAGCAACAGTAATAAAAAAAAATTGAAAGTATACAAGTTATACTTACCTGTGACGGTGCAAAACAACCTGCATAAGAGTTTCGATACATTCTCCTACAGAAACCGTGTCCCCTAGACAATATACAAATGTTTACATATTTTTATGACTAAGTTATTATTAAATTATTTAGGTGTTGGCCAAGCATTTTTATCTGTTAGATAGTCTTCGACCCTATAGTAAGCTTTAGACATCAACGACTTTTTCAAGTAAGTTTTAAGTACTGGAAATGGTAACTTTAAAACAACGTCAGGTAATTTATTAAAGAAAAGGATGCATTGACCTACAAATGATTTATAAACCTTACGGACACGAAATTTTTTAATAGCAATTTTATTTTTATTTCTTGTATTCAAATTATGTATATCACAATTCTTAACAAAAGAGTCTTGATTTTTAATGACATAAATAATATTCTCATAAATAAATTGTGATGCTACTGTCAAAATATTAATTTCTTTAAATAGTACTCTTAAGGAATCACGGGAGTTTAGATTATATATAGAACGAATGGCTCTTTTTTGCCACGAATATAGTCTGTATGTCAGCAGCTTTTCCCCAAACCAGAATACCGTACGACATAACACTATGAAAATAACTATAATAAACTAAGCGAGCTGTCTCAACATTAGTAAGTTGCCTGATTTTCCTAACAGCATAAGCTGCCGAACTTAATTTACCTGCTAGTATTGCTATATGGGGACTCCATTGCAAGTTTTTATCTATAGTTATCCCTAAGAAAAGCGCCTTATCTACCATTTCCAATCTCTCATTATTAAGAAATATACTAGATTCTACCGGTCTAACATTAGGCAAAGCGAACCTAACACATTTAGTTTTCTTAGCATTGAGTAGCAAATTGTTACTAGTAAACCAATTAAGTACTTTACCTAGTGTGGCGTTTATCCTACTGTAATCGACGGATTTTCGGTCTACCTTGAAAATTAATGATGTATCATCAGCAAATAGCACAATATCACAAAGGTTATCTACCGTGGGTGGTAAGTCATTAATATAAACCAAAAATAAGAAAGGTCCTAATATAGAGCCCTGAGGCACACCTAATTTAACAGCTGCTCCAATAGACTTTGTTTGGTTTACAACAACCATTTGTGTTCTATCACTAAGATATGAAGACATAAGATTTAGAGAATTATTTGACAGACCATAATGTTCTAATTTTAATATAAGAGTCGCATGATCTACGCAATCGAAAGCTTTGGAAAGGTCACAAAAAAATCCTATAGCATCACAAGATTTCTCCCAAATATTGTATATATATTTAATGAGTACAGATGCTGCATCTGTTGTGGATCGCCCTCTGGTGAAGCCAAACTGATTACTGTTAAGCAGTTTATTTCTATTCAAGTGACCTAACATATCTTTTAACATTAACTTCTCAAAAACTTTGCTTAAAACAGGTAGAATAGAAATGGGACGGAAATTCGTTAAATCACTCATATCGCCCGATTTAAAAAGTGGTATGACTTTACTATATTTCATAAGATTTGGAAATACCCCCTCTGAAATGCAATTATTGTAGATTAAAGCTAAGTGAGGTGCAATTATATCTATGATATGATGGATGACTTTAACTGACGTTCCCCATAAATCCTCAGTTTTTTTTAAACTGATTGATTTGAATACTTTAACAATTAAAACAGAATCTACGTGGCTAAAATCAAAGCTTGCGTTACATTTAGTAACATTAGCACAAAGTAATTTTTGAGCTTCAATTGCAGATGATTGAAGACATTTCGTGGTATTAACGGCTATGGTTGAGAAATAATTTTCGAACGCTAACGCCACGTCTTTGTTTGACGTGATTTGTTTGTCTCCCTTGTCTAGAGTGACTTGATTATCCCGAGTTTTAGATTTACCCGTTTCTCTATTTATTATTTTCCATACAGTTTTCACCTTATTGTCAGAAGCTTTAAGCTTAAGACTTAAAAAGTTTGACTTGCTAAGTCAAGGACTATTCGAGGACTTTCAAGCAAGTTAAGCAAACTTGCTTGAAAGTCCTCGAATATTTCTTAACATAAACTAAGAAGTCCGCGTTCTTGTTCTCCTCTCTCTCTCTCTATATAATTCATAAAGCTTATTTCTACTTCTATGAATGCCTACAGTAGCCCATTCACTAAACTTAGTTTTTGACCCAGAAATAGTTTTCATCTTAAAATTATTATTAAATTGATGAAGAATTACACCAAACAAATCTTTATAAATACTATTAGAGTCATTATATGAAAAGGATAACCTACAGAGATTACTCTGAACTTTATTTTTGAATAATTCCAAACGATTGCTAGTTATGGGTCTGTATGTTATTGTCTGTGGTACTTGATGAAAATCATTTAAAAAAGAAGCCTTTTGACCACTATGATCAGAATTAAAGCAGTTAAATATTGCTTTATCCAAACATTCACAATTACAAAAAATGTTGTCTAAACATGTAGCACTTGAAACACCTATCCGTGTAGGTTCAAAAAACAAATAACCTAAATTAAAAGATTTAAATAAACTTAAGATCTTAATAGTATTAATTGACGATTCCAGTAAGTTAACATTAAAGTCTCCACAGACAATAACATGCCTTTGAGTTTTGCAGGCTAATTTTAACACATTTTCCATAGTAGATTCAAATGTGTTAAAATCGGCTGATGGTGGTCTGTAAACGCAAATAATTATGTAATTTTCTACTTCTATGCAAGAGATTTCTACAAGTCTCTCTATGGATAGCCTAACAATATCTTTCCTTTCTTTTTGGATTTTAAGGTACTTTTCACAATTATTAAACAACCACCATGAATGGCGGATTTTCTGGCAAAAAAACTAACTAATTTAAAATTAACAAAATCAAAAATTAATTGATCTGGTCTAAGCCAATGTTCAGTAACACACATAATGTGTACACTTTCAGTATCTAAAAATAATCCTAATTCTAATTCTTTGCTGGAAAACCCTTGAATATTTTGGTGAATTATATTTATATTCAATGGTGTTTCCGCTGTCCTATACTTTAGTTTAAATGATTAGGAATGGCATTTGAGCCACTATTGAACCTATTTGGTTCTATATTAAAGGCCAAAAGATCTACCAAAGTCAAAATATATTTCCTTGGCAAAATGATTTTTTCAGCTGTTAGCGTGAGGCGCTTTATGAATTTATTTAAGTCAAAGAAATGATATTTGCCATTATAACATGTAGCATTGTACATTAAAGAATTTAACTGAGCTATTTTATTATTAAAATTATGTGGCATATTTTTTGAATATGGTAATGCACAAAGTATAATTTTACCTATTCCGGCCTGTTCAATTAGGTTTAATGTTGATTTTAACCTATCTACACTAGACTTATCTATATTAAGACTGTTTCCTACTACTATCACTAGAGTGGTAGAAGTGTCATAACTTCCCTTTAATATTAAATTGCATAATTGCATAAGACTCGCATTAGGATAACAATAATTTGTTACATTTTGTGTCAATATATTTCTTAACATGGAACCCATTCCAAACCCTATCTGATCCGAATAAATAATAGTTTTGTTATTACTAATTTGTCTAGGGGACTTATCTAAAACTACTTTTGGGGCACATAGCTCAGAAATATCAAGAGCCACATCTGGCTGAACCACAGTAGTTGGTGAAATTCCAACACAATTACAATTGCCAATGCAATTATTAACCAAAGAATTGAAACGCTCCTCGTTATATTTACTACTTTCCAGCAATTGTGTGAATGCCAGCATGTGCTCCTTGATTTCACTCTGAGCCGTTGAGTATTTTAATGACATATCCTCTAGTTTAATTCTTAATCTACTTATCTCAGCATTTAATTTGTTAACATTTAAATCATGTTCAGTCATATCTGAATCTAATTTTTCATTGCATTTTTGCACCCTACTTTTCATAACTGATAACTCTAATTTAATTTTAGAATAGTTTTTGATACTCCTGTGACTTTTAATAAGCTTCTGAGTACGCCTTATGAACTTGTTTATATTAACATATTTTTTTAATTTCCTATTACTATTAAAAAATATTAAGTTCTTAATGTTACTGTCCTTGACATCCTTATTACCTATCATCTCCTGATACAAATTTTGTGTAATAGAACTGTCATAACACTCATGTAGTTTTACGGTACACATAATAAATAGAGGAAATGTATTAAATAAACTACGATGTTACAATCTAAACTTGGCGTAGGGGCTACTATTTATAACTTTCATGAATTCGTTACGCTGTTCAAATCCAAAAACAGATTTTTATTGTTATACTCTTTATTAATTTATTCGTCTCTTTCTATCAAAAGAAACATTATTGTTTTAGCTGAAACATCGAAATAACCTGAGATGTATTATTGGAGATACTCCTTGAGCAAGCAATATTACCGTTACGATTATTTACGACTGCTAATTAAAGAACAACCGCGTAAACAAAACCTTCATAGTCTACTTAATGGATCCTAGCATGAAGATTCCAGCATAACAATCTTTTTGTCCACCAATGTTTTGCGTCAACGGCTCTTTTGTTTAATATTTATGGATGCAAACACTATATTACTATAAACTTTTTCATCAACGTGTATGCGTAGTTCTGCAAAACTATTAGATTAACTAACTACTATATTATCTGTCTGGTTGTTACGGCTAGCGTACCTTACTTATTTAATTAAAGTGCATTGCATTACTGAAATCTCATATGAATAGTGCTTGAATTAAAGTTAAAGAGCCCCGCTAGCGGTTGTTAGCGCTCCCTCTACCTGCGGTTAGCCTCGTAGAGGATGTGTCACTGGAATATAGGACGAGGTGTGGAGGGCGTTGTCCGTTTATACGCAGCATGACTTTACGTGAGAGGAGTTTGCTTTTAGTACTTTTCTCATCCCAACCGGCTTCTGTAGCCTCGGGGTAAACCTGTCTGAGCACTGTGGGGACTGAGCGTCCCCCAATACCTCCCGCTCGGCGATTGTTACTATGATTCACTAAAAATAGCCTGCAAACGCGGGGCCACGTTTAGTATGTCTTTACACAT
Source organism: Acleris emargana (assembly GCA_927399475.2). NCBI lineage: Eukaryota > Metazoa > Arthropoda > Insecta > Lepidoptera > Tortricidae > Acleris > Acleris emargana. The sequence goes on from OV656851.1 coordinate 11,400,710, forward strand.
AAGTAAATGGCAAAAAACACCGGCTTTTACATCGTCATAAATACCTGAGGTTTTAATACTTACCTCAAAACCTTTACTTTTTTTTTACTTACTGTAACACTAAACTGTCGTTTGTCCAGTAAAAACCTAGTAACTCACCTTAAACATGTAAAAACCAAGGAAGTATTTGAGACTTTGCTTAAGCTTGACTAGCACCTTACTAGGTTTTTGAACTGTTAAACGGTACGGCAAGGAGGTTCAGTCACCTTGTTAGTTCGTGCTAGCATGTTCGATTGCTTCCCCTAGCGGAATACGGACGCGGGTAATAAATACAAGTGAATTACGATCACACTAATTCACCGCTTGTTACTGTTTGCTGGCGTATTTATCGCTAAACAAGAAACAACGAATACGGCCGGCAAAAATGTTAACTTACGCCATGGTGTGTCGCAATGTTAAGCCGACATTAATAGAATCCAAGACGGAGAGTCATGACATTTTTGATTAAATTTCTTTGGTAAGAGTTTGATTATGGCGCGACATTTTATAGTCATACTACGATTAATATTGAGTATTTTTGGTAACCACTTTTTGTTTAAAATCTCAGGTAAATAATTCAAGATCTTAAAAAAAACTTTTTTGTAAAATAAAAGATTATTCTGATATCAAGACATTATCGATGCTACAACTAGCCGCTTAGATTATTACAATAAGCAATAAGTTTTTTTGTCATAAACACGGAAAAGTTTGTAAAAATAACGATATTCTATTAAACTAATAAAGCACCTAAACAGCAAAGCAAATATAACATTGGTTGTTTATTAAACGTTTCGGCTGGTTAAATTAATTAGGCGTTTTATATTTCTGTTGGCAGTACTGACAAATGAAAAAATGTCTTCTCGCTTGTTATTCTGTAATGAAATAAGCCAACCGTTTTCAAAAATTCACTGAACTGAATAGAGAATTAGCACGGGCCGTTATTGTTTTACGTCAAATAAAATATGAAACGACTGGAACGAAATTAACACTTATTAAAATCTTACACAAGTACTTTAATGAGTTTTCTTTTCAGCTACGAATGTATATCTACTTATTTAGGCAAGTTATTACTTATTTAGAATCATAATTAGAAGTTAATTAAACACCATACAAAACTTTAGGTTTCATAATTATGTTTATCATGTTAAGGTAAGACCCATTCAATTTTAAACTTAGTAAAGAGTGTCCCAGAAGTAAAGAGACAATTTTCTAGACAAAATTGGTTAAAGAGAAAACATCCGAAAAAGGTTAAACCAACTATCATGAGTCGAAGTTAAATCTTTCAAATAAGTCGCGCACTTTATCGCTTGTTTTCAATAATAAAGAGAGTGGAACAATAAATAATTGAGAAAAGAGTTTTTCAGTACTATCAATGTCAAGGGAAAACGCACACGATAAATAATTTAAATATAAATATGTTTTATGGAAAGGAAACAGACATTTTAAATAGATTACTGGACGACATCGTACAGTTTCGACCGTTAAAAACATAAATAAGGTAAAAAACACGTTTGAGCAAGTTCCATTGACACCTGTTAGAGTTACAGCAGTAAAGTTATACATATTATCAAGATCTGGTGTGGCCAGGATTAGAGTAACATCCTTTAAAAGCAAAAGTATATAAAAGGGCAGGAGGAGCACGTTTAAACAGAATGTGATAAAGTTTACGAAAATACATAGAAAGTACTCATTATTGATGACGAGACCTGCCTTCTGTTGATACATGTTGTATTCTTAGCAAGCGATATTTTATTGCTTTAAGTTGAGGTAGATAAATATGGTCATTATGTTTAAAAGCAAGCGGATAAACCCAAATATTCCACTGCATTTAACCGTCGGTGGACTAGATTGGCTAAAACTGTAGCTTTGAGGTCTTGAAAAGCTGTGATGAGACAAACAGCAAATAACCTTCAAAAAATTGGTATCAAAGTTGAAGTTTATTTCATATTAATAATATAAGATTTATTATAAACCAACAAACCTTTCATGAAATATTTAAAATTCTTATATTGAATATTTTGAACATAATTTTGTCTCTTTACTTCTGGGACACCCCAGTACATATATGGTGTACTGTGGTGTGTACTGTGTATGGTGGTGGTTATGGCTTAGTATAAGTACCTACCATAAAATTCAAAATGATTTAGATTCATTGAGAATCTCCTAACAATCATAATCGAAGTATGGTACATAATAACATTGATAACAGATACTTTGACCTTTTTCTACATTGTCTTTAACCCTATTGTTATCGTATTGTTAACGTTGCGAAAGCTCTTGACAGTAAAGGTGACCGAGTCAAAACAATACGATTGTAATAGGAGTAAAACAAAGCAAATTGGATACTAATTTTGTTATTAATGTCTGAGATGTTAGGTAAATACGTCAGTTCTAAAAATATATAGATAGAAATAAAATTAAAATTAATTTAACACATTATTTATATTAAAAAACATTACAGAGGGGTAGGCAGAGACCACTTCTTTCCACTTGCTACGATCTTGACAAATTTCTTTCGCTTCTTCAACATTCATACATCGAGTCATGCACGCACGTCGGTTGCGGGTACTTAAGATTCGGCCCTTTTCCAGTATTTCTCCGATTTGATTCGAAAAAGTACGCCTAGGGCGGCCCCTTCCGACCCTTCCACTCACTTTCAATCTGTATATCTCTTTCGTCAATCTTCTTTCATCCATCCTTTCCAAATGACCGAACCATCGAAGCATGCCCTTTTCAATCTTAGTCACTACATCTTCTTTTATTCCACATTTCTCTCTGATTTTTTCATTTCTTACTCTATCAATCAGTTTCACACCACACATACTACGCAAAGAGCGCATTTCAACTGCATTTACACGACTTACATGCTTGTCCTGCCACACCCAACATTCACTACCATACATCAGGGTAGGTGCCAGCACTCCATTGTGAACAGCCAGCCGGGCTTTTTGTGAAACGCCCTGTCTGCTCACAAAGCAGTACAGGGCCCCATTAATTTGATTCCCTGCATTCACCCTCCTCTCGATATCCTTCTCACACTTACCATCTCTGGTAAACATACTTCCCAGGTACACAAATTCGCTCACTTGTTCTACTAATTCACCATTTATATTTATCACGCACTCAGTCATCTCCTCATCCTTCTCTATCACCATGACCTTGGTCTTGGTAACGTTTACTTTCATCCCCTTTTGCTTAAATCCCTCATTCATCACTGTCACCATCTCCTGCAACTCAAGTACCGATGGGGCAAGTATAACTTGATCATCGGCATATAAGAGGCATTTGATTAGCAACTCTTGCACACGCAAACCCTTATCATTTATATTAATAAATAACTAAATTCTAAAGAGTGCGACTCATATCTCCCATATGTATGTAATTCTAGTGTCACACCACTGGACAAATTACGATATTCAGGAGGCTGTTGGAGCTGTCCCCCACTCGACGCATTTTGGATTTATTTAAATTTAATTGACTATTTTGTCTGTTGCTATCACACTTCAACTATTCAATATCAAACTTGCTTGCTTAATGAATAAATTGACACAAAGGTGCATCACGCGCTCTGAACTGTGCTAACCATTATTGACATCAATTTAAAGCACTTCAATTAATTGATGTCAATAATGTTTAACATATTCATATCGTTTATGTCGACGGTTAACGAGGTCATTCATATTATAATAATATTCAGCTATTAGAGGACGCCCACGAGTTTGTACGCGAAGAATCCGTTTCCAGCTTCTCCCCGAATTCTTCCCGCATAAGGTCGATTTTTGAAAAATTATTTCTTATTTCTCTTCAAGGATTCTTTAAAATTTTAAGTCCCTAGGTGCAGTGGTTTACGTTGAGCATTGTGAGTCAGCCAGGCAGTCATGGAAGAGTTTAAAGTTTAAGTCTAGGGTCCTAGTGAAAAAGGGTATTTGTCTTCTGTAGATCAAGTGAAAAATGGTTTAAGTCTAGTATACTCCGTTTATGTATATACCCTTTTTTATCACGAGTTAAGTCGACTTGTTCCTATACTAAGACCCCAGAAGTATACAGGGTGTCCCAGAACTTGAAGTAAATTTTAGGATTAAGGAAGCCCTGTGTTAACCGGTCGAGAATAATACCCGGCTGGCAAAGAACCTTGGCTAGAAATTGCTATTAGGTTATAGGTACTCGTTATTCTGAAATATGCAATCATCAATAACGTAGCAATGTTTTAAATCCCGCCATGATTCCAAAATATCAACGCATTTAAAATAAATCATACTTTCTGAACCGGTAAAGAGGGCACTTTCTTATGTCGAATGTACTATAGTACTGTTCTAGGTCTAGAAATAAATAGTGACCTTTAATACTATACTAAGCTCTAGGCGTGTACTACGGGTTCTAGTTTATGTTAAACTTATATAGAATACATCTTAAATACATAGATAACATTCAAGATTCAGGAACGAATACTTGTAGGTACCACCTACTTATCACACGGGGCCGGTAGCTTCGTGGGCAGTCACTACCAACTCAGTATTTTTAAAAGACATTAATTTAAGTTTACATTGCTCGTTTTTAATTTAATCATTATGTATCTTTTTAAATCTTTCAACGTATTATGCAATTAAAAACGAAGTAACTACGTACTAGAAAAAATATTTTAAAATAATTGTCTAGTTCTACAAGAATATTAATATTTGGCTTAACTAGCGCAGACCAAGGACCTCTATTCTAGGTGGCAAGCTTGGTGGTGTGTTCGCATCCACCGCGTTCCCCCGATCCTTACAAGGTCGTCACTCCATCTTGTTGGAGGCCTACCTACAGCTCGTCTCCCGGTCCTTGGACGCCACTCAAGAACCTTCTGGCCCCATCGGCCATCAGTGCTGCGTGCGATGTGCCCCGCTCACTGCCACTTCAGTTAAGCTATTCTTTGGGCTATGTCGGTAACGCGGTGGATGCGAATAGCACAAGACCGGTCTGAGTAGAGAGCCTTGGGGGAGGCCTTTGTCCAGCAGTGGACGTCTTTCGGCTGACATGATGATGATGATGAATGTATTTGACCAACAGGCGGTAGCAAGCGCGCTACCCGACTGACGGTGGCGACAGCTATCGGTATTTGGTTGATGGCAGCCCTGCTCGCGACCCCAGCCTACGTGGGCTCTTATGTGAGAGCATTCGTCGTCAACCCTACTACGCAGGTAAATATAAAAAAAAAAAAACATGTTCTATATCACACAAAGTGGCCTAGTAGTTTAGTTGGCAATTTATTGTTATTTTAAAAAGACTTCAAAAAAAATGAGGAGGTTCTCAATGCGTCGGAGTCTTTATTTTTACCGATTTGTTTTTTTTTGTTTCAATTACCTTTTCCATGGGGTTCAATTGTCATCAAGCCAGGATCTTATGATAGGATACTGGAGTAATCAAGGGAAGTGTTTTGTGCTTAGAATAGATTAGCCAAATTGACCATATATAAGAAAAATGGGTAATTTTCCAAATATATCCCAGTACAATATAAAAAACAATACTCAATTACGCTATGCTATAAAATCCATACAGGTTACTCAGCAGCTGCACGTAGGTAATACGAAAACCTTTTATCTAGAACGCTACCGTTAAATTTAATGTTTTCAATCAACTCCAATGGTATAGGTTTAGATAAAGAATCTCATAGAATACACAATTGCAAACGCACAATAAATTGATGTGAAAACACTGATTTTACGTCTTTCAAACGTCTCTGGAAGTATTTATATTTACCGTCTAAACTTTAATGGTGCTGTAAATTTTATAGCCTCAATCAGGATACGGTTGCAATAGTCTATTTGCAAACATTTGGGGTTGAGCAGACACGCCATTAAAAGTTCATGACTTGATGGAATTGTGTTAAAGGTCAAATGTTTTATGGTTGACATGAGGAAATTGATGTCTGAGGAACCTGAGGATACAGAACTCATTCATTGAATGAATTAATTGTTCTTACTGGTTGTTACTCGTATTGTTGTTAAAGTTTGCCCTATGCCTTCAACAGTCCCACCCGTTTTTACCCGACTGCGTCAGAAGGAGGGTTATGTTTTTCGAGCGTATGTATGTATGTATGTATGTATGTATGTATGTATGTAGGTATGTATGTATGTATGTATGTATGTCTATTTCTGGGCACGCTCTGCAGCCTAAACGGCTTGACCGATTTTAACATACTAGATGTCATTCGATTCGTCTTAATTGCCGAAGTGACATAGGGTATATAATATTTCAAAATGGCGTCTGCAAAAAAAAAAAAAGGGGGTTTTAAAAAAAAAAAAATTGTTTATTATAGCAATATGGGTCTCAAATGAAAGCTAGTAAATAGCCCATTCCAAATATATATACATTATAATACTTTGATGCTACCATTTAGACAGGGAAATCAAAAAGGACGTTAATTGTTAAGTAATAAATATTTCTTGTTGAGCTGTAAACGCCTACAATATAAACCATTAAGAAAGTAGTGTAATAATTTATAATTCACGAATACCTACTACATACTTGATTAATGCACATTGATGTTATAGTATAAATTGCTGGCTAATAGATACCTACCTAATCTAATGCGCCATCCTGCCTACGCATGGACAGTTTATTTAAGTAAAGATACACGGAATAGGTAACCTCAATGTAGGTGCTTAGTCTAGTACCCAGGTACACGTATGACGTACTGACCGTTGAGGAACTAAATTGTTAGAGATTAAGAGAAATTTAGTTGATTTATACCTACTTCAATTACTCGGCCTAAGTAGGTATCTACAATCTGTTCGATCGGCCTCCATCTAACCAAATGAACTAATCTTACGTTACTACTGGGGATCGATTTTTGAATGCTCGATGCTTCTTTTGCTAAAAGGAAAGTTACTTATAGCTTCGTGACATTAAAAAATCGAGCTCCAGAGCTCATTTAACGTTTGGTTTTATTAATAAAACCACTATTTTATTAATAAAAACTAAAAAATGTGAAATAAACAAAATTATTTAAATAAAAACAAAAAACCCGACTGCAGTAAAAAAACAACTGTAAAGCGAGAAACAAGCTATATAATCGATAGGTAAATACTTATAATGTACCATGCAATGATTTTTTGTTTGATACCTCGTTAACAAGTAATGCAATTTATACCAATATACATACAACTTGAATAGTGGAAAAGGTATTGCAGGCGGAGACAAGCAATGAATTATAAAATGTACTTAAGTATTTTCTTGAAACAAAAAACATTTGGATTAATAGCTTGTCCCCGCCTGGAAAACCTTTTCCACTATTCAAGTTGTATGTATATTGGTATAAATTGCATTACTTGTTAACGAGGTATCAAACAAAAAATCATTGCATGGTACATTATAAGTATTTACCTATCGATTATATAGCTTGTTTCTCGCTTTACAGTTGTTTTTTTACTGCAGTCGGGTTTTTTGTTTTTATTTAAATAATTTTGTTTTTATTGTTGTACTCAAGTAATTAATAGTTAGTGTGGATTTCCGTGTCATTTATTTAATTATGTAATAATTCACCCCATTTTCTTATGTAGTTCGATTTCGACGTTCTCTTTCTCAATTATCTGTGTAAGTATAAAAAAAACAGTTTTTGATTTAAAAAAAACAAACAATTTATAAAAATAAACAACAACTATACCTTTACTCATTTTACTTTCAAAAAACGAATACAATTTTTAACAATTAATTATTTCCTCTACAGTTCCTAGTGTGCTACCCGTACCCCCCGGAGTGGGGGGAGAACTACCCCTCCACGATGGTGCTGATCCGGTTTCTGGTGTACTATTCGTTGCCGCTGGCCGTCATTGCGATGTTCTACATCCTGATGGCCCGCCATCTTGTCCTGAGCACGCAGAACATGCCTGGAGAGATGCAGGGGACGCAAAGACAGGTAATACATACTTCAGTTTATCATTCTAATCACCCTGTATCTACCTGCTGTTACATATATTTCTCCTGACAGCAGAAGTTATCAACCTATCGAGCAAGTAATAGGTACTTGCCTATTATTCGAAATTATTAAAAAGGTTTACTTAATGTGTAGGTAATATTAATGGTTTAAATTACCGAAATAACTATCAATGAACGAGCGAGCATTTATGTAGATCTTTTGACTGAACGCATGTTGGTAGGTATGTAAATTTAATTATTAATTTTGCCCAAGATAGTCTTTTTGAAATTCGAGTTAAACTTTAAAAAAAAATGTAAAAATGTACCCAACCCACAGTAGTAGTGTAGTAGTAGTAGTAGTGTGTAGTGCTTTTCGGTACTAGGTTATACGAAACCAACACCAAAAATTCCCGGATATATAGAATACAAATCTAACATTTAGTATCGTATTATTAAATTTTCTTTTCGTTCTCCACGAAACCTTCATACTTATTAAACTGTAACATATTTTAAAATGACTTCCAAGAGTCAATAACAATCTGTCATAAATAATTCTGCAAGTCTCAACATATGGGTATATTCCTATACATATAACGTTTCCCAGAGCATAAAACTCTACCAGCAGTAAAAACAGGTTTGTTACGAACCCTTGAACGAATGTTGAGTAAGAGAGAAAGTAGGCGTTACTTGGCAGTTGTTGGTCTCAACAATGCTTGTCATTTCCCAAACTTCCACAATGGCAACCTTTTGGTACAGTGTTGGAAGAACGCCAATATATTTTATAAGTGTTGTAGCAAAATCTTCATTCAATATAAAACTCAACCTTTTAGGGAGGTTCACACTAAAATAATAATATAAAATTATCTCACGATTCCTTTATAAATTTCAGATATTTAATACATTCACATACTTAATGCATATACAGGGTGTCCCAGAAATAGCACGTCACAGTGACACTGGAGATTCCCCAGCCTCAGACGAACCAAACCAGCCTAACATGACCTCAGTAAAAGTTGCACACCGTTTTCGAGTTATACCAATTTAAAGATTTTTCCAAATTTTCACCTCTTTTGACATTGTAAGTGCTCGCATTTACTGGGATAGCTTTAGAATTTAGTTTTTTTTATTTGTGCGCGTTTATGAATAGTTGATTAAGATGATAGAAGCATTATTATGTCAATAACTAATGTAAAAGTTGGAAAAATACTGTAATGAACTTGACTTAAATTATCATCAACATAGTAATTGAAACTTTGAACACCTGCCATAACTTTTTTTTACTACAAACGAAATGAGCAAATAACTTTAAAAACATGCGTATTTTATGCCAATTCTAAAATGGTATGACACATGATATCTTAATGCATAAAAGTAGGAATTCGTATGACATTTGCCAATATGGATCCTCAGAAATCAATGCTAATCATCTAAAAAAAAATCTTGTACTCTACGATATCTCAATTTGGTTTGTGCTCCTTTGAAAAATATGATTGATTTTTGGTTGACCTTGGTTCAAAGATAATAAAAACGGGTTTAATTTTCATTAGTTTTTACAGTAAATGTTCGAATTGTTTCCCTCCGACTCTAAGGCACAAATGGCATCTTCGAATAAAATTTCGGTGTAATTTTCGTAAACTGGTTTCCGATATGTCTCGGGCTGCATTGAAGACACGTCGCCGTAGTTCCTCTTCGTTACTTATTGGTTTTGAATAAATATTGTCTTTCAGACATCACCAGAAAAAAAAAACATTTTACAAAGCGAAATCAACTTCCGTTAAGAGTGCCGAGTAGTCGTGACGTTTCAGTTCCACAAACAAAATCAGAGTCACGAAACGCAAGGTAACCAACTATGAGTAGTTTGGGTCACAGGGCTACAACTAAAATAACTATCCTACAATTCTTTACATGATAAACTCGCAAAGCGGCTAATCGCGTTTCATATGTTAGTATTGGTTGCCGGGATCCTTATTGGCAAATGTGATACGAATTCCTACTTTTTTGCATTAAGATATCATGTGTCACTCTGATTTTGTTTGTGGAACTGAAACGACTACTCGGCACTCTTAACGGAAGTTGATTTCGCTTTGTAAAATTTTTTTTTTTCTGGTGATGTCTGAAAGACAATATTTATTCAAAACCAATAAGTAACGAAGAGGAACTACGGCAACGTGTCTTCAATGCAGCCCGAGACATATCGGAAACCAGTTTACGAAAATTAGACCGAAATTTTATTCGAAGATGCCATTTGTGCCTTAGAGTCGGAGGGAAACAATTCGAACATTTACTGTAAAAACTAATGAAAATTAAACCCGTTTTTATTATCTTTGAACCAAGGTCAACCAAAAATCAATCATATTTTTCAAAGGAGCACAAACAAAATTGAGATATCGTAGAGTACAAGATTTTTTTTTAGATGATTAGCATTGATTTCCGAGGATCCATATTGGCAAATGTCATACGAATTCCTACTTTTATGCATTAAGATATCATGTGTCATACCATTTTAGAATTGGCATAAAATACGCATGTTTTTAAAGTTATTTGCTCATTTCGTTTGTAGTAAAACAAAGTTATGGCAGGTGTTCAAAGTTTAAATTACTATGTTGATGATAATTTAAGTCAAGTTCATTACAGTATTTTTCCAACTTTTACATTAGTTATTGACATAATAATGCTTCTATCATCTTAATCAACTATTCAAACGCGCACAAATAAAAAAAACTAAATTCTAAAGCTATCCCAGTAAATGCGAGCAATTACAATGTCAAAAGAGGTGAAAATTTGGAAAAATCTTTAAATTGGTATAACTCGAAAACGGTGCAACTTTTACTGAGGTCATGTTAGGCTGGTTTGGTTCGTCTGAGGCTAGGGAATCTCCAGTGTCACTGTGACGTGCTATTTTTGGGACACCCTGTATAGTAACACTGGAGGTGTCTTAGCTGCGCGGAAGAAACATCGCAGAAGTACCGTTACGATTCTAATTTCTACGTAAAGGGTCTCAAAAACACATATCACGTTGTTCCTATGTTGTTTTTTTTTGCTGACTTAAAAAAAACATGTCCCTCAATTATAAAATGTCATCGTTTTCAACACGACGTTCATCTCCTATCAGTATTTTACAACCTAATAAAAATACTTCAAAGACGGATCTCGTAAACTAAGTGCAAAAACAAAACTTCAAAAACATAGCGCTATTTGACGAAAATAAATCTTAGCGTTGTCGCAAATATTAAATTTTATTTGATCAAGATATTTGAAAATTTAGTCCTTTTGAGCAATTTTTGGGCAAGAGTTGGCTTAAGGTATCGTAAAGGCTATAGCCGTGTTTCTATACAAAATTTGCCTTTCTGTCAAATGTTCTAGTAATTTTATTTTTAGATACTCCTTGTAGGCAAAGGTCTGTTCCCCAAAGAAGAGCCATGTACACTTGTCAGTTTTCGTAATATGGCGGTTTGTTTTTTTTCACTTTTTAATTTTTTTCTTGAATTCGGTCTTTGCGATTAATTTGATTTTTTGGTAAACTATACTACATAATAAAACCCATCACTACAAAAAATATTGCTTGAAACTTTAGTACAAATATATGTCAAAATAATGGAAACTATAAATTGTTTTTTTTTTTTTTGGTGTTCTGGTGTAGCGGTACCTACAGTTTTTATTTCATAAATTGCCCATCTATAGACCTACTACATATATTAAATTCAAATTATTAGCTTTGGTACTTCATGCCAAAAACTAACTACAAATAAAATTATTCCTTCCTTGTTTCAATGTTTTTACAGGATTGCTTTAATTACTTGTATGAATGAAATCGTATACATCCTATTTTTGTATTTTGTCATTTTTGGAAGTTTGTTTCGTTTTTGACATTTATTTAAACATTATCTAAAAAATAAAAAAGTGTTCTAGTAAGGAATAATTTTATTTGTAGTTAGTTTTTGGCATGAAGTACCAAAGCTAATAATTTGAATTTAATATATGTAGTAGGTCTATAGATGGGCAATTTATGAAATAAAAACTGTAGGTGCCGCTACACCAGAACACCAAAAAAAAAAAAACAATTTATAGTTTCCATTATTTTGACATATATTTGTACTAAAGTTTCAAGCAATATTTTTTGTAGTGATGGGTTTTATTATGTAGTATAGTTTACCAAAAAATCAAATTAATCGCAAAGACCGAATTCAAGAAAAAAATTAAAAAGTGAAAAAAATCAAACCGCCATATTACGAAAACTGACAAGTGTACATGGCTCTTCTTTGGGGAACAGACCTTTGCCTACAAGGAGTATCTAAAAATAAAATTACTAGAACATTTGACAGAAAGGCAAATTTTGTATAGAAACACGGCTATAGCCTTTATTTTAAATATCTTGCTAACTACTTAGTTGACATTAGTGATGGGCGATTTCTGAAACATTACAAAACTTACCTTAATTGCAAAATTTGCAGTTTCTTAAACTTTCATAATTAGACGGAAATGATTCTGACACAAGTAAATTTCATTTAAATTTTATGAAGAGTTTCCGTTACTTACGTTACATGTCAAAACAACAGTAAAATTCAGAAATTAAACGATTTTACTTTGATAACTTTTAGAATTTTGCAGAAATTTAAGTGCAAGTTTCCTCTTTTGAAACTCCAAAACTGCTTTATTAGCGCTAAATAAGCGCCAACTATGGCCTAGCATAACTATCTATGGTGGTGGTGTTTTCCTTTATAATCTTAATCGCTTTACCGCCTTACCGATGGTATAATGAAGCTTTGACGGAAGTATTGAAACATACAAATAATTGGTTTCACTGCCCATCAAATGGCATATTTTTCGAGGGAGGCATATACATAACTGTACTAGCAATATTTACGAATAGAACAATAAAATCAGCCGACAGACTTTATTCTTGGAAAAACATTGAATTGTAAAAAGTACTACTACAGTAAAAATATTTCGGAATGTTTTTTTTAATGTTCCATGCATATGCTTGTACATTCTGTTTTTATAATTTTTTGCTATGCAATAAACCACAAACAAATTAATAAACAACGACGTTTAATGACGTTAATTAAGGACTCCTAAATACTTTCTATATAATATAACATGACCATTTGACCTCCAGTCTTAAAATATAAAATCGAAATTCTCAACTTGTAATTCATAATTGACCTACCTATGTGGATTAGCGGTTAGATATTAAAATACATATTAATATAATTCAAAGATACCACGGAGCTCTATACGAGATACTGGATAATGCTTTAGCGAATCCTGTGTGTGGGCGGAAAGGCCGAACAAGTGATGTGGGGGATCTATTCAGTTTGCTTTGTATCATGCTGCCTACGTAGACAGTTTTAGATCATGTTACGTAACCTATAATAGGATATGATTAAATGAGCACATTTCAAAGTGGCATTTTGCTTAGCCTTTATAGATACGTAATTCTATGGTTGATGTCAGGGTAACTCTTATTTACGTGACAGTAGGAGCTATCATGACGTCAAAATTATGATTACTATAAAGTAACAAGATGGGCTTAAAAGCTGATATAAATGCTCAAATAAAAGCTCAGTATTTATTTATAAAACGTTACATGTTTTTCTCGTAGAGTTTCAACGGGTTTGAATAAAAAATTTAGTTATTTTCATTTGCCACTGAAGTACCTACCTACTTAAGGCTTTGTTCAAGAAAGGATTTTCTCTTTCGAATTTTAGGCTGAAAATCAACGTATAGTCTACTGGACACTTGAAAAAAGACTCTTTAGTAAATAATCCCCGCTAAGATCAAACCAATCTCAACAACAACCAAATAAAATGCCTGCCAATAACCGCTACTTTTTATTTGGAAGTATATCGCTACTTTTTAGGGAAATTTGCCCCGGCAACACTTACGAGCGTTAGTTCATTATCGTTTGGCGTATTTCCAATATTTCAGAGCACTTACAGCGCCATCTGTGCCAACCCTGATATTGGTTGTTTCTTGTTTGTTACTCTTTATAAAGCTGACGTGAGAGAGTGAGATTTGTTAATAATAATGGATCAATTTAAATTTAAATTACAAATAACTCACGCAAAGTTGATTTATGAACTATTACTAATTGATAATGATTTCGCACTTGACATTGAGCTTGCTTGATACAGTAAAACCAAAACTCTAATATTATGTAGTAGGTACTCGGCTGTCATCTGTCGGTATATTTGTTATGTCGGAGTCTTGTCCCACCGCCGACGATGAGTGGGAAGCGAGTAGAGTCAGCTATCAACTATTAATATACGTGTCTCTTTTATTGACACAGGATATATATTTTTGTTTCGACAAACTAGTGGAGATTTCCCGCCGGCAAAGTGAACAGCTAGCGATCAACTAATAATACATGCGTATCTTTTATTGACACGGGATCTATATCATTTGTTCGTTTCTTGTGAGACAATCGGTTCTTCGCTGGCAATGGGACAATGGCAGAGTGTGTAAACTAAAGACATCCTATTAATATTAATGGTGTTGTTTTTACTGCTAATAATTTGGTTGAAAGACACAGATTCTTCTGCAGTATTTCTTTAAAAAATGAATTAAAGATAACGGCCTAGAAGCCGCGGTGTCTTTGGCAAGGCAAGTAGTTGTCTTTTGCCAAGTAATAATCGGGGTGCGGAATCTCAGAAATGCACGATCGGGTATATTAAAGTTATGGCATTTGGTGATTACGAGTGTCTTTAAAAATATGAAATAACGACTCTGTCCGCGTATAAGTCGTTTATTGCTATTTTCTTGAACACTGTTCAATTTTTTGCTATAAAACGTACCTACCCTATATCCCTCTCAGGGTTAACAACTATCTCTGTCCCAGTTTCTCGTCAATCTGATGAGGCTTTGAACGGTGAATGTGGAACAAATAAACATTCTGTCACATTTATAATTCAAGTAGCATTAAATTGAGCATAAAAATAAGGATTACGTAAAAATCTACCGAACCAAAAACTTTTCAACCTAATATACTGTGGAAATTTGACTGACGACACTAATGGGGAAGAATGCAAAGTTTAATCATCGCCATTTTTTTACTAATATATCGTAGCAGTGCTACAGGTTTGCTCAGTCACGTAGCCGCCACTACAAGCAACATTTAAGCGCGCTTTCACATTTTAAAACTTAGTAGCGTCGTAGGTCGTAGCGCTACAACGTCAAACAGCCACGCAACCTATAAAATGTTAACAACTACGAATATCAGCGCAGGTATTCCAGGCGGTAAAAACGATATCGTATTTAATCTGTTATGGTGTTGTTATGACGTCAGCCGCCATTACTGTCAAGTAAATAAGAGCTATCAAAACGGTGACAATACGATACCAGCTCAAACACGATATGGTTTTTACCGTGTTGAATAGAGGCCCAGGGACGATATTCTATGATGTCAGCCACCTCTGTCAAGTAAATAAGAGCAATCAAAACGGTGACAATACGATAACAGCTCAAACACGATATGGTTTTTACCGTGTTGAATAGAGGCCCAGGGACGATATTCTATGACGTCAGCGGCCATTCTGTCAAGTAAATAAGAGCAATCAAAACGGTGACAATACGATAACAGCTCAAACACGATATGGTTTTTACCGTGTTGAATAGAGGCCCAGGGACGATATTCTATGACGTCAGCGGCCATTCTGTCAAGTAAATAAGAGCTATCAAAACGGTGACAATATGATAACAGCTCAAACACGAAATGGTTTTTACCGTGTTGAATAGAGGCCCAGGGACGATATTCTATGATGTCAGCCGCCATTCTGTCAAGTAAATAAGAGCAATCAAAACGGTGACAATATGATAACAGCTCAAACACGATATGGTTTTTACCGTGTTGAATAGAGGCCCAGGGACGATATTCTATGACGTCAGCGGCCATTCTGTCAAGTAAATAAGAGCAATCAAAACGGTGACAATACGATAACAGCTCAAACACGATATGGTTTTTACCGTGTTGAATAGAGGCCCAGGGACGATATTCTATGACGTCAGCGGCCATTCTGTCAAGTAAATAAGAGCAATCAAAACGGTGACAATACGATAACAGCTCAAACACGATATGGTTTTTACCGTGTTGAATAGAGGCCCAGGGACGATATTCTATGACGTCAGCGGCCATTCTGTCAAGTAAATAAGAGCTATCAAAACGGTGACAATATGATAACAGCTCAAACACGAAATGGTTTTTACCGTGTTGAATAGAGGCCCAGGGACGATATTCTATGATGTCAGCCGCCATTCTGTCAAGTAAATAAGAGCAATCAAAACGGTGACAATATGATAACAGCTCAAACACGAAATGGTTTTTACCGTGTTGAATAGAGGCCCAGGGACGATATTCTATGATGTCAGCCGCCATTCTGTCAAGTAAATAAGAGCTATCAAAACGGTGACAATACGATAACAGCTCAAACACGATATGGTTATCACCGTGTTGAATAGAAGACCAGGGACGATATTCTATAATGTCAGCCACCATTCTGTCAAGTAAATAAGAGCTATCAAAATGGTGACAATACGATAACAGCTAAAACACAATATGGTTTTTACCGTATTGAATACACCAGTACTAACTTAAAAGTCTTCAAGATGGCGCATATTTAAAACTATTCATCCTTTTTAGGGTTCCGTAATCAAAGTAGAAACTATCTACCAAGGAACTATTAGAAAACCTAGTCTAACTTAATTATATAAATGACCTTTCCTTTGTAATAAGCAGTGTGTAAAGTTTATAATTTATAATATAAATTATAACGGCTTGTACATAAACACAAATACATATAGCGTGACATATGTTTGTAAAATGAGACGTCTGCCAAAACTTCTTTTGTTAAACCTACCAAATAAAATACTCTACTCCTAGTGCTCTATTTTTAGGGCATCATTTGTTACCAGTATCGGTAATACATAGTAGTTTGTCATGTCATTAGACTAGTGTATATTCGTGTTAACATGCTATCAATGTCAATGTCAATGATGTATCTACTGTTGATGCTTGCTTGACAGATATTAAACATGGGTAACTCGTTATTTTTGTTTTATAAATGACACATTCGACAATGTAGTATATAGTGACGAATGTGAGTGATATAGTGTGAGTGGTGGTTAGAAACTTAGGCACTGGTCTCACCGCCGGCGAGAAAGCGATTAGCCATCGACTATTATCTTGCTTAAGAAACGAACAAAAGATATAGATCCCGTGCCAATAAAAGAGACATGTATATTAATGCACACTGCCGGCGAGAATTCTTTCCACTAGTTTTTTGAAACAAAAAATACAAATCCCGTGTTAATAAAAGAGACACAAATATTAATACTCGCTTTCCGCTCATCGTCGGCCGTAGGACCAGTGCCTTGCGCAGGGTCCGTCCGGATCGCTACCACCGTCTTATTCTTTAACATAACGTCAAACTGCAGTATTTGCATTGTTGTGTTCCAGTGTAGGTATAAGACAACCGGTGAAATAACTAACATACTATCTTAATCCTCAGAAACGTATTTGAAGTCTTAAGAGCCGTATTAATAAACTCATCTTGGCTGAGATGCCCGTCACAATGCCAAACCATAGAAAACTGTAATTTTTGACGCATCGTGAGACGAGCATTAGAGTCGAGATCAGTTTATTAATACGGTCCTCAGGATTGCAGTCTTGAGATTGTAGTTTTAAGAATTCAAATGGCTATGCGTCTTAGATCCCATTTTTACACCAGTCAGCCTGTAAGGTCGTGTGCCATGCAATTAATAAAATACATTGTTATTCATGAAGGTATGTAATTTAAATTTATTTAGTCCTAAAATTATAACGTTGATGTGACCCAAAGTAATCAAAGCACTGGAAATTTTACATTTAATTAAAGTTGCTTGGAGCAGTTACAAACTGAATGTAATGGCACCAATATAAAGTAATCTTTCAAAGTAGCACCACAAAATATGTAAGAGCCACATACAATACATATAATATTTAAAACTTAACTTGTTTTTTTCCATCCTCATTGTTTTGTCCTCAGTCATTCCTAGGTTAACTGGAAACAATCCCTTAAAGGAGTAAGTTGACATCAAGTTTTTTTTTTGATGAAACAATTTATTTTTAGTGCACTAAAGAGTTAGTGCAATAAAAAACATGTTAGCTAGATTTATGTCAAGCAATCAAATATTTTTAGATAATATATTACTGTAACCGAGGCAATAGTAAAATATTTTATACACTGCACTGGATATATTTAATTTAGCTTTCGAAACTTTATCCAATGTTCGCATGTAAGTATTTTAATTTGAGTTTCAAACTAAACAAACTTCCAAACAAACCTCATTTGACTTTAATATAGCGTTCACGTTTTATTTATTTATTTAAAATTCGTTCATTTATTCTCTTTGTACAGCTGTAATACCTGAACGGCATTTATTCCCCACAACAGTTTACTTTACAAAGTGATGAAACTTTCATATAACCAATCGTAGTTGTTTATAAAACAACTCTGATTGGACATTTCCAATAGCACGATGCTTCCAAAGCAAACGGCATTCATCGAGCTGTATAAAAAGGGTGCAGATTGCAGCCTTTGACGTTAAGAATCTTGGCAAGATTTCGAATATTCCTAGATGTCTCAAAAACAGACCCACTCTCGACTTCAATCCGATGGCTTTTGTTTCTAAGTTGACGAACCCGCAAATAGATTAGTGGTTGTACACCTGTTTATCGTACCGTTTAATTCCCGTTCAGGGCAAGTGAAATTAAGTGACTACTTTTGAAACCTCATGTCAGCCGAAATACGTCCACTGCTGGACATAGGCTTCCCCCAAGGCTCTCTACTCAGATCGGTCTTGTGCTCTTCGCATCCACCGCGAAATTTGAAACCTAGTTTTGAATATTTTATACATTAATAATTTCACGAGTATACAAATGTTAGTGCAGAATGTGAGGCAATTGGGATAGACCAACAAAAAAAACTCACGGTTTTTAAATTCTAATTCGAAAGAATAGGTAATTTTAAAAGACCAATTTCATTAATTTTGTATTCGACCCAATAGTTTTGTTTTAATATCTTTATTTATTGATGACATTGTATGGATGACATGATTATTTTAAATTTGGGTTAGCATTTTCTAATAAACTACAACAATTAAATGATATCTAATGATAAAAAGTGATTGTAATAGTGTAATAAACGTACTATTTCAAGAGGTTTTCGCCTAACCCGTAATATACATCTAGGAGGGTTTCAAGCCAAAAATGAAAGTCAAACAAAGGTCAAATATACTTTTGTCGAAATGTCCGAAATAGATAAATATTTCAAACATTTAATAATGCAAAACGGCTTTAAAACCCTATTCCTCGAAATAGTTTTCCAATTAGAGTAATTTAAAAAATATGAACAATCCCAAATTGTGTTCTGTGTCGACGATGTATTATTATTATTATACGAGGGTGGATTGAAAAGTTCTGAGCCTGGTAAAAAAAAGTAACGGGCTCACTTTTTATAACAATTTTATTTTTCGACATATTCTCCATGAAGGTCAATGCACTTAGTCCACCTCGCCTCCAACTTCATTATCCCATCAAAAAAAAAAGAATCGCTGAGGTCGTTAAAATATGAGTCTACTGCTTCTTGTACAGTCAGCGTCAAAAGAAACTGATCACGTAAATAACTTGTCACTTTACTGTCACATATGCAATGTCAAACAAGATTGTCTAATGTGTTAATGCGGTAAAGTACAAAAGTAGCTTGAAGTGACCAGTTACTTTTGACGCTGACTGTACCTCCATATTTGTCGAAAATATTTGTCCTCCCAAGTGTTTTTTGAGGTTTGGGAAGAGATGATAATCGGAAGGAGCTAGATCCGGCGAGTAAAGCCATTGCCATTGATTTCGCCGAAGTGTGAACGCGAGCGTTGTCTTGGTGAAACAGTACTTTTTTCGACAGCATTCCAGGTCTCTTTATTTTAATTTCCTCACGCAAACGACGTAAAAGAGCACAATTAGTAGTCCGAATTTATTGTTTTGCCCTTTTCGAGATAGTCTATCATGATATTCATGATAACCCCCCTGCAATCCCAGAAAACTGAGGCAATTACCTTATTAGCTGACAAAATGACCTTGGCTTTTTTGGGTGGTGGTGAACCTGGTCTTTTCCATTGCCTGGATTGTTCTTTCGATTCTGGTGTACTGTGGTGGACCCATGTCTCTCTCATAGTTATAAAACGATTGAAAAAATCGTCGGAGTCACGTTGAAACATACATAAACAATCTTGGGAAATTGTAACACGTACTCGTTTGTTCTCGACTGAAAGCAGTCTAGGCACCCACCTGGTTGACACCTTAGAAAATCCAAGAACATCGGTGATGATGTTCTGTGCCCGCTCATAAGAAATACCCATTGCTTCCGCTATCTCCACAATCTTCAATCGCCTATCCTTCATTATCGCATCTAATATATTATTGACATTTTCGTCCGTAGTAGCCGTCAACGGCCGCCCACTCCTAGGCTCGTCTTGAACAGTCTCCCGGCCACGTTTGAAACCAGCTACCCATCTTTTTATGGTAGCATACGATGGAGCAGATTGCCCTTATGTTTGATTCATATCTTCAAATATTTGTTTTGGTGTTAACCCCTTCTTTTGCAAATATTTTATGACAGAACGGTGCTTAATTTTATCCATTACTTGAAAAATCAGTGACCTTATGTAGCAGTTCCAGCATAAAATGCAAAATTGTGACAGGAAAAAAACAAAAGATAGTGCATAATGGCGACTAAATATGGCACTTTGACCTGCCAGTATTTATTTGTTTTTTTTTTATTATATTCAACCTTAGGCTCAGAACTTTTCAATGCACCCTCGTACAACTAAGGTAAGGTGGGGGAAGATTGAATGGTTTTTTGATGAGATGGATAGTGTTGTGTTTAAACCCTCGTAAAATAAAAAACTATTTACTTCCTTTCAATTGCATAAATTGGTAGGTATGGGCAAGGGCTATACTTTTGTAATCTTTCGATAAAACTCGGTTACGCCTATTCTAATATATAAAAATAATAAAATCAAATCAAATTTTGTCTAAAAAATTGACGGGTTAAGATGGAATGGTCGAGGGGTAAGATTGACATAGTGTCTAAAGTCTTTTAAATGAATGCAAACGGTTACTGTTGCTCGTTATTGTATAGAATTCCTTACGCTTAACAGATACAGATGATTTTTGCGTAAATATTCCTGATAGGTAACAAGAAAAGTGCAGTTGAAAAAAAAAGTATTTTACTCTTACCCCGCTTCACAGGGAAAACGACAGTGATACTCAAACTTTTTATTGTATATTCTTCATATAAAAAAACATAAACACATTTTTTTTTAATATTAAGAAGATCAGTTTGGAATTAAAATAACAGTTGCATGGAAACAATTATTTATTTTATAAAAGAAAATGAATACAAAAAAGTAAGTATTTTCTTGCAGCATGACTAATTTTGTCACAAATTAAGCCACTTACATGTAAAATATTAGAAAATAAATATGAATCTGTGTAACAAATTAAGAAACATTTAAAATACAAAAATATACCAAATACTTAGTAATCTGTGTAGAAAATTTAGTCACAGACTTACTTACATTTATAATATTAGAAATCCAAATAAGTACTTCTAGTAAACTGTAAGAGGTCTTTTTTCTCTCCAAACAAAAAAATACAGATTTATTATTGATTTCACACAATAGTTACACACAACACTTCTTAGTTACTATTTATCTTATCGTTATATTAGGTCAGAAAATAAACCTTACGTTAATTATTTTTTTAAGTGCAAAGTTTGAGAATATGTGTCTTTTTCTATGACTTTCAAAAATGGGGGAAGATTGAAAAATTACTATTTCAATGTTACCCCAGCGAAATTGGCTGGGTAAAGATGGAAACTTCTCGTAAATCTCAATATATGATTAATAGCTACACCTAGCAGAAGTAAATAAAAATAGAATCTCAAATAACACATAAATAGTCAGTCAGAACTTTTATACTCCCCTTATTAATCAAGTTATGAAACACGGGGTAAGATTGAAAATCGACGAATTCACCACGAAATGCCGACCTTCACAAAATAGCACATAACACACGTCTACTTACTCCGAGCGGTCACTGGCGAATGTGCGGCGGATCGTAACAAAATGGCGGCTTAATGGATGATACCAGCACTAAAAAATTTAAACCAAATAGGGAGTTATGTGAGACTTTTAATCTTTCCCGTTTTTTTATCTTCCCCCACCTTACCTTACTTAAAATGGAACCCGTGGGCGTCCGTCTTTCATTCAAGACTCTTATTTCGAGGGTATTCTGGCAAAACAGAATAAGAGCAAAATTTAAAAAAAAATAGTTGCATACACAGACATACTCAGTTTTTTCTGCTTTATTTATCTAGCAGAACCGTATAACTGCAGAAGCTTTTACTATGGTTTGTTTTTCAGTGTAAAACAGTTATCTATCATTTTTTCCTTTAAACTTAATAGCAAATAAAGATATAATCTGTTATTACCCAACATGAGTCATAAAATATAGTGATAATAAAATAAAAGCATTTACTCTCTTTACTCAAAAACAAACTATTAATGATTTCATTTTAAATTTACAGGCAAATCAATATATCAGATTTTATTTGGTTCTCACTGTTAAAACTCACTGTTACTTATTTACTAATTATATTATAAGCAGAACAGAATAAATGTGTTTGTTATGTTTTGCATGTTACAAAAAATGAAATTTTGATGTTCCACTTCAATTGCAAAAGCAGATAAAGCTCACTTAGTCGGTTCTGCTTGCTTGCTTGCTGGAAAGAAATGGTCTCTGCCTACCCCTCTGCGAAACAGGCGTGATTTAATGTAATGTAATGTAATGATTACCATTGTACCGACGTGTAAAGCTGTTAAAATTGATTAAGTTATAATAATTAAAGAAATATCAGTTATTTGTTTTTGAAATACAGATTTCTTCAGAAAAAATACATGTAAAAACGGATAACTTTGAACAATTTTTAATTATTGCCGTCTTATAAACAAGATTATTTCAGTTATTTTAACATAAACTAAGTCACTGTCGTACAGTGATAAATTATATGTAATATCAGGTATTAATACTTTGCGTTATTAGGGATTTACATCGTATTTAGGAATTTCAGGTAAAACGAAATAACTGCATTACCTTGACTCGAAGTTTTCCTTTTTTCTCTACAATTATGAAAATAATTAGGTAAATTAATGTATCGAAAACTTTTTAGATAACATATCTACCTGCAAGTACTGATATCATGATATTATTATGCTTCAACGTAAGGCTATGACCACTCAAAACTTAAAGTGCTCTTTTTTCATTATTAAATATTGTGCACTTATCCGGGTCTGCCAGAATACCCTCGATTTATTTAAAAAAACCTGTAGCAGTAAAACATCAAGTCTAAAAAAATAACGTGGAACATTACATACAATCTTACAAACTACACGCATTGATACGAAATCAGGACTCGGAAAAATGGTAATTTTTTTAAACAGCTAGACAGAAACGCCATACATTTAAAATAGAGCAGCCATTTTCATTTCAATTCCCCTTGAAAAGAATCGATATTAAGTATTTCGGCAATGATCAAAGCGCAAAATAAAACTGATCATGCTCGAAATAACGGTTAATTTCGCTCGCTAATTTGTTCGCACCGTCATCGTTTTCTCGTCTATTCTACCCTATTAGCCAGCTGTTTAGTTACATTTTCACTTGCTAAGCTTGAAGTCAAGCCGCCCTTATCATTTCAGTCACCACACCATTCAACTGCAGGAAGAATCAAAAACCAAAAATACTAGGGTAATTCTAGCGATCATAACGCTCGGCGCTCGCAAAACGATTCCGCTTGGAGCGACCGTTTACGAAAAATCTAGTTAAGCACCATAATTAACCGGTAATTTTCGAACCATTCCCAAGCCCTGTACAAAGTAGGTGCGGTACAGACGGCAAATAAATCTTGTCTAAGAGTTGAACTATTTTCTTAATTTCCTTTTAACGGTCACGTATTTTCAAATATTATCAGTTCAAAGGATTCCGCAATGAGTGACAGAATGGCCTTGTCGTTTAATCATCACGTTATCAACGAACAGAACTGATTTTGCGTCATTATTCAAATTCAATTTTCCAATGTGATAAAAGCCCAGCTGCTACAGTTCCCGTAATTTTAGGTCAAAATCAATTATAAATGACATTAAAGGCCTTATTTTAGATTAAAAATAAATTATGGATAAAATGATTTTAAATTTTATTGATAGTTTACTAACTGTCTTTTGTTGTAAGTACTTACATTTTAATATATTTTGCAGGTAACTTAACATAAAACTTCCGTGACAACCGTGACTAACTGATGGACGGTCTGACTGACATAATAATTATAACGCACAACCTATATATACCACTGGACTTAGGACTTTCAGCGCCGCATTAAAAAGGAGGATTTTTTTTTATTAAACCCCAACGGTAAGAATTAGAAGGAATAGCAGAAAACGACTTCTACATTCGACAAATTTTTGGGTGTCCTCTAGTTAATTCATTTATTCTCTGGACTTGTCATCTTTTAATCATGACTATTTAACAAATATGTACTATATGGGTAATTATCCCAACCACATTTTTTAGCGGCGGACGTGATAATTGGGGTGTAAAGTACATTTATTGGAAAACTATTTATTTTCTAGAAAATCTTACACAAACTACCATGTTGAGCCAAAGTTAAAATTGTTAATAACTTATCAAGTTTACCGTAAAAAAAAAAACAGTCCAAAATCAATTTTGGTGTCATGTCCAGTACTTGTCGCATACACTGATATACCGTGGTACAAAGTTATTAAGCCTCAACTAGATTGATATTTTAGTTACCTCTGTTCCCTATTAGTTAAGGAATTATAAAATATTACAATTATTGGATTTGCAAATAAAAAGAAACTGGGAACAGTGTAAATAAAACTGTCCTTGCGAAATAGTAAATTTTGGTGGTGAATATTAAAATTGATTTTATGATCGAACGAAAAGTGATTAAACAAACAAATATGGCGTCAGACGTTCGTTCAGTTCCAGCGATAGGTTAGATGGTGAAAGATTTATACCGTCTTGCTGTATCTTCCCTCTAAGTACATAAGTATCTAATTTTGGTGGTACGAAATACATTTTTATAATTGTGATAACTTAGATAACTTGTTATTTTGCAAAAAAAACTATTGTGTTTAAATTATTTTGAGTATGTTAATGGTGTTTTTTTAACTATATGAAGTTAAATTTGTATAAAACTAAAATATTCACGTTAAATAAAATAAAAAAGTATAAGTTCTAATTTTGGTGATACAATTTTGGTGGCTTTTCCTAAGACACCAAAATTGTCAAAATTCCTAGTTCCACCAAAATTATAAAAACACCAAACAATAACTATTTATTATATTTAAAAAAATACGTCGTTGGTTTTAAAAAATAACAAGAATGATTCCCTAACGATTATTATTTTAAATATCCCGATATGTCATTATTGATCGTGTGTTTTTCTTAGAAAAGTAATTTTGGTGGATAATAGCAATTTTGGTGGTATATAATAAGTAAATTCGATATATTTTAAAACGACTTGGTTTAATGAAGGGCCATTTTAACACTGCTTTAATTATGACTAATGACGTCCCTTACACTTAAAATTATGAACCCTACTGACAAAATAAAAAATACCACCAATTCGCGCTAGGACAATTTGGCGCTTGTTGAAATTCACCCATATAAGAAAACGTTTTCAGTTTTTTGAAGAATCGTGTGAAATTTGTATTAAGTTATCTAAATTGTTTTTGAAAAATTTAAAAAGTACGTTTTACCGTTTTTATGAATTGTGCCAACAATGATGTTGCGGACATAGAACAATGACGGAGTGCTGCCGACAATGACGAATGTAAATGTTAATTAACCAAGAAGGCATAATGTACCTAGTTATATACAACAATAGCAGTCGTTTTTAAATAAAAACCTATTGTTTTCGCTACAGGTAAACATTTATACATAGGTAGTAATAATAATCTTCTGCATTTACCACTAACTGTTAGTGGAGTATATCAAAACAGATTAACAGTGCTAAAGCAATACCATACCACAGCTCTGACGACATTGTAAGATGAGTGGATTATAACTTCCGTCGATACGTCGACGGTGGCAAAATGCATTACGCTCGCGATGCACTTTGCATCTTAAATAGAGATGCCTCTGCAGTTCTGACTGAAGCCAATTGCATTTGGATATAAATTGGTTTATATGATCAAAGAGGTATGGATTGGTGTTGAACTAACGGACGTCTGCATTATGTATAAAATGATATTCTGTATTTAAAGTGTAATAATTATGATGAACGGTTAATCTGCATTGCATAAAGCAATACTATTATATGGTACTACAATTAAAAGTTAAAACTAAACTTGTAAAAATTTAAATTAAAGTAAGCTACTCAAGTATTAAACATATTAAAGAACACCCCTCTAACAGGTCCGCTCGCGGCATGGTCCTTATGACACTGGTTTAGTGGCCTTCATTTTATTATCACCTGTTTCATTTTTACTTTCATTTATCTCCATTTTTGACGGATACACTGATCAGTAGTACCCGATTTTGAAAATGAAATTGTTATGAAATAAATTAATTTCTATGCCGCGGCGCCACTTCACAAAGCTAAAGAGCGGACTCTACGGAGGCGAAAAAGCTCGCAGAGTATGTACAAGTTAAGACCGGAGTTACCTCTAGGGTCGAGTGGTTGGAGCCCCGCTACCAGGTTAATTTTAAGTTATTTGTGGTGAGAGTACCGACCAAAGATATGTCGGCCTTTTAAATGAGGAATTCTGGTCGAAGGGTATCATATTTCGGTGATTTTGTGGCCGCCGGCTAGCTAGTTTTGTTAATCATGACGTTATATATTTGTTTTGTCTGATATTCTGTAAGGTATTTGTAAATATGGACCTCGTTGCCTGAAATAACATTGGGATAAGCAACTTACTTACTGTCTCTTATTAGAATGTGAATAGGTTGATGAACCGCACTTGACTATTACGTAATATTAATTTCATATTTTATTCGACACATTGTGTTTCCTTTTTGCAATCGTGGCACGTTTCAGTTTAAGTGCGTATACCATCGGCAGCCAAATGATTACGGACAATAGTAAAAAGCCGTAGCAAAGTATCTCAAACAAAAACGCCTTTCGTTAAATATTTCTACTTTCTGAAGTAGATATTGTTTATACGACATTCATTTGTTGTTTAAGTTGTTATTGTGTGATTTTAATTCCTTACCTTCATTGCATTTAATTCAGTTAACCACAAAATATGTACGAGTAGTTAATTCTGTTGGATCAGTAATTGTGTAATTTTAAATAATAAGTTAAATTAAAAATATTACTTATAATGCCTCAGGTCTGGGCCTATATCGTGAGTACCTATATATTGTTCTTAAAACCCAAGATACACTAAATAAGTAGTAAAACAATGTCGTGTCATTTGGCTATACCTATACCTACTTTCCGTGTCCGTCTACTGGGTCGGAATCAGAGCGTACGGAGCGGACGGATTTGTTGCTTTGTGTCGAGAACTATTAAAAGCAATACTACAAAGCAAGAAATCCCTCCGCCTCGTACTACGCTCCAATTCTGACTCAGTAGACGCAAACCTTTTTTTTTTTTTGGGTTCGTGTAATTTCGGTTTGAATCGCCAAAGAGCGTACGAGTGTGGGAGAGCGAGAGGAGTACAAAACCGAAGGCTTTTTTTAAGAGCGTTTTTTTAGGTACATTGACTGGTGCGCCGTCTTAGGTCGATAAAGTTATGATAGTGCTATAAATTTTCATATGCTGACACAATAATAAAAAAACAAGCAGATTTATTGTTGTAAACTTATTACGAAAATATAATTCTAGTGTTTCAGTAGTTTCATATAATATAATGTCCCGTAATGGTCCCGTGTGGTTGCCGGGTTAGAATAGTGCCACTCCATGTCGTCCCGTGGATGTCGTAAGAGGCGACTAAGGGAATAAAGGCTTGTAGTACTGTTAGGCGATGGGCTTGCAACCTGTCACTTACGCTGGTAAACATCTTAGCCTATTTGTGCAGAATGTGGTTACAGAATTATCAACAAGTTTTTAAAGTTGTAGGTAATTCTGTAGCTCTGCCTTACCCACTCTGGGATTATAGGCGTGAAGGTATGTATGTGTATACTCTAAACGTTCGTGCTGCGTTGGGAGCCCTTTAAGATGCATAACCCATTTAACCTACAACCACACTACCCACGTAAACATAAACTAGCTGCCCGCATCACATTAGGATCCCTTTGAAACGCATACACTTTTTAAGCATAGGTAATGTATCTTTTCGCATAACACCCTTTTAGGCTGACATTTCAGACTTTAATAAACGTCTATTGTGTAGATTAGGTTAGGTTAGGTTAGGTTTTTATAATAATTAAAATAAAACAATTTCTATTGTAAAATCCGTTTTCGGCCAAACAAATTTATGCGTAAAGATACTCATAGGAATAGTTTAAAAATGATCAAAATGTTACTTTTCAGTAAGTTCACTGACTTTAAAACTTTTTCCATGTTGTAAGTAGCACCTACTGCAACTTTATATAAATAGGACTAAGCCTGTCCCGCAACATGTACATGGTTAAAGTATCACGTTAATTTTCACTTAAGAACATGCTACAATTTGAGCCGGTTTTCAGATGCGTGCGAGGAGGAAAGTGGCACTGACAGTGCTCGCTTTCGTGCTGGTGTTCGCCGCCTGCTTCCTGCCCTCCCACGTCTTCATGATGTGGTTCTACTACTGGTAAGTCTCCTTAACCCTTAATCCATGATATATTTTTTGTCCGTATAAAATTCCGTTACTTGTAAAAGTGTGCTGATTCTAGGTAATATTTTTTGTATTTGTTTCGTGGGATATATCCCACTTCATGCATATGAGGGTTAAACTAATTGTACTTCCACGGTGAACGCGTTGGTTTATCAGCTGCTATAGTTTTATTGGCACGCGTTTAGATATAAGTATAAAGTTGTGTGCACTTTGTTTTGTTATTATTATTTATTATAGGCACTAAATAATTGATTTTCTTCCATTCTTTCTTTAGATATATTTTTTTGAAAATATAAAGCTTTCGTCACTTCATATGAATAAGCTGGTACGAAAAAAGATATCTTATTCGTATGTGCACAATGTGAATTTCTCGGTATATAATACCTATCACAAATCAAGCTCGGGATAAGCTAAATTTAATTCTTATACCATGACCGAAACGCCTTCAAGTTCGGCCTGCTGTGATGATTTCTGTAACGGAAACTAATGATTGGAACTTCAGTATCCCTGAAATTAAAACCGCGACACTCTGACCAACTTTCTGACCCTAGTCAATATTAGTTCAACTCTATCCTCGGATGAACTAAAATTATGAAGTTCTATGAGTTGAGCCATTCTAAACTGGCGAAGACTTAAGCTATTTCCATAATACAAGAAGTTTGGGTTTGATATCTTGATGTTGGTTGATAATCTATTTCGGTCCTGAAATTGATTGTTAAATAACAGTGGAAATTAACAAGACCTTACAATTTTTGTAATAAATTTCAATGATCTAAGTTAGTCATATAAAAAGATGTAGAAGTTTCTGCACAAAATCTAAACTACTGTGGAGGAAAAAGTTCAAGAATTATTTATTTAAACTTTATGCACAATGAAAGAAAACTACAAATGGTGGAAAGTAGAATTGAAGATTTCGATCGCTGAAAAAAGGGTTACATATATGTTTCGCTGTAATGTCAGACCAAATAAGGAATCTTTTATATGTGGAGTTAAAGTGTCTAACTCTAATTATTTATTTCAATTATTTCAAAAAGTCAACTTTGAGATAGTTTTTTCTAGTGTTCGGGTCTCGTTTACGTCGACATTGTCATTTAAGCAAATTTCACGTAACCTTGTCCTACCTCGCCTTTTATAAAGCTAAGACCATATTGTATAAAGCTGTAAAGACTAATCCAAGATTAAGTAGCTACTTTCTTAAACACGAAACTGTATCATAAACTTTCCTTTTACCAATAATGTTAATTATATTTAAATAACGTTATTAGGATTTAAAAGACACCCAATTTGGTATATCTAGTGTATCTCGATGCCTTAGTAGTCATAAGTTTGACAAGTTAAGTCGTAGAAACTTTTGAAAATTTATAAATTACATTTGCACTCATAAATTTAAAGGTCCAGAATATATATTTTTAAGGTTTCAATGTTTATACTTAGGATCTCTTAAACTATAGAAAGAAAAATTAAACATACATACTGGCTGTCCGCGCCCGGTGCCGCCCGTGTGTAAATATGCTTTACGATCTATTCTCATACCTACCAAATACGAGTATATGTATTATATATAAAAAAAAACATAAAAATCGGTCGACCCATTTCAGAGGATTTAGACTTCAAATGTAGTTATATATATACAGGCAGCAGTGCTAAAAAGAATACCTACTGTAAATCAAAAAGGTGGAATGTAACTTTGTACTTCTTTGTCCGTACAGTCCTACGGCCCAGATGGACTACAACGGCTGGTGGCACGCGCTCCGCATCATCGGGTTCTGCTTTTCCTTCCTTAACAGCTGTGTGAACCCCATCGCTCTCTATTGCACCAGTGGTATCTTCAGGAAGCACTTTAATAGGTAAGTCATCAAACAGCCACGCACTTCATCAGCAAAGATGCAGAAAGATTTCCTAAATCAAGCGATTAATGACGTATGCATTCGCGAAAGTTTCTAAATTTTTCAAGGATTTTTCGTTTCTGACTATACAAATTCAATGTTATGGTGTATAACAGGTGAATTACAAAAACCTTTGTAAGTAAGTAACAAGCAGACTTTTTCTTACTTATTGAAATTCAGGAAGCCCGTCGCATCGCCTAATGATTGTTTATCCTAACGATTGTTTGGGCTAAAATATTTTCGCCTAACATCCTTTAGGCTGTATTACAGAATTTATTAAATATTAAAATTTGTTATGTAGATTAGTCGAGCTAGGTTAAGAAAGCCCTTTCCAATGGTGTAAGCCGTTTTAGGTGAAAATATTTTAGCCCTATCAATTATTAGGACTAGGTACTAACTTTATGCCACCCAAAATTCAGTGCAATTAGAAAACGACACTGGTTGATTCAAATTCGTTAATAACATTGATCATATCTAACTGTCCCATCCAAATAAACCGTGTAATTTGATCATCACGCTATTATTTCAGTTGTGTAAATATTGTATTTCTAACAAAAATATAATTAATTACAGGCACTCTCGCAACATTTACGTCTATTGTTTCGCATGAGATGTTTCTTATTATCTAATTTGTCCTGAAACAGGCTCCCATATGAGTAAGCAGCAACACACTTCTTACGAGCTCATCAATCTCTTGCACATGACAGCCCAAGCATTTGTACGCTAAATATCAATGTTGTTAGGTTGGTTTTAGAAAATATATTATTTTCACGATACCATCAGAGATCACTCTGTATAGCTTCTTATAATCTGCGATATACCAAAGAAAGTGATAGTTTTATGGAATAATAGTACTTTTGTCATAGAATTTTTAGTGTCACTCCTGCCACTCGCATGTCGGTAAATAAAGTGTTATGTAGCAAGATAAGTAAATGAAATACGTTATTCCGGTTTAAATAAATACTGGCGTTCATAAAATAATTGTGTCCCAACAAGTATTCAAGTAGATATATTATATTTCCGTGTACAGAATATCTGTTCAGCTCACGACAATAGGTTCTGTGAAGCACTCTAATCTAGAGATTAACTGCAGCTACTCTTGAGATTCACGTCTGACACAACGTGTTCGTGGCATGTTTCTTGCTCAGTACATCTCTCTTACCCTGGCCTAGTAAGAGGAGGAGGCACTAAGGAATTATTATAACGGGACTCTAACATTTCGTGACACGGACAATACCTAATAAGTAGTATATACTGCTGTGACTGCTATGGATATTAGGAATAGGGTTTAATAAAATTAAGAAGCTCTCCACTTCAGCGTAGCGTAGTGACGTAGTGCAAGTTCCTTTTTTATTGCTACCTGTCAACCTTTCTTCCAAGCGGCGGTAAAATATTCCAACTTAATTCTAAGGGTGTACTCAAGGCATGCTTTTTAAAAATTAAGCTTGTACTAACTCAATTCTAAAGCGAATATTTGTGGGAGAGGTTCAAATACTGCACCTACTTCCTCAAAGCACCAAAATGAAAGGCCCGTGAACCAAGGGCAAAATTATATTCTGTAAATAATTAAAACAGATGTAAGTAGGTAATTAATATTCAGATTTCATCCCGAGATTTATCATTTAGAAAGGTCGAGGGGGATTTATTAGAACACCTAAAATTGGTCTGCTTCGGCAGTAAACTAGCAGCGAAACTAACTTTTGGTTCACAATCTGTTGGCTATTTTGTTGTAGGCTCCGCTTAAATTTCCCCAATTTGTAAATTAAAGATAGTTTCGCCTCATGGGTATTAAATAATTTCATGATTTTGAACCTGGATGATCCTATCAGGTGATATCAGTGGATGCACCTATTTCGTTCGGACATAATCGTTTTACAGGCAGACGCAAATCAAAATCTGAACTGTCTGGACCACTGGAAAATGTGTCTCACGTAGGCGGAGTCTACAAAGGTTCCAATTTGTTTTGTTCCTCGTGTTATGATGTTCTCTTTAAATTACATATTAAATAGGAAATACTATGAAGAAAACAAACTTTAACCCACATTAAATCAAATGAGGTATTTTTGAAGCCACCATTTTTATTTTAATATTTATTTTGCTTTAGGTACCTCCTCTGCCGCGGAGGATCCGCTCGAGGACCTCGAGGTTCTATCTCCTTGTCAACGTCCAGAAGGCTGACTTCCAGCAGAAAAACCAATATTAGCATGGTGCCGAGAACGTAAGTATATTATTATGTTACAATGCAGATTTGGTTTCAGCTGTGAGCTACAGTCAACAAAGCTGGGTGTTTCGTGTTTTTGCAAATTAATTTGTAGCCTGATAAAGAACCTAAAGAACTTTCAACAATGGAAAAAAAACGTGCAATTAGTGATGTGTAAAAAATAAATTGAATAGCATTTCAAAACTAAAATATTTTGAAATTATTTGACATTAGTTGTTGGTAATTCTGTAGCTCTGCCTACCCCACTCTTTAACATGACATGTAGATTGTAGAGCCATAACCTACGTCTAGTTTTAATGTTTCCTCGTATTCCATTTACACACTGTATAACACCTATATGCGATTATTCAATAAAAGCATAAATCACACAGCCAATATTCAGTGAGCAGAGTTTACATTTCATTGCCATTTATTAGCTGCTTTTACTCCGTCCGTCTATAATTTGTAAGGGTACAAAAACTATATTTGTAGACGAATAAAATCTGTACGAAAATTACATTGAAATCTGTTTTTTCTCGTTTAATGCAGTCTATATAATGTGAAAGGTTTTGATAAGGTATTGTAAAACAATTTATATCCACCTTTTCTAAAGCTAAGGCTAAGATTTATTTCCCATAGACTGAATATTACGACATACTTACGAGTAAAGCTAGAGAATTATAATGCACCAAACTTTTCACGACTATCATTTGCTATATAATGCAAACTTATTAAATGACAAATCGTTCTGTGACTTTACCATTTCTTCAACACAAACAAACTTATAATCAAATTACTATTAATCAAAATTAAGTCATGAAGTCATTTAAATCACGTAACTAAGTAACTCAGTGTTGGTGAAGTCTGGTTGTCAAATAGGATTGCCTTTCTCCGCCCACAGATCATTAATTTAAACTTTGCTACCAAAATAAAAGTTTGAGCTTTCTCCATTATTCTTAGAGGCTTATAACCAGCACAAAAAGGATTTCATGTCCATGAACTCAAAGTTGTATTCAAATGACTGCTCCTTCGAATTTTAATGCAAAAAGTTTAATGGGGAGTTAAAATTATAAGTGTTATTCAATAAAATTCTGAATCCATTCTTAGTATTGAATAATAATTTGGTATGGTAAGCGCCACGTTGGCTCTATTCAACCACTTAATTTTACCCGACTACTACGAAATAACATAAAAAATATGTAGTAAAAAGTAATAATTTCATCAGTGTACGAGTACTTTTTTTGGAATACCTATTCCCCAACAATAATTTACATTTCTATTGGAACCAAAAGCCGTGAGAATGCATTTATTTGAAATAATTCTAATTTAATTTCATGGACCTTTTACGTAGCCGGACGGAAAATTGGGTTTAGTCGGCCATTGCTTAGGAATGGACCTATTGTTGTTTGTAATGCGCATAATGATATGAACATGATAAATGGAATAACTATTTGATTGTTTTACTCAGATCTGACTGATGTATTTTTCAATAATGGTGTTTGTCACCTGTTACTGTCTGCAAGGCAAAAGTTTAAAACTCATAGCAATATCCAATGCAGTGTAGTCTGAGATAGCATTGGCACATTTAACCATACACATAGTTTTAAGCTAAATTGCGACTTCTGCTATCCTTGCCAAAGAGCTGTCTCCTAGCCTTGATTCACGTTTCTCTAAATAGGTGGTTTTTGTCATGATGCCAGAATGAAGTCCTGCTATAACTGTGGTATGACTAACATCTAACATCCCTTTTGACATTACCAGACCCTTTCTCTTTCCTCTTCCTACCCTTACTTTTTGACAGGAAAACCGGGGTACTACAATGAGAGTTATTCATTATGTTGGCTAAATATGAAGTTTTCTACATGCTCATACCGTTTATTTTATTAGAACCAGCGTCGGCCGCGACAGCAGCATCCGCCTCATCAGCAACGGCTCCTCGAAACTCTGAGGAAGGGGCGGCCGCGGCCCGGCCAACAACAATGAAAGGACCAAGGAAAACTTCAAGAACTACTTCAAGACCGACAACCTGGCTCCCTTCCCCAAGTGCTGTGAGAACGAGAACGGAGGGAAACATGTCGAGACCAACGTCGATGCTAAGAGCAGCACGGAGAGTTTTTATATGCCTGCTGAGAGCTTTAGAAGGTCACGATAGGCTATGTAAGTTAGGTTGATGTATAAAGTATTGATTCAATAAAGTAAACTCTGGTCCTTATCGACTTATTAAACTTTAGGTACATTATTATATACCGTAATGTATCGTTAGTCCGATAGATTGTTAATTCACATTTGTCCTAAGTAATATGCTAAATTGTAATGAGAACTATTCAACGTGCATATTTAATAAAAACACAAATAACATGCTGATGATTCCTCGCAAAGTTCCTGATTTAGCTGAAAGCCTTCCTATTTTCTAAAGTCAAGTAAGAATCTTAACATCGCGATAAAAACTTTACTTCAAAGATGGCACCCTATGTCGACGATTTTCCCTTTGTATGGTAACCTTTTATTTGGCCATGCCAAAACTACACGCATACCGACTTATGCTACCGTAATCTCTCAAAATATATGGCAGTGTGTTCATAATTTATTTATCCTATATTTATATGTAGGAGCTTAGATGTTACGGATATTATTGCCTCGAATTTAACCTGCTTATTAAGATTAGGTAGGTAAGATTGGTGTTAATCGCTAAGGTATATTTATACGGCATTTGAGCATAATAATTCTCCTCAGTCATTAAATCTGTTGAAAACTCAGTTGATTAAGTTAGTTGTTGGGTAGGGTGCTTCTAAGTTCTTGTCGTGTCGAATATTGTAAAAAACAGTTTCACGGTTTCTTCCTAAGGCAGCTATTTTAATTAAACTCTCACGTATTTTAATTAAATAGATAGTAGCAAAGGGACCTGTACCTACCCTTTTTGTACGAAGAGAGAACGAGTTGATTGGACCCGATATTGTAAGCTTCCTTTTATCGGCAATGCTGAAACGTTATTTTTGGAACAAAATATGCCAGAAATTCACTTTTGGGCAAAGCTACGGAAATCCAATTTTGTGTGTGTGTTGAAAACGTATCGTGTTTTTACATCGCAAAGGAATAATTATTGCCCGATAAAAAAGGTACCTTCCCTCTCAATTATTATGACGGACTTTCGTGATCCCGGAATACGACAAAGCCATAAATATTGTTTAACGAATCAAGCTTATGACCGTCGTTAAGGACTAAAGGAGTGTCCGGCCATTTATCATCGAACACTCTTACACAGACATAAAATCTTTATATTACTGAAGTTTGATGATCGGAATACATGGAGCCTTCCGCATTTGGTTCGTAGCTCCCACGTGTATTATTGAGATATAACTAAATAAGTAGTTATGTTAAAGCAAACCGCAAATAGGATATTGACTTGGTGATGATAAACATACATAATAATATATTAAATCATGATACTTGTCGGCATGTTTTTTTAATTATTTTATCGTCTCGAAAAGCTTTATAAAAATGAAAACGTTACAGAATGCAAGAATGTAGGATTCTTTATTCCCTCCAGCTTGTAGACGACCCTATAATTAAAAACCTGTAATTTTGTATTTATATGCATATTTAAACAAATTAAACCGTTTGAGTAAAACTGTCAAGACGTATACCCACAAAATATGTAGCCCATTTGCATAGGTCGTTGTGGTTGAGTGGTGTGAACGCCTTATGTTTATCGATCATTGACGGATCATTAAACAGTCCGCATTTTCAATACCGTCTAGACAAGATCATTACCCGGAGCACATTCATTCCCTCGATTAGGGAGGATTAATTATAAATAGTATTGTTATTAGGGCTGATCAGAATGTGCGATGAACTAAATACTATAAGCGTTTTCTGTTTAATTTCATAGTAATTATGTTTGGATCAAGCAGAAGTCTGAAGCCAATCATATTAATCATCACATGACTTGACAAGGGGAATCACAGTATTGTTTTGGCTCTATCTAATATTAAAAACAAGTTTTATAGCACTGCAATTATTTTTCAAAACGACGAGTTTTAAGGCTCTATTAAAATTCCAAGTTGGTTTTCGGCCATGAGGTGCTGCCGCGGGTCCTGCTATATTAATAAATAAACAAAAAAATTGACGTCAGTTTTAATTTAAAAGAAGTATTTCTATACACCTAATAGTTAACGAGATACAACACTTCAAACTATAGGCAGTAAGGACTAATTGCATAAAATTTTAAACGGTTGTTAATTTAACTAAATGGGACTGATCGCTACTCAAAACCTTAACGAGCTATGTTACCAATGATATGCAAAGGCAGGTTCAATTAATACTTTTAACATTGCGAGATTGCCACGAACCCAAGATTCTGCACATTTTCATTAGGTAGCTAAAATCTAGTCCTAACTTAAATGTCCATGTATATATTATATAGAAATGACTAAAGAGATAGAGGGCCATAGAACATATCCAAAAATTGTGGATACCCGATATTTAGCAAGTTAGGTGCAGGTGCAATGGATTCACATTTACTGGATTATGTAATATATTCTTACTGTTAAAAATCACATTAATTTATAGTAATGTATAAAGTGTAGATAATCTTGACCAATATTTAACTACTCAGGTAGTTTGAAGTCATGAAATGAATTGTTTGAAAATGTGTATAATCTAGAAGTGTAGGTTTAAGGATAATTTAAAGACCATTTTGTACAGTATGTATTTGGGTAAGACGTAGTTATGTAAAAATAAATTTTGAACATGTTAGCACAGAAAAATAACAAAATCGTGTCTTTATTAATATAAGTAATAGTTTTAGTTTAAACTAACAAAACATTGCACATATTAAAAATGACGTTCTTTGTAAATATTGTTATGATGTATGTTAATTTTTAACCCCTGGCGTAATAAGTTTAACATATTGTGTATACAGGGTGTAAGGGACGGCTCACCGAAAACTGAAACCATAGCTTCAGACCATTGTACTGAACTGAAATCCAGTGGAAATTTTCCCGGGAAAACGAAAATTTTCTCGGTTTTTTTTTCTTGTTTTTGCATATAAACCGATCTAGGACAACATATTATGACATACTGAAGCTCATTATGTAAAAAAATCTGTGAATACGGCATTTTCACGTAAAAAACGAGAAAACTTTCGTTTTCCCGGGAAAATTTCCACTTGATTTCAGTTCAGTACAATGGTCTGAAGCTATGGTTTCAGTTTTCGGTGAGCCGTCCCTTACACCCTGTATATATACCTATACAAGGTGTAAGGGACGGCTCACCGAAAACTGAAGCCAACGAGAAAATTTTCGTTTTCCCGAGAAAATTTCCACTGGATTTCAGTTCAGAACAATGGTCTGAAGCTATGGTTTCAGTTTTCGGTGAGCCGTCCCTTACACCCTGTATATGTCTGACTGTGGCATTGTAGCCCCCAAACAAATGTTTTTTTAAAAGCAGTTACTATTTTGGGATGGTTTCCGTTAGGGCCGTTAAGACTGCGCCGAGCGTACTCCGGATGTACAGTGGGACCATCATTACTATTATTGTGTTATCTTATAAACTAAAGTATTTTTTTGTAATCGGACGGTGCTTTTTTGTACTACAAATGAAAACACAACTTAAAGGATATATACATACATACACAAAGTCACGTCTTCATTCCCAAAGTGGGGAAGGCAGAGCTACAGAATTACCAAGAGCTCTAAAAAGTTGTTGTTCATTCTGTAACCTCATTTTGCACAAACAGGCTCAGATGTTTACATTACAAGTGTACCTACATTAGTGACAATTTGCAAGCCCATCGCCTAACAATGTTACACGTCTATATTCCCTTTGTCGCCTCTAACGATTTCCACGGGAAGACATGGTGGCACTATTCTAAGCCGGCAACCACACGGCATATATGATAACGTTCGAGTTATCAACGTAACTGAAAAAAGTGGCCACCTTTACCCGTTAAGCTGACTACTCAAAGGGTGATTTCATTGTTATTAAAGTTTGTTTCGTATCCCATAAATTGTGTTCTTACTTGCGCTACAAAAAACATCGTCTGATTCCAAGGAAGTTCTTTAGTTAATTAGATATCACAAAAGTAGTAATGAAGGCGCCAGTGGACGCTCGACGTTTGCTCGGTGCTGTCTTACGGTGGGTTTAGACAAAGCGAATTCTAAGGCATTATCTATGGCGTTTTCTTTGTAAAAATAAAGACAAAACATGTTTTTTTTTTTTTTTTTATATCATAGGAAGGCAAACGGGCACACAGGCCACCTGATGGTAAGTGGAAACTGTGACCCATAGACATTCGCATTCACAAGACCGCAATCCTAAGACTGCAAATGCGTTGCCAACCCTGAGGACGAAGATGGAATGCCTCTATGCTAGTAATTTCACCGGCTGTCTTATCCCCAAACCGGAACACAACAATGCGAACACTGCTGCTTGGCGGTAGGTTAATGGATAAGATAGTGGTACCAACCCGGACGGACACTGCACAAGGTCCTCCCACAAGTATGTGTGTTATGGAGCATTCACTCGTTTGGTCTAAACTCTAAACTCACTGTTAAAGATATATCAGGTCTGAAAGTTGGGGTTGACATTATATTGATGATTTTATCTAATACGGTTTTTTAATAGTTAGGTATCAGTTTTTTTTTTTTGGCTAAATGTCATTTTGCATTATAAATGCAGATGTACTTGCATGTTAACTACCCAATAGCATGGATCTGAATTTAAGTTTAGGGGGTTAGTATTTGTTAGATTGTGATTTATAAGTTTAGTAGGTTAGGTTAGGTAGTTTTATGGTTTTTCTGTAACATAATGAAAAGGTTGTTCTATAAACATTGCACGTGGTGCATGTATAACATATTGTTGTATATAATTATCTTAGAATAACTATGCATAGAAACCTAGTCCGCGCAGCAATGTGATGTCACTCAATCCAGACCAAATTTGGTCTTCTCAGTGCGTGTCGAGAACATTACACTGACATGCTTCCATTTGTGAGTTCAAGTTTGACGCGTCGGCTGTATAAAACTCTTTATTTGTGTTATTCTACGGAAATTGGTACTTTAAATAAGTTAAGTTTATGCATGATTCTCCCTAGAATG
The DNA here is from genome assembly GCA_927399475.2 of Acleris emargana. Lineage (NCBI taxonomy): Eukaryota > Metazoa > Arthropoda > Insecta > Lepidoptera > Tortricidae > Acleris > Acleris emargana. The sequence goes on from OV656851.1 coordinate 11,440,675, forward strand.
ATCTAGGGATGAGTAGGTACCTAGAGTAATGTCCTTTTCTTTTTTCTAAGTGTCTCTACCTAATTTACAAAAAAAAAAAAACCCAATTTGACGCCCTTGGTAATCTATGCGTAGAAAAAACTGACAAACAAGCAATACCTACAGTCCAAAATAAAAAAAATCGAAGGTTTTTTGTCCTTATTTATGCAATAAGGTCAAAGAAAATGATAACGGCCATAGTCTCAAAAATATGCAATAATAATAATCGCAAATTCGCTAACATTACCGCCAAGGGATTCGGAGCGCAAATACCTAGGAACTTAAGTATCTAAGTAGTATAAGTACTTTCTAAGTTCAAACCAATCGCTAATACATTACTGCGACAAGGTCCTAGTTTGTTTGAGTACTAAAGTAGTCTGATTCTGTCTCTTGTCTTTCTGTGTACCTAAGTAGATGAGTGATAATAACGAATCACAAAATGCTGTGTCTCTGTGTTTGTTATGTTTGATCAAAGTTCAAAGTAAGCTATAAAAATGCATAAAGTTCACCGAACAACCGTGACACGATATTATAATGCAGTGAAAGTTAAGTTTAGTCGTGTATATAACTTTGTTAATTATGGTGATGTTGATAAAATATTTAAATTATAATGGTTGATGATTTGGTTCTGTAATATATTTCATTATGATACTCCAACAATAGATAAGTATTTATATTCTTTTCCTGCGACAATTCGGCATAGTTATGTTGTTCTTTCTAAAATATGAATCAATACACTACATCAAGCGATCGGCCGGAAACAGCGAAAAGTATATTTATTTTAACAGTACCTAGTTTGCTCATTTTAAAAGCCCAGCAAAGGATTTTGCAACGAAGTTAAGAAATGTGATAGGTACCTAAGTTTGAGATAAACTTAACTATGTACCTATTGATAAACACGTGCAATAGGTAGGTACCCAAGAAGGTATTACTAAACCGCGATTAGAATACACTTCGGAAGTAACGTCAGCACGCTGTCATTGCATATTATATTCGCCATTAGTAATTGTCATTTATATGCAATGACAGCGTGCTGACGTTACTTCCGAAGTGTATTCTAATCGCGGTTTAGTAATACGGTGCAACATTGCTTGCGAGCTTTTTTATGTATATTATTTTGATCAAAATCACCGTACTTTTGCATGTGCGATCGACATGCATCGGAAATTCTGACACGTAGGTAAGTAATTACGAAAATGGACGAAGCGTGATTGTGTACAACCTTAGAACTTTGTCGCAATAACAGACCGCGCTGCATTGTTCCAAAGTAAAAAAAAAATGTGGCGTTTAGTGCATAATTGTCCAGAAAAGTACAAGTCGCAAATATTTTTTCTCCTCTATGTACTTCTTAGGATGATGGTGGAAAAATAAACTTACTTTACTCTAAAATTAACAAAAACCCTCGTTGGCTTATATGTAGGTATACCTATTAATTGCAGAGCATGGGCACGTCTTTCAACCAAGACGAGTGTCACCAGTCACTAGCATACGAGAAAAAAGTTAATGTGCGCTTAACTTTCAAGTACCTCCCTACTCTGGAGTAATTAATAATCGTTACACGAGCTACGTTATGCAAAACGACTATTAATAAGGAATCATGCTGCGGTGAAATTTTTCGGGAACTTTCGCAATCAATCATGCAAGCTTATATTATAAAAGCCTCAGTTTTGCACTACGGCTTGGTCTTAGTTTGCAAAAATCACGGCATTTTATACGCAATAGAGGTTTTCAAGATGAGTTTAATGACTCAAGCTGTCAATAACATAATATTAAAAGACAACTTAAAAATTGCCGTGTTAGGGCGCGATCTCACAGAAGCAAAACTACGCGTAAAAACAGTGCATATCTACAAAGAAACTCTTATTTAATCTGTGGCATAGTGGAGGATTGGACCAATCAGATTATAGAGGTATCAATTTTGAATAATCTGATTGATCGATTTCTCCGCTCAACTCCGCTTTTGTATTACTACGACGGCATCATAGTCTTTATTATAGACTAGAAAACAAAACTCTGTTTAAATCGTGGTTATTAACCGACTGTTCCACTGTATGGTCTTTTTTAAGTATATTCCAACTACAGTTGGACTACTATTTTTTGTATTTTTTGGTATATGGCAAATGCTGAGCGAGTATTAGGGGAAAGAACGCATTTGATTTTTAATCTGCGGACAGATAACAAATGCTACTTTCAGGGCCTCTATTCTACTGGGTAAAACCATATTGCTTTTGACATGTTACCATATTGTTTAAATTGGCCGCCATTACTGTCAAGTAAATAAGAGCTATCGTACGTTGACAATACGATATCCCTACATGTCAAAGGCAATATGGTTTAACCTAGCAGGTAGAATTAGAGATCCAGTAAGAATATGCTTTTAGCTGCACAACCTTTTTTTATAGTAATAAACAAATATCCTAAATTCTGAAATATTATTAATCTACTTAGCTAAATGTTAAAATCTAACGGTCGGTCGATTCAAACGGCTAATTCTTAAACTGTAAAATAAACCGAATTTGTATTATAAGTAATTTTAATTGTTATGTCCTTAGAACAAAATTATGAGTAGCTAAGGAAACCTTATTGTCATTAATTAATAACTGTACCATAACCTGTGGGTACCATTATCTTACAAAATAATGGTGCCTCTCTAATAATTTCTGCTTATCAGTATATTTTTCACAATTAAATTCACTAAGGTAATGTAAAATTTCACAAAATTATTATTAACACTTTTGTAGACATATCTTGTAAGTAAATTGTAAAATATTGCTTTTATGCATCTCTAAGGAATATGTATAAACAAATAACCAACCATTGTAAATATCATTCACAAATAAAGGAACACTTCAAACAAATATTTTATGCCAGATTTTCCCTTTCGAACCTATTTAGTTTCCTCCTACTCTTCGGATTATAAATTATAAATAATAGTTTTGAGTTTGGGAATGAGCAGCCTGGATGGTATTTTTCATTTGAAAATGTACCTACACGGTACTTTTTGTATTATATTACTAACCAGGTTCTACCTGCGACTTTGTCCGCGTAGATTTCGCTGATTGGTATTCCCTCGGGAAATTTAGGTTTAATATTAGTAGGCTACATTCCAGTTCATAAATATGTATACACTTTAGTACCTGATCTATTTAATGTCATGTATGTCACTTCGCATAAATGAAAGTCGTGAATTGTCACAGCGATTAAAGTGACAAGGTATTAAAGTGTAGGTAACATACAATATTCATGAACTTGGGCTGTTGTATATTTGTCTCTAGACTGTACCGATAGAGAAAATTCAATCTAACCTGCCGAATAACATTCTACTTACACAATTCCTAAAAAAATGTACATTGTCTTCTTAAAATTATGGTTTACGTTCGTAGTAGTCACCCTACTGCGAATACTACATAACTGCGCAAGAGCGATAGGTCCCTGGTGGGCAACAATAAATCGAAGTATTTGCTTCAGCTTGCCACTAGGTAGGTAGGTACTTCACGACGACATATTTGTCACACTCCCAACGCATACAGCTTCGTTTTATAAGAACATCTAATTACGCACATATACAGTGCTACCATTTTCTTACTATCGATCAGAATTCTTCGTTTTTCTATGAAACACGAGTGACAAATAGGTATACGGTCAGTTGTGAGTGCAAGCGTGACAGCGATTGACAGCCGAACGCTATTAAAGAAGCTGGGAGTACCTACTGTACAGAATAAAGCAAAGTATAACACATCTGTGTAGGTATTTATACTATGCTAAAAGCCATTAGCGGATCCATTAAAATATCAGGTTACTTAACAGCACTAATTAGCGCCAACTTACCTATCGAGAAAAGCAAAACCGTACACCTAGTAAGCAGTTGCCATTAAATAAGTACATAACAGTCGCATTAGTTACATTTTAATAAGGTCCAATAGTGGATATCTCTTTATAGTCGACTGTACCTACAACAAAATCAACATCGAAACAACTCGACTCTATTGTTAAAGGATGTTTAAATGTAAGCGTGGATGTGTTTTTGAGCACCATGATGTTTTTATAGAAGGGAAGTCACGGCACTAAACTTAGTTCGATAAGACTACCAGATGATAATTATATATATGTACCTACATATATTATAATTAGTCATGCCATTAATGGGAGAACACGAAATGGCAAAGCTGCATTGCAAAAACTAGGTAAAACCCTTTACACACGAGCCTATTGTGAAGTGAAGGTCAAAATTAAGCCATATTAACGTTTCATATTCCTATAGATGGATTCAGGCATGGATTTTTTTACCAATATTTTATTCAATTTAATTTTGAGGGTTTAATAAAACACAAGCACGAAGAGATTGAAATTTAGTATATTTTAACTTGATACCTACTCAAAGAGTTCAATAACTAACAATAAGAGCCATTTTTTTTTGTTTACTAGGTTCACATTCAATCTGAAAAAACCCTCACAATCGTATGAGCTCGGGGGTAAAGGGGTAGGTATAGGTTATATATATCTCCTCAAAAAACCAAAGCTCACATGAAAGATCCTCAATGTCTGTGTAAGAAAAACCACTACCTACCACCTACTGCATTTACCAAATAGTGGAGAAAGTGGCTGCTGCAGCGATTGTAGGTCGCCCTCCGCGCAGCCAGGTTTATTTGCATTGCAGCATCGCCTTTTCGCGATCCCCTATTAATTACGTTACTAATTATATACTCATACCTATATCACCTGGTAGTCTTATCGAACTAGGTTTAGTGTCGTGGGCTTTAAGACTATTATAGAAAAGAAGGCCAACAAGCACATAGATTATGTTAGGTAGCTGTAGCCGATGGAAAAAGGCGGCTCTGCTAAGACATTTGCGATCTTAATAATGCCACATTAAGACTTATAATGCGTTTAGCAACAAGGCCTAAGATGGAATGCTTTTATGCTATAGGCGTACAACTTAATTGTGAGCCTAGGTTTGCATGAGGTGCGGGGCGAGGGCAATGGTGACTATTGGCAGAGTGCAAAGCGGGTGGAGGGGGTAGCCTAAACGATCACAGCGCTCGCTACGGCTAAAATTGTCATTTTTGTCGCTGACTTGAGCTGTCAAATCCATATTGCAGTAAACATTTTCTAATCGTTTTTGAGATAAAAATATGGTGAATTACTATGTTACAGTCCCGATTGTGTAATATAGTAAAATAACACAAGATTTCATTGATATTTTTCACAATATTTACTTACTTCTTGTTTGACAGCGGTGACAATATTGTCCATAATGGCCGCCTGTCACGTGGCGCTGTCGTCGCGCTCGGTCCCAATACATATACTATACCCCCTCACCTCATGCTTACCCCCGCTCTCAAATAAATTGTTCTCCTATAGTAATTTCACCGGTTTTCTTTAGTCGTGTCCCCGCACCGGAATACTAATGGGGGGGTCTAGATGATGATTACGTCATCGTTAGTTATTTAAGTTTTTTCGGGGATTCCCGCAAATAATACATATGCGTAGGCACTCGCTTTGAGAAATGATTAGGGGAATTACAATAGGGGAATGAATTTTCCTATTTTAAAAATAACAATATAAAAAAACATTTATTACTAAAAATGTTTACGTAAGCATAGGGGGAGGGGGTAAGTGCTTTGCTTACTTTTGATGACAAGGGGGGCGGGGGGGTAAAAAATGGTAAGAAATCTGCTCACGTAATACTTGAACGGCCCCTAATAAGACACATCGTTTGGAGAACCTTGTCACATAGATAGTGAGGAAGCAGTTATTAACCGTTCTTGAGTTACCGGTGTTAGGTACTTACTTCCCATCAGATAGCCTCGTTGAACCTACCTCATTTTGAGATGGAGAAATGGGGGAGATGGAGCATGCAGGTTATGCTGGAAAGTAAGTTGAGGCTGTGGTTTGGGTAACTGTCACAGAGGCACCACCATGATTCGATTCATTCATAAATTAAAGTCAAGTAAAATCCATTATTTAAAACTGTTTATTAGGAAGACCTTATAACATGCACTATATTGCACTTAATTTTAAAAGTTTCATTGCTATTCATTTCATGTTACAAATAAAATACATTTAAAATATAAAATAACATTATCTCCTTCATTCTTCAACATGATGTTTTTATTTTATGCAATTTTTCCGAATAAATTGCTGACGTGAACAGTGAAGTACAAAATTAAATGTATGTAAATACTTTTGCGCTGTTTCAATGGTAAAAGGCGCAAACGTGTTTACATTAAATTTGTCTCTGTGTACTCGGCTGTAGGTACCTACCATTTACCATCAGTACTATCCTTTTTTTGTTGTTTACATAATAGATTATTAGATTTTTATTAGATAAGTATTGCTATAGAGTACAGCATAACTTCCCTTAGGTATACAATTCCTATTATTCTTTATTTAGTAGATACTGGTTTGAATGTTTGTTTAAATACTATGCAAATTCTACTAATATCATAAATGCGAAAGTAAGTGGGTGTCAGTGTGTTAGATTACTCCTTCAGTTCCGAAAGGAATAACCATTGTCGAAATCTAAGCGGACGAAGACGCGGGCAGAAGCTAATATCCACCAATGCTATGAGTAACCCACTAATTCTACTAATATTATAAATACGAATGTTAGTGTTAGTTTGTTACTCCTTGACACTGCAACAGCTGGACGGATTTGGCTGAAATTTGAAATGGAGATAGCTTATACCACACATAAATACAAAGGCTCCTTTTCATCCCGGAAATTTAAAAATTCTTGAAGGAATAACCATAATGGAAATGTACGCGGGAATATCTGCATTAGGGAATATCCAGCAGCCACGGTAAATGGATATTCACAGAAACCTCACTCATTCAGGACAGCCATTGCCATCTCTGTTGAAATAGAATCAGACATCCTGTTATCAGTTTTCTCGACATCCTGTTCATCTGTAGACCACCAACTTTCATCATCATCATGAATAAAACATAGGAACAAATCATCTTCATAAGTTGGGAAATAATATTCAGGTTGATCCCACTTTTCTTTTTTTAATTCCCAGTGTTTAACTTCTTTTAAATGTTTCTCAAGGTTTACGGAATCATCAAATACCGTTTCACAGCTAAGACATTGTTTTAAGTGTATTTGCCTACGAATGTAGTTTACAATTTTGATTTTATGGTAGAAATCCAAGCCTTCTGTTGCTTTTGAAAATGAGAAATCGTGTTTCCTTTCCATGTGGTCAAGCATGTTCTCATATTCCATTTCTGTGTGCTCGCATAAAAGGCAGGTTATTTGTGGGCCATTTTCTTCAGTCCATTCAGACCAATCTGGATCACTGTCTACATTTGAATCGTGATCATTTTCATCTTTTGGATGAATCGGGTTTGGTATTCTTTGTGGAGTCTTACTATACTGTTTAGAGAGTTTATGTTTAGTTTGCTTGTCCCCTACATAATTGACCATGAAAAATTTATCATATTCTTTGTTATCTGGGTTGATTCTTTTATGACCTTTTTTACGCATGTGCTCTTTTAGAATTATGCGATCTTTAAATGAACCTTCACAGTATATACATTGGAGATTTTCTAGTTTTGCTGTAACCATGTCGATAAGGTTATCTATACAAATAAGATTGTCTGGTTTAGCAATGTGGAAATTATGTTTTTCAAAGAGATGGTTTAAGTAACTCGCCCTAGTTCCTTTAGAGGTATATCTACAAAATAAGCACTCTTTCTCATAGTTTTTATCTTCTCTTTCAAACTGGTGTCTTTGTAATAAATTCTCTAGTTTTGTCTGTTGTAAATTTGACCTTAGCTCTTTCTCTTCAGGTAATACATCACTTAGTAAGTAGTACTCTTCATCTTTTGATTTGGTTCCATCAGGTTTGCTGTCGAGCAACATTGTAGTGCAGAAATATGGCAGGTTGTTATCTGTAAATCAAGCATACATTTTAACATAACTATGGCAAAAAACAATAATTTAGTAGTTGATTAGTTGAGTAGTTTACAGTGAGGGCAGCGTACTGGTACTACTGGTATTCTCCACAGGAATTGCTTCAGAAAAAAATCAGGGATTCAAGTAAAGCTGCCCAGTTTTGCTGCTGATTGATACAAACGGCTTGGTAAAATAATCAATAAAACATGATTACCTAAATAAGCAATAGTTAAATAGAAACTACTACAAGTAAAACATTTTAAAAAACAAAACTAGCCTTTAAATCTCAGACGCCAATATCTCAAATATTCGATCAAATCCGCAATCTGGTTCACATCAGCTATCACTAAACGGTGTTCCATGAAGAAGTGTGTCAGCATTTGCTTCTCAGCATCGGGCAAAGTAAATTTATCTTCACATAAAACACACTGGCAAACACGAGTGTCATTGTCTTTGAATATCGTTGGTTTCTCACTTTTCTGGTGCAGAGTAAGTGGCCCAAAAAACTGTTTTTCTTGTTTAGACATAGTTCTCAGTCAATAATGACGCTTTTATTTTGCCAGAACGACCAATTAACAATAAATCTGAAAATTATCCAACTAAACCAGCTACCTCACTGTCGTAATAAGCTGACAGTTGACAGTGACACCCACACCACCCACAGTTTATAAGGCTAGTTGACACTATTCGGATGACACTGACAGCAGTGAAAGCTTGTAAGAGTATTTTTCTGTTAGTTATCAATACTTGAAACGTATTTTGCTAGAATTACATAAGTCATAAACTCATAAAGAAAGCGATTTACTGATTTACTCTACACTGCGAAAAACCGGGGTGAAACAGGCAGTTAATGTATTATATTATGTTCGAGTTCTTAAATACGTTTATTTCGTTTATTTTAGCATTAGAAATTGGGAAAATAAAGAAGCAGGTATCGTTAACCTTTTTATTCAGAAGATAATTATGTAATAATTCGATAATAACAATAACAACAAATTTTAATGGGAAATTAAACTCAACAACCCAAAACAGTAAAATATTCTGGGACCACCCACTCTCGATACCTAGAACGTATCGCACTCGCATAACATACGACGTGGGAGTGACGTTTAAAAACAAACAAGAAAAAACAAGGTAAAATGGCGCCAATTATTATGCAACCAATTGAAATTATGCTCAATCCGTATTGTTACGGAGGAGGGCATTTTTTCACTTATTTTTTTTGTTTATAATCATTTTGTTTTCATAAAATAGTTATTCATCATTTTTATTAGCGCTGGAACCTTGAACATTAAAGGTGTACATAATTCTAGGTTTGTTAGGTTTGATTTACAAAAATCCCGAAAAAGTAACAGTTACTAAAAAAAAACGTTATCCCGATGATTAGGTATGACTTGTAACATTTTATGAGTAAAGATAAATATTGTGAGAATCAATATGGACCCTGTTACGGGACACAATCTCTCTATAGCCTGACAGAAAAATAAATAACCACGCCATATTGCGAAAATTATAATAATGAACTAACATTTAATTTGCAATTCACGAAAGGCAGATAAAAAGTATTAGTGGTGGTGGTAGTAAAAAGCATTATAGGTTTTTTATAAAACGTTCCGTTTGTTTGTGACATCTGCTTGTTTGGGTTATAAATCAAGCAATAATTTTCTGATTAATTAATTTAAGCACAAAAAAAAGTTAACGCATTATTATTGAGTAATCTTTAGGTATACGTAAAAGCAAACCACACATTTTGCAATTTTCAATTGGGATGCAATATGATCCGACATGTTTTTTTAAATAATTCTCCAGTTATTCTGTCATACTACCTACCATAAAACATTCCCTATAAAAAACCTTGCATTAACTTCTTGAAAGGTCTTTTTAATGCTAAAAAAACAATTTAACTTTACCTAAATACTTTGTACTAAGACGATCGGTTGTAGAGATCTCTCCAAGATATAGCCTTTCGGCGATGGAGAAAATAAAAGTTAGTGTTCCGAGGAATTTTCACGTCCCGCTCCACTGCTTCATCTAGGTATAATAATATAATAAGAATAATAATAAGTCATTTATTTCAGGCAAGTGTACCCATACATCATTAAAATTTAAAATTTACAGAAAGTGATTAAAAATAAAGCAATAAATTAAATGTAATGTAATGTAAAAAAAGAAACCTGGGTTTATTTCTTGGGTTGCATTACGTATGTATAGGTAGGTATATATAATATATATATATATATTTATATCAGTAGCTTGCAGTTGTTTATTTTGGTCTAGATGTCAATCTTCACTCCGCTTACAACCACGACCAAAGAATCATATACAATAAAATAATGTAAAGACAATAATAACTTTTATTAGGTGTTGAGTTCACAAAATTCAATAAAGGAAGTCCCAAAGTCCCAAAGTTCAAGTTTATCATTTATCTAAATTATGTAGGTATTATAAATATATCAACTTTGCTCGTTTGCCTTCCCATGCTATAAAATAAAATAAATAAATAATATAGGGAGGTACAAAGTTTTAAGCCATTCCTCATCGGACATGACATGGCGGTGTCACGTGCCAAATTATCTTGTAAGCTTATCTATCACTGATTTGGGAAACTCATAATATTAATCTCAATTTTATTATTATTATTTAATTATTATTTTTATAATGATATCATAAAATGCAGTAAGACGTTTGAAAGTTGACGATGGCTAACAATATTAATTAAGGGTTACGGGATGTATTGCCATAATATATTTTTTCGATTGTAATGTAATTTGGTTGATGTTTTTGTCATTTTTATATTTAATTGTATCAATTGTAAGCATGTAAATGTGCTGTAATGTAAGATAACAATTAAATCATGAACGCGAGTGGGCACTATATGTATATCATTTATCACAAAGTGATAAGTCTGTTAACAGTGTGCAAATTGACACCCAATATGAATAAGATTGTAATTCATTTTGACATGGCTTTCAATACTTACAGCCATTTAAAAAAAAAAACAAGTTTTTTTCAACTAGGTACTTAAAATATACTATAACTTAATAAGTTTATAACTAATGCTAAAAAATAAGGACGGTATTATTTAGGATGAAAAATAATGATTTTATATAAATAATGTTAGTTAAATAGGTATAGTTTAGTAGCTGTAGCAAAAAATTTCATTTAGTTACAGTATGTTTAAACTACTTGAAAAATCGAATGTCCCCGTTTTCTTTGCAAGGTGGTTTATTTATAATTATTTTATAGGCTGTATTAATTTAATTTATAGGCTAATAGTCTTCAATGTCAGATTTATTACGGACGGTGTTTTAGTATGGCAAGTTTATATAAAAACTTCTGTATTGTTCCGGAACAGCACCACAGGGGCATAAGCTGCTCAAATCCTTGTATTTGCTTTGAGTAATTGGGTGCAAGCTCTCGTAGGCTACAGGTAAATTGTGACCCCATAACGCACTTAAAGATTTATAATTTTTATTTTGGCATCTTGACTGCATTTTGTGATAGTCTAAATCAATCCAAATTAACTGATCGCTGTAGAAATTGTTTTGAAAATAATATTTGGATTATCTGAATTAATCTTTAAAACATTAAATTTTGACCACAATTTTTTGGGTATGGCAATTTGTTTTTAAAAGGTTTACTACTCCTGATTATAAAAATCGGCCGGAATTGCCCCTAAAATAAACCTTAAATTGAGTTCGCTAGAGTTTCGTTTCGATTAAGAGTTCAGCGGTATTTGTTCTCTTGACGTATATGTTTGTAATACGTCACGATACAAGAAAAATCGTTGGTTGACGGAATAGCCCCAAACCGTCGGGAAAATCCGTCAAATGACAAGTTAAATAAAAAAAAATTAAATAACCAGCAGTACTAGCAATTTAATATGAGTACATTAATATAGTTAAATAAATGCCCAATCTATTACAGTGATCGATCAGGTTTATTAAAAAGTAAATATCCTCTTAGTTATGATCAGCTAAAGTTAACTTATCAAAAAGTATGACGGAAATGCCCTCGCTGACCCTAAATTTTTGTGTAGTGTAACTTCGTTTACTATTTTACTTTAATCGAAATCTAATTCTTTTTCAATTACAATGAAACTATTCCATATCATAAAAATAGTTCTTATAGTCATAAAAATAACATACAAACCTTTTCTTGCTGAATTCAAATAACATATATTTGTATTAACTTGTAACTAAAGTTACGATGTTATTCATATTGGGTGTCGAAATCTTATCAGCACTTTATGGACACGCCGCAAGGTAGAGTAATAACTACCTAAACTACCTATCTATTTAAGTTAAGTGAACTAATGTGTTATTTAATTTCTGTAAGTACTTACCTTTTTTATATTTAATAATTTACCACTATAGTGAAGTCAATCTAGGTTGATCTCTTTGATAGCTCATACAATATTATAAACAACACGTGACGTTGTTTCTTCACCTATTTATAAGAACTAAATTGATACGAACTATGCGATAACGTTCAGATTTAAATAATTAATTTCCTCTTTAAATGAACGGCTTGCGATTATAGTAAGTGTTTAAAACTATGAAATACGACAGTCATATATCATGGCATTGTTATTATCTTTTCGTTTGCTAACAATTTTATTAAACTATCAAAAAGCCTTTTATTTAAGATGTACTCTAAAAAAGTGATATGACAATGAGAGCGATAATTTTGTCAATAAGTCTTTGATGTTTTTTTTATGATTTAAGTAGGTGTTTGTTTATACATTTAAGTACCTACTGAGTCAATTTGTGTTAGTTTGTGTCCAAGTACTTTATTATTGCATTCATCATCGAAATGTTTTATCTTTCTGACTAGCGCGTGCCATACTGTTTCCTATTTAAATCTTAAGCACAAATACCGCAGTATCAGTCTGTTCAATTCATTCTGAGCGTCAGCTTATAATTTTTTAAATTATCCTTTTCAAAACAAGACCAGCACACAACATGGGTTTCGAGAATAAAGTAGTACTAGTAACCGGGGGAAGTTCAGGAATTGGAGCCGAAACTGCCATACAATTTGCACATCAATCAGCCAAAGTTGTCATAATCGGGAGAAACGAAGTAAAACTACAGAACGTAGCAAAAGCGTGTGAAGAGGCAGGCAGCGAACCACTAGTCATCAAGGCAGACCTTACAAACGACTCGGAAGTAAGGAGCATCATCGACAAAACAATAGAGCACTTCGGTCAGATTGACATACTTGTTAATAATGCAGGAATACTGTCGGAGTCTAATATCCAAGAAGGTGTGGACACTTTCGACAAATTGATGAGAACAAACGTTCGCAGCGTTTACCTGTTGACTAGTGTCGCTGTTCCACATTTGATTAAAACGAGAGGAAACATCATCAATATATCTAGCGTGGCTGGCCAGAAGGTTGTCCCCGGACTTCTTGCTTACTGCGTAACGAAGGCTGCCTTAGACATGTTCACCAAGTCCTTGGCTAGAGAATTAGGCGTGCATGGAATAAGGGTAAACGCAATCAGTCCTGGCCCTGTGAGAACTGATATCTTTGAAACTGCTGGAATCGACGTAGAAGCTTACGTGTCGACCAGGAAATCATCAAGTATCCTCGGCAAAATTGCTGTGCCAAAAGACATAGCCGACCTGGTGGTGTTCCTGGCTGGTGACCAGGGAAACAGCATCACGGGGAGTATTTACGTTGTAGATAACGGACGTCTAGTGGAGTGAAACGACTTATAATTATTGTGAAGCCATTTGATATCTTTGTTTGTGTTGTATTATTATGAAAAGAGAAGTTGTTATCTAAAGATAATGGCATGTTTTAGGTAAATAAATGCGTTCCTCGCACCTTTATTATAATTTGTACAGATTCTAATATTGCCTTTGCCACATTTTTTTAATTTTTTAATAGTTAAACGACGCATTTGCCTAGTTGTTAGTGACCCTGCCTACGAAGATAGCGGTCCTGGGTTCAAATCCCAGTAAGGACAGATATTTGTGTGATGAGCGCGAAAATTTGTTCCTTTGTCATGGAGGTTTTTTATGTATTTAAGTATATATTTCTCTATATAAGTATCCCCCTGATAAATATCAGGGACCAATAAATAAATATTTATTTATCTTAGAGGAGGCCATTTGGGCAAGTCTTTAGGACGTAATCAATACTAACGACGTAAACAAAGCTTGTTGATGGTTACTGTTTACTCCAAAGAAAATATTGAGCGCTTTAATGCTTTGTCTTAGTCAGTATTTAATTATATTATTCCCTTCTTTTATTCTGTTTCTTTAGATTTTCAGTATATTTTTTATGTGTCGCTAGTGTTTGCGCGTCACTTGTTTCTTTGTTTGTTTAGTTTAAGTTAGCTTTAATCAGGGTCCCCTCAGAATACCAGCGTCACGGCTTGCCGCGGCACAATGCTGAGAGGGCCCTTTTTAGCATAATGTGACATATCTTCCTATTTAATTTGTTTGAACTTTTAATTTGTTGTATGTGCTTATAGTAAATAACTCTATCTTACCTTATATTTTATTTTATCTTAATGCTAAACGATAAACATGAAAATGACAATGATAATCACAATGTCAAGGTTCTAAGTATGCTCAACATTTTTATTGGTGTTTGTAAGTACTTACCTCTTATTTGCTGCTATATCTGTGATGGATTATAATACAACCGGTAAAATGACTAGCATAGGATCAATCGGTAAAATGAGGTATTCAATCCTTTTTTTCACAATTAGTCGTTTTCATCACGCTCTTACGGAGTACAGCCTTTCCCCCACCACAACCACCATTCGGTCCACTTTATATCGAAGGGGATACTGTAACGGCGCGCAACTGTGCAACTTTTTAAGAACTGTTAGTACCTACACTGTTAATTATTAATTATAATTAGTGATTTTAGATTTTTTTTATTTTTTTTTTCTGTAGCTCTGCCTACCCCACTCTGGGAATGAAGGCGTGAGTTTATGTATGTATGTATGTAATTAGTGATTTTATGAGTACTATTTCGTAAAAAGTCTATTCATGTACTTTATACGAGGCAATAAAAATAGTTAATTATGTAAATATGATTGTGTATGTTGCTAATGCAATGAAATGTAAAGTTAACCGTAAATATACAAAAAACACTTGATTATGGATTATGGCCCAGTTAATGACGGATAGTGAATTCCACTAACTCAGTTGTTTACATTAGCCTTCTTTATCCATCGTTAACTTTGTAATAAAACTAATAATTACAATAAGTATGGTTCATCTTGCTGAAAACAAAGTTTGAAAGCTTAATTTAGTATATGGACTGCATGTTGTCTGACATAAATTACTTTGATTTGAGTTGAATATCCTAATCTTTATTACATGTATGTATATGCCACGTCTACTTTACTAGCTAGGCAGAAATTATCGGTCACTAACCACCCTGTGAAGCTGTTACGGTGCATAGCACCAATAGCGAATAGAATAGGCTATCTTGAAACTACAAAAGTATGATTGTTGCCGTTACTGTGGTCCTATACTATATGCTTAACGCTAACGTAAACGATTGTCGATGGCTGTCAAAATGCATAAAACTGACATAACCGCTTGACGCGACCGCTAGTTAACTTACGTCAATCCGATAACGATAACGTTCCCTCCAACAGTCTATGGTCTCTGGAGTCAAATAAAACACGATATTTATAATTAAAATCAGATACATTTTGAACTGTCTTTTGCACTCTATTTACATAAAAGTAATTAGGAACTTACGAAATCTGTAACTAATTCTAAATTAAATTATCTACACAAATAAATGCCACAGTTTTATTAAACGTTTAAGTACTTCCTATGCGATAGCAACAATAAATATCAAAACGAGTTACTAAGTTAGGTACCTATTTACAGTAAGCAAAATCGATTACAACAAAAATACATAATAAATAGCTTCACAACAAATACTGCTCAGAGATTCTTAAGGCTTCTAAATTGGATGAAGTCTGATTTTTTTATAAAAGATCAAACAATTCTGATTTTTCTCTATAAAACAAAGAACATGATGAGCGTATGATTCAAGTGGGTATTGTTAAAATTCAAAAGCATTGCTTAACTCGTTGAGATAACGTTGAATGTAATGATTTCAACAAAGGCTATTTCATGCAACGATGATTTTTAAATTAATTGATCGTTTATAAAGTCTCTTTTTTATATTACCTTTGTTTATTGCTTTTTTATTTATAACTAATATTAAACGTCATCCAGCAAAGACATGACACCAAGATTTGTGGTGGGTTTGGTTGTACAGGTAGGTATTTGATCATATATTATTAAATCTCTACAATGAACCAGTAAATTGTATTTCCTAAGCTAATAAGCATTTGTTTATTCCCCTTTGCATTGATTAGTTTCGACGAATAGTGTCTTGTAGGGCACAGAGTTGTTGGTAATTTTGCTCGAGGCTGTGACTTGTATGGCGTATTTATTCCCTGCCTTCAATCCGATCACTCGCTGGACTATTACTCTAGACCTGAAAAAAAATAACATCAAAAAAATAAAAATAAGACAAAGCGCCAAAATTGTGCAGGCCTTTTTTAAAATGGAACTCCGCCAGTAGATTTTCTTTTAACCACGTTACTATTTTATAGCTCGCTGTCATGTCTGTCTGTTTGTTTATTTGTCTATCGGGTTGTGTAATTGATTTAAAAAATGTCCCATAGCCTAAAAAAAACATGTAATCGTCTGGTAAGTAAGTATCAATATTTTTTTAAACATAATAATTGAATTTGTAATTAAATAGTCTCTCATTTTATTATTATAACATCTTTAACGTAAACTTACGATGGCCGCTGGATGTGATGGATGATGAACGGTTTTGAAGATCGCTTTCCAGATGCGCAAGAGTATCTGTTTGCACTACTTGTCTCCCGCGCGACTACCCAGTACCTGAAATAATATTTAATAAGACTCTCTGGCAATCGAGTTTATAGATAGCAGCTAATGAATACCAATGATATAATATTTTATTGGGCTTGATTTATAAATTGGGGAGGTATTACTTAAAAAAGCGTGTATTTAAAAACTGTCTGCCAACTTTTCTGTCAAGTTTTGAAACGACCTTTGTTGACAAGTTCAGTGTCAACCAAGCATACTGATTAATAATTCATTTCATCTACTTTTATTCCAGCTAATATTTTGACTGAATTACTTATTAGCACTTAAATAAATCAAGAACAGATACTTACTCTATTGCATCGATGACATTTTGCGTTGCTGGTAAGAAGGCAATATCCACCGATCTGCAGGTCCGTCGCTGGCGAATCTCTCGAACCGCTGCGGTCTCATCCAACAACTCCAGCGCATTGATGCCAAAGCTCGAAGAAGAGGCCGTGAGCTGAATATGAAACATGTATCATTAATAATTTCACCGGCGGAGAATTCAAACAAAACGCCATTAGCAAAAGCGGATTTTGTTAAAATTAAATCCTGTGTATGGTTCGTTCATGTATTTAAGAGTTTTATTTTAAGACATATAGGTATACATTTATTTTGGGAGTTGGGATCTCTGGGGTCTGATCCCCGTTTAAATTAAAAAACCTCTTGCCGAAAATAAGTACCTTGACTCCAACAACTCCCTGGTCCCACCGGCTGGGCAAGACCCTGATGACGTAACGTATCCTGGCTTCCTCCGAGCTGGAGTCGAATTGCACTGAACCTTCGTCGCTTGTTTCTTGCGCCGAAGGTGGTGCTTCCACGGAGAATGATAAATGGCGATCTGTGCATGAGAAACAGTATATATTGTGGTGTGTGTGTATTATTAATTACATAGAAATAATACCCATTACAAAATCTTAAAAGAGATATTTCAACTTTTTCTCCTCTAGTAAACTTATTATTACAATTACAACAGATTTATCTAACATAAAACCACATATACATACATTTTGCACAATTAGGCTAAGATATTGTATAGTGTAAGATATTGTACCAGTGTATTTAATTAGTGACGGTTGCAAGCCCATCGCCTAAAAGTAGGTACTACAAGCCTATACTCCCTTAGTCGCCTCTTACGACATCTACGGGAAGACATGGATTGGCACTATTCTAACCCGGCAACCACACGGTACCACATAAAACCACTTACATATAATTATATATATATATATATATATATATATATATATATATAAGTTAGTATTCCCATAACATGTCCATGTTCTCATTAGATTAGTGTCTAAGTGCCTGGAGAACTTATAATTATAGATTCATACAAGAAGCTACAGGGGGAGTAAATATACAAACCAATGTTCCTTGCAATGTAGAGCCTCCTTCCTTTAATGAGCACCTCTACATCGACGATGCCGCCGCATGTAGACACGGACACCCACAGAGGTGAGCCAGCCATGGTCTGTAAATGGATTATTTATTAATTTTATTTATTTATCAACCAGAAATATACTAGAGCTGGGAGAAGTCCTCTTACTGGGCAACTTCTGTCAAGTAGGCCTTGGCCCTCCAGCCTTGACCGATGCATGACCAATTCATCTCAACCACTTTGGTCTGCTGCGAAGCCGGATGTTATACCATGTAACTCATTCGTACATACATACATACATTAAATCACGCCTGTTTCCCAGAGGGGTAGGCAGAGACCACTTCTTTCCAATTACTACGATCTTTTGCTTCTTCCTCATTCATACATCGAGTCATTCACGCACGTCGGTTTCGGCTACTTTAGATTCGGCCCTTTTCCAGTATTTCTCCGATTTGATTCGAAAAAGTACAGAAGTGGGTTTTTCAAATAGAAACTGTTTATGACGTTAATTACAAGTATTATTCAGTATTTTTTATCTAGTTTAGCCCTAAGGTAAAAATTTAAAACTAAAATCAGACGGCAATCACGATACAATGTAAAGTCGCAGACGACGATGCGGACGACCAGATACTTAAGGTAAGCGAGGTGCCTTTCGGTCAGACTGACAAGACATTGCCCATGATAGAAAGTGAAAAGTTATGTAGGTAGTTCCAGTAAAATCTACCGTTCTAATCTAAATCTTTTTACAACATTCTTCAACCAACACTGTACTTTTGTGGAAAAGTGCAATCTAACTAGTTAGCAGTTAAGATATATAATAAGCTACCATTGACATAAAGAAACCAGCAACTAGAATGAAAACTATGTACCTAGGTAAATTTCCTCGTACAACAATGTTTGTGTACAGCCTCGGATTTTCTGCTGGATATTTTGGACACATAACACCAATATAATAACTTTCATAGCGTAGCACAGTAAAGTAGTATGACACACAGTAGACACTTAAATTCTCGTCATATTTTTGTACGCCAAATGTTTAAATATAGTGCTCCGCCATATTTTTTCCACCGCTGTTTAAGTTTTACCTACGTTTACCATTATATTTACAAATAAATACTTTGAATTTGACTTTGAAGAATTTCAATGGCTTGGCAAAATCCTCTTTCCACCGTAGCCCAGCCGTGCGTTATTCCAGGCTCTTAATAATATTACTCAAGATAGTGTTTCAAGAATTATTTCACTATTGTAAATATAATTTAGTGTAGAAAATCGAGTTATACCTAAAAGCCAATTTATTAAATGCGTTAAAGCTATTCGTTTGACAGTTTTCGATTAATATAATTAGTAACTGGTGGGTACTAACGGCTGGCTTAAAAGCCGACGACATCAAACATACATGAGATCAAATGGCATTCAATCCTTTTTCTACGAAATGTTATACGGATTAGGGTAATATTGTAGAGTACCCACTTGTTGAGATAAGTACCTATGGTGAGATAAGTACCTAGCAAAGAAGTGAGTTAAAACACATAAAAAGTTTTATCTAGATAAAACTAATTTGTACAGTATTTTTAAACCGTTTGTGCTCTAGTCACGAGTGAAACTAAAAGCAACACGTGCGGTGCATTTTGTCCACGTCGATAAAGTATTTGGTGCAGTGAAGCCAGTTAACTAGACAAATGGTTGTCGATAAGATCGGCGAACGTGACCCCAAATATACGGGAAAATTGTACTGGGCCTTGCCGAAATCACCATTCCTTGGCAAAGGCAACCGTATAAAATATGGCATTGGAGTTGGACATAATATTCATCTTACGTTTAGACAACTCTAAATTCAGGTAAGTAGAGCAAACCAGTTTTTAAATCTTGTCTGGTTTCTTATGTATTGACTGTGCGTAAAACATATTTACTCACTTTTTCTTAAACGCTCATGAAACCTTTGATTGTTTTAAATTATCTGTATAAATTCATGAAGGTATAAATGTGTTGCACCCAGGGACTCATAATAGAAAATAATTTTAAATATATATATAAATAAAAAACTATTCTTTTAGTTGGTACTGTATAAGCGCATCATTTGAGAACGGCTAATTTGGTAACCTTGTGGTAAAAATAAAAACATTAATTCCCCGTTATTGATTTATATTTTAAAACAAATATTACGCTTTGATATCTCAAAACTTCCGCAAATGTCTTGCTATATCTGCAGAAACTGGGAAACCATAGAAACAACAAAAGAAATGATTGCGCCTGCTTATAAAGTTTAGCAAAACGTCGTATCCAAATTTTATACCATTAATACTGTAGGCGTTACTGACCTTAAAATAGAAAACACTTTTGCCTCTAATATCAGTGACATGAGGTACATTTTCGCGTAACCGCTTCGCCGTGGAAACTTTAGGCCGCACGCTACCAGTAGCGAGCAAGGAGCCCGCTCGACGGTCCCTGGCGACGCCGAAAACACTCACAAAATACGTCTGAAAATGATTAACAATTATTAGTATCAAATTGGGGTCAATCGAGTTAATTCTAGTGTAAATATAATATAATTAGGAGAGAAGGAAGTGTGTCTACTGTATCTAAATATCCTGTACGTTGCTATACGAAACGTAATGTATTAAACAAAACTATTGGCACGTACCTAATGGTTTTGTAAATGCCGAGCGATTTTAAGCAAAGGTTGTTATATTCAAATCAAATTGTGGTGTAGCCTTTCAATGTCGTCATCACATATACGAGTATTCAAGCATATCTACAAGATATTAAAAAATATTTGACGACGCGGTAGCCTAGTCGGTAGTAACCCTGCCTACGAAGCTAGCGGTCCCGGGTTCGATCCCCGGTACGGGCAAATATTTGTGTGATGAGCGCGAATATTTGTTCCTGAGTCTTGGGTGTTTTCTATGTATTTAAGTATGTATTTATCTATATAAGTAAGTTTATCGTTGCCTAGTACCCATAGTACAAGCCTAGAGCTTAGTTTGGGACTAGGTCAATTTGTGTGATATTGTCCCCTGATATTTATTTATTTATTTATTTATTTGAACACCCTGTATCGCCTTTAACAATAGATTAATTGCTCACCAATTTGTATTGTCAGAATAAAAACCTGTATGAATGTTTTTTGAAAGCGCACGTTCGAAACCGAAATTAACATCACACACATTTGGTTTATTCGTGGAAGCTTTTATGAAATAACCTTTAATTTAAATGATGTAGACGACGACCGAGAACATTCAATCCAAACCCGTTTTTAAATCAGTTTCAACTAGCCCTAGAAAGCCTGGATGTTCTGGTTTTCGTCGACTCTCAGTTTCCAACATTTAATTTAATTTCTAGCCTTTCAGGCTATAGAGATACTTGGAAAAAAGTACTAAATGACGCTACATCGGGTCCTCTATTCCGCATTGTCTTTCTTTACCCCTATTGTAATGGTATGGTTAACGTTTCGATTGCTGTTAATAACTCGAGAGGTAAAAACAAAGGAAGAACATTAAATAGATTTATTCAAACTTTAACATTTAAACGCTTCTTTCTGTGCACAACGTCGACTTGATTAAATACCTACTGGATCAGTAGTGCCAGCAGAGGCATCGAAAGGATACATAATCAATACCAACCTATTTAAAATTTCTTTACCTGGAAATTTTGCAAGTTTTAAACTTTGTTTTTAACAGGGATCGTTACCGGTATTCTTACTACCGGTTTTAAATAAGGTATAACCGGTTATAATTGCATTTTGGTATTTATATCACTAAAGCTCTAATAAGCGGTATAATCAAAACCGGTATTGAAATGTAATAGCGGTTTCGACAATTGACAACATTACCTCTATTTGATACTTTACCAATAAACCCATTACCGGTAATACCTGTCAGTGTCCAAACAAGCAAGTTTTCTAATTTTGAATTATGACAATCAACGAAAAGATTACCATTCTGTCATATGATCGGTTTGTCTTTTTCTTTTCCGGCCGCGGCCCATTTTAGATATTTTTATATAAATACGAAATCTTTCTTTTTCGTGTGGCTTTTTGCTACTTTATTAAATTATTACAGAAAGGCGAATAAACAAATTGACAATTGACAATTTGAAATACGTCGCAAATCAATTTATTTGTTCAGTACTAGCAGACATTTCAACCAGTGTTAGCCAACAATGCTATTGAGTTATGTTACACCTATTTGTTGTGCTTCAGTCATAATGTCTACTTGACACCTTATCTATCAAGAGCAACGAATACCGATATTAAATAGAGGTAAAGAATATTGTAAATAGTGCATACATAGTGAAAAAGACAAAAGCGGAATGACAACATTACCTGTAACTCGAATATAGGTATTATTATTTTAGCGGTAATCGTTTGACAATTTATATACAGGTATTCAATTTCACCGGTTTTACAATCCCTGGTTTTTAATCAAACATGAATATTAATTTCGCCGTTAGCGACGTAACTTAGATACTCGAGACTTTTTAATTAAACCTGACGGACGCTGAATCCGATAGCCGTTGGGGCGCAAATGTTCTAGAAATGCAACATGGTAATAGAAGGCAGATTGACAGGCTTTCATAATATAATGGAGTAGTAAACGTTTTTCGGATGACATGACGATGATGATGATAATGCCGGTTGTAAAGAATCTAAGCAATGTTATGGTTCTCAAAATATGCTGACGCATCGTAAACACAGTCATGTGACTTACTTAATGTGTACGGTATGTATTAAAAACCCGACGCATATGGCTGGTCACTGCGTTTTCGGTGCGTCAGCGTGTTTTTAGCACCGGTGTGGTCGATCCTTTATACGAGGGGTGATCCATAAGTTTTGAGAATCAGTATGAACCATGCACATAATGATATTTTTTTAATGTGGAATATAGGTACCATGGCACTAATCAAACTTAAATTAGAGAAAATAAAAACTATATTGTTCATTTGTTTTTCTGTGATAGCTAAACAAAAAACATCTGTATGAATAATTTTACAAGACGGTAAAATAAGAGTTACCTAGTTTTGTAATAATTTGGAGCGGTGTGGAGAAAATTCTGGTACACTAATAAAAAATATTGTTTTTGAAAATGAAACCTTGATTTATCATTATGATTTAAACGATAAATAAGTTATCATTGCAGTGGATTTTTTATCTCCAGGTCTGTCACCAAAACATAGGGTGGTTTTTTCGGCCTCGCCCAGGATTATTGAGGCCTACAAATAAATACTTTGACATTCGTTTTTAGCAATTAAGTTTAAATAATCTAGGAGAGTTATATAACATTATTCTATCATAGTTATGGGAAAATATTAAAAATAAGCTCAAGAAAAAAAAACGAATTCGCGGCAGGAAATGTGCTTCAGAGCCTTCTAATTGACAAGGATCAGAACTGAGAACCGCTCTCCCCGTTATTAAGCCCTAACTTTCGAATACTACTTCTCATTCACTAATGTTAAAACACAACTATAGGTACAAATTTGACCATTTTGAACTCCTAAAGTAAAATTATTTTTAAAGTGGTAAAATAAAACAATTGAATGACGTTAACAAGTGTTTGCAAATATAGAAAGTGAGCTTATTTCAATTAAAATATAACGATTTACATATCTCCCATTTTTAATACCGATTATCAAACCCCTCGTATATTCCGATATTATTATTTTTTATTACTTAGTATTTTCCATGCAATTGAAAACAATGTAAGTAACTGAAAACACTTGGAATGCTGCATTTTTCTTGAAATCATGACCTTATTTTATTGAGAATTAAATAAAATTTCGCTTAGTACGGAAACCATTTTTGCAGCAACTATTTCAAGGACTATAGAATATGCTTTTATTAGAGTTCCGTAAACCAAGTCTGCCAAGCGGACCCTATTACTAAGCCACCGTTGTATGTCGCCGCAAAAGGTAGGCAGTTGAAATTTTCAGTGTGTGTATTACTATTGGGTTGGAAGGGTCTGCCCTAGGCGTACTTTTTCGATTCAAATCGGAGAAATACTGGAAACTACGTGCGCGCATGACTCGATGTATGAATGTGTAAGAAGCGAAAGAGTTTTGTCAGGATCGTAGCAGGTGGAAAGAAGTGGTCTCTGCCTACCCCTCTGGGAAACAGGCGCGATGTAAATGCATCTATGTATGTATGCATGTATTTTTATTCCTGCTTTAATAAGAAATAGTGAAAATAAAATAAATAATGATACGGAACCCTTCGTGGGTGAGTCCGACTCGCACTTGGCAGTCTCTTAAAACCATGTTGTCGTCTCAAGAAATCTCAATAGATACCCAAACATCTCAAGGGAGGTATATCGAGCGGCAGACCTCTTGTGGCACAAGTACCTATATATGAATAAGAGCGTGCATGGAGTGCGTTGTCGCATATTATCTAAAAGTGACCAGGCTGCCCTATTTTTTTTCGCTTGAAAATGCTTTTTAGCTTTCGACATGAGCCCGAGGGAACTCAAGTGTCGGTCCTTCCATTTAAAGCCGTCTCGCGGAGAACAGTTGGAACTTTTGTCGGGTACGATGCACAGGAATTCGTGGAAGGATTTAAATTTATTTCGGGCTGGTTAGAAAAGGGTTCGGTTTCGTGTTTATTATCTACTATATTGAGTATTGTAATGTTATTTATGCGATATTAATATTTCGTAACCAAATAAAATTAATGTAGCTTTAGCCTGCTTTATGAATTGGATGGCACCTAGGTTGAGTAAAATTCTGTTCAGAGCCTTCATTCTACTGCAGGGGTCGCCAGACTACGGCCTACAGCCCCTTCTAATATGGCCCGCGGAAAGAAAACGGGAGAGCCCCGTTTTTTTTAAGTAATTAATCACAAATGACACAGCCTCACTGGGATTTATTTAAGAGTTCGAAATAAAAAAGGCAATAGAAAAATTAGTATCAGTGCGATGAATGTAATTGAGATTTGCTGGAACTATATTTTACAGTTGAGAAGTAATATGAGTTGTGCTAAAAATGAATAATGACTTAGATGGTCATCACATTTCATTTTAGAAAAAGTAGCTACAAGTTACTAGTTATTAGTTTTAAAAAACCCGCCCCAGGTAATTGGTCACAATCATGGTCACTCATGAACATAATCAACACCAAGTGCCTTCCTTATGCGTTATCTAGGTACAAATCATGAAACAATTAAAACCAACAAAGATTCGTTCCTATCTCTTTCTATCGAAACAGAATGTAACTTGGAGTTTATATGGCCGACCTGTTACATGACGTCACAGTGTATATCGGATCTCTCTGTCTAATAGCTGTCTAATTAGCAGTTTAAAATTCTCTGATAATTATTATCCGTATTTCATTTTCATCAGTATTCTTATATTTCGTTGAGAAATGCTTTTTAAAGAATCCATGTATATTCCCTATTGGCATTTCGTGTGGTTGGTTTGACACAGTAGTACAGTATCGTCAGCTACCAGCTTCTAATCAATCTCAAAATTGGATTACCGGAAGCATCGGCTACGCAGCGGTACGAATTAGGTAGCGCTCTCTGATCTTTGTTGTCAACCGAATTAATAATGGCTCAAAATAATGTTTAATGTTTATTTGGGCACAAACGGTACAAGTAAAAAAAAAATATTACAAAAAAACTTACATAACACATCGACCAGTGAAGTTGCCACAATTAACTAATACAGACCGGAGTAACACAGCAAAAATGTGTGCTTACATAATATTAAATTTAATTACAGAGACCTCTTAATGTTTAGACAACGCAATTTTAAATCTAAGAAGGGAAATACTAAATATATATAAGGTGAGAAAATGTGCTATTATAGTTTTTTAAAGTTCTACATAATGGTCTATGTAATTTGACGCATATTTGTTACGAGTAAGGCGAACATGAAATAGATTGTTATAACTTCGAGCCTTATTATGAGGAGTCCTAAGGCCATTTTTTTATGATCAATCGGGTTGATACTTTTTACTGTCTTTATCGAGTAATAAAAATATGCCTTTTATTAGTGTTATAATATTATTATTAAAATGTTGACTATTTTGCAAAATTTTCATTTCCGAAATTTTTTGAAGTGCTAGACTGACTAATTGTTCTTCTCGTCTTTTCTCATGTTGTTACAGTATTGCTAACATGACGATAATTTTTACTACCTATTTATCTTGACAGTAAAGGCGGCCGAGTTAAGAACGTACAATAGGTGTAAAAACAACGTAGAATAAGGCCCCAGTAATGGCGGTCGTATACGAGTTGTAAACCATATAATTGCAATACGGACAAATATGCAATGGAATAGAACCCAAGTTTTTGTTCGGCCAACTCAGTCTTTTAATTTTAGAACGTAGCGTTTTAACCTCGTCGCTCAGTCCTACGTTACGAAAAATGTGTAACGAGTCATGTAATAAATAACTAAAAATACTTAGATGGGCTGCGTCAGCAATATGGAGACCTCGATATTAAATACGATTTTATTTTGCAATTTTTTTTCGTAACTTAATATTGTAGCTTTTTTACATACACATACATATCTTCACGCCTTCATTCCCAGAGTGGGGTAGGCAGAGCTACAAAATTATCAACAACTCTAAAAACTTGTTGATAACTCTGTAACCACAATTTGCACAATAAGGCTAAGATGTTTAATAGTGTATATTAGTGACAGGTAGCAAGCCCATCGCCTAACAGTACTACAAGCTTTGGAGCTTTTTTATCGGAGGTTAAAAGATAAGCGTAAGGTCTAACTAAAAAGAGATGTATCCATTTTTTCACCTTATTGAATAAGGTCCAAAAGTGGATATCTACATCTCTTTGCAGTTGACTGAACTATTAGGTATTAGTTACATACCGCACTGGGATCTAAATTCTCAATCAAGTGGTGTGTTCTCTCTCCCACGCAAGCAATTAGTGGATCTCCATCTGTGACCTTTGTACTGCGACCTGAAAATTAAATCATTTTAGCATTTATGATAATGTAAATAAGTCCCTGTCATATGTAAATATATATAACGAACTAAAATTAGCTTATTCGGGCTCAGTAAACACCAGAAGTAAATATTTTAAATCTAGCCAGCAACATGAAAAGGCATGGGCATCTATTCTAAATATATCCAACTACTACCTGTTATTACCTTATTGCTATCGTATTGTTATTCATGATAGCTCCTATTACTTTAGGTTTGCTTAAGAAATTTACATATATTTATAAAAGGATATTGTTTTGAAATACTTACTATATTTCTTTCTCCTAAAAATATTCTTAAAATCCCCGTTATAATTATAAATGTTGTACGTGTCGTCATCCTCGACTTTGTTGTCTTCTCTCGTTTTGTTTTCGAATCGCTTCGTGCCAGTCTGACGATCGATTCGTTTTCTACAATCGATGCTATTCGAGTTGGAATCGAACTGGGCAGCACACAGCGACGTATAGTTTTTCCGATGGGAAGCTACGATGCAGTAGCTCGTTGTTTGTGGGTCTATGGGACTGAAAAACAAATTCGTTAGTTTATAGCCTTTTTTTAGCCAGACTGGAGTCGTTGGTCTGCGGTAGAGCGAGAGAGTTTCTTTGCAGTAGTATGTTCTGTCCAAGATATTTTTACGTTGATAGCTTTACAGCGGGTTTAATTGGCTTTAATATCAACACAAAAAAAAGTGATAACGAATCGCGTCTCTCATGACAAAAAAAAATACCGTGGTACTCAGAGATATTTAAGAGATAATTAACTTGTGTCTGAAAAATCGTCACTAAGGAGCGAATTAATCGTCATTAACTGAAGCATTACTTACCTACTTTGAAAATAGACAACTCTTTCTCTCTATTTAGTCTCGAATCACGAGTGACAGAGATGGAGCTAACGTAACTTCGAACTTCGATTTTCAAAGTAGGGCCTTATTTTTTTATTTTATTTTATGGCATAGGAAGGCAAACGAGCAGACAGGACACCTGATGGTAAGTGGAAACTGTGACCCATAGACATTCGCATTTGCCATCAGGCTTTTTGACATTTAAATCCCGCAAAATTATTTTAATCAATATTGGAAATCGTTTGTAATATTGCAAACATACAATATCTTGAACAATATACTCGTGGTTAATGATTCTCTGGCAAAGAGTTGTAAGCAAATTCATTATACCCCCGCATCAGACGCCAGACTTAGGATCCTGATTTCAATGCAGTTGGGTTGGCTGCACTTTAATTGCACTTTGGGTAAATCTACAAACTTAAGATAATGGTTCTATTTTATTATTTGCTTTGTGTAACTATCCTGAGACAAAGTAGATGTTTGTTTAATCTCGGTGCCCTAACAATACTTGTTTTGATGATTTAAGTCTAGACGCGAATAAAGATAATCGACATTTTGAGACCAGTTTTGCCGCCAAAGACGTTATACAACTCATTTATCTCACCGAGAGATCTAATAGGAGGCGCCAGACACCTATAAGAAGCCAATTAGAAAGAGGGAATGAATTGTTATGCGGTAAGTTTTTGAAATAGTGGGCTGTTTAGTTTGTGGTAAGTGGAGGGTTTCGTATGGCTTTGTCTTTAGTTATATAAAATATTTGGTTTTAATGTTGTTAATTTTCAATTTTGGTTTCAATATAATACCAGCCCATGCCCAGCAGTGAGTCATTATAAAGCCTAATAGTAGATAATTTTGGACGAAACAGAAAATATGTAACGGAAATGTCGCAGCTGGTCCAATGTCGTATCGGGAAAAAGAAGTACATGTTCTTTTCATTCATTTGAGACCCTTAATTGAGCAAATCTGGGATTACATAAATATAACTAAGTTACTCAAACATTAAAAGATATAAATGATAATCACCACTATAAAAAAAATATAATAATTAACAAATTTCTACCAGAGGGCGGAACAATAGTTTTCATTTTGTATGCGGACAAGCCAAGCAAGAGTGCGTTAGGCAATAGCCCCTCTATTTTCCATTTATCTTACCTGAAAATTTCAAAATGAGTCTAAACCAACACCTTGACCGAAAGCAATATTTAAAAATGTTTCGATTGCTTCATAATCGATTAAATAAAATAAAAAACTTATACGAGTAGGTGTTTTTTACTTTTTTCACTCCTTATAACGGAATCCTAGAAAACCTATTGAATCGCCATAATAGTATATCATCCATAGTTTCTGAGACGCGAAAAACTAGTTTACTCGCACACTGCTTGCATTCATAATTATTTTTCTCCGTAAAGACGAGTTTTTACAAAAGCGGCACTATTTATTTAAAAAAATAAATTCCTCGCAATCCATTGAACGTAACGTAAACAACCAATCAACATAACACGTTAATGATATTATTAGTGCATGGTTACATACTTTATAAAATATCCACATAACTTTGCGAAAATATGATTTAAATTAAACTGCAATGAAGCAGTTTTTTTTTTTAAATAAATGTTGTCATATATTTTAGCGTTCGTACATTGACTAACTTATGGCAGAATTTCAATAGAAAATGTTATGTAGTATGAGGCGATTTTAACCAAGATAATAATTATGAGATACTCTAACGTATAGTCGTCATTTAGACGCGTTTCCTTTACTGAGATTTACGGAATATTTCAAATAAAAAGCAGGCGGCGGATTGGCATCCATCCACAACAGGTCTCACTTAACTTAATGGTAGAGTTATCACCGCTCTCTATTTGTACTATGTGAAGGCATCCGTGATTGCCGTTTCAAAAAAACAAAGGCTTGCCGCGTCTGCATTTTATATCGATACTGGCCGACTAGAGGAAAAAAAACCAGAGTATTAAGTAAAAAACATCTGTCTGGATATACCGCTACTACGGTATTTGTATTTTGAACTTGATTTCAGTAATGTCGACACGGAGGGCTCACTGAGCTAAAAGGCAATATGCGTGACAAACGAGGCTCATCACAGATATTTTCAGTGTGGTATAGATGAGTTAAAATCTTATTTGTTGCATTGAAATTTATCCCCAGAAAATGTGACAGAGTGGTTGTTTTTGTAGGAAGTAATATTTAAAAAAAAAAAAACATTTATTTCGATTAAAACAACTTAATTATTTAAAAGAAAAAAATACGATCGTGACAGAGAGGAGAATTAATGATTACGTACAAGAAACGTGTTTTTTTGGCTGTATCTTTTGAACAAGTAGAGAACAACACAATAAATTCTCAAAAAATAAGTAGTACCGCTATAAAAAAAAGAAAAATGCAATTAAAAAGGGGTATCATTACGAGAATATGGTGGACTCGCACTTGGCTGGTTTTTTTTAACAACCGTGTTCTCTCTTAAACACTATAGAAGAAAAACGCAACTAAAAAAACACCTGATTTAAGTACCTTATATTTAAAGTCATCCTCACCTTAGCGGCTATTGTTGTTTACAGTCGTTTAAATACCCGTCCAGAGACAAGGCATATTGTTTAACTGCGACGAGCACGCGTAAAGCGTAATTAGGAGTGATCTTTATTTCAAAACAATTAAGCATTAAATGAGTAAAATGTGTTTTTTAAGTTAATTGTGCTCTTGAGCTCATTAATTTTGTTTCGTTGGGAATTAAGACAAAGTTATTGATTTAATAACTACATATAAATTTATTGTAGTAAAATATCGAAGTCTTAATGTTTCTTAAAATTACAAATTCAACACTGTTGCGAGAAAAAATTTCATGTTATTTTTTGGAAATGATGTAATAGGTACAACTTGATGCCGTGTGGTTGCCGGCTTAGAATAGTGCCACTCCATGTCTTCCCGTGGATGTCGTAAGAGGCGACTAAGGGAATAAAGGCTTGTAGTACTGTTAGGCGATGGGCTTGCCACCTGTCACTAATACACTGGGAAATATCTTAGCCTACTTGTGCAAAATGTGGTTACAGAATTATCAAGAAGTTTTAAGACTTGTTGGCAATAATTTAGCTCTGCCTACCCCACTCTGGGAATGAAGGCGTGAGTTTATGTATGTATGTATGTAGGTACAACTTGCAAAGAATAATAGAAAAGTATGACAATACTATAATAAGGACGACGGAATTTAATAATTAATAGTGGTATATAAAAAATGTTGTTGATAAAGTCACTGTTTATCACGCTTTAAGAAATCAATAAAAACCCGTTCACGCTTATGGCCCGTGTATGCATGGCTTTGCGACAAAAAAAAAAATCCCTTTATAATCAAGAAAGGATAGCGTCGTAAAAAGAGGCTCGAACAACCTTGCCTTTAATTGTTGTGGCTCTGCTGGTAAACAAACATATGTCGATGTAAAGGTAATTGATCGAAGACATTTTATAAAGGCAGGACTGCACAGCAGGAGGTGACTCAATTAATTTTAATTTACAAATAGGTACTTAGATATAAATTATCGCTTGTTTGTTGTGTAATTAATTCGGAATTGTAATAAAATAATGTGTTTTTTTTTAAACATACATACATACACACACATACATAAACTCACGCCTTCATTCCCAGAGTGGGGTAGGCAGAGCTACAGAATTACCAACAACTCTAATAACTTGTTGATAATTCTGTAACCACATTTTGCAAAATCAGGCTAAGATGTTTACCAGTGTATTAGTGACAGGTTGCAAGCCCATCGTCTAACAGTACTACAAGCCCATATTCCCTTAGTCGCCTCTTACGACATCCACCTGAAGAAATGGAGTGGAGTGGAGTGGTTTTTTTTAAACATACCTGGGAAATGAGTGTCTCTGTTTAGCGACTGCCTATTTATAACCCCCGACAACAAATATGCGGTATTAATGTTTAAGGTGTGTATCACACTATCTGTGTATGTGTATACTTTATATCTTATCTCTAGTTCCCAAACAGATGAACTGATATTGACGCAGTTTATTTAAAAAGAAAGCTAATTTAATCAGGATAGTTCTTGGCTAGGTTTTTATGAAAAATAATGGAACCGCTTAAGGAACAGCTCTGAAAGAAAAAGGGTATATCGGGGGTATGATTTATATTATATGTAATACTAATAGGGTAACCCATAATGTTATCGAATTTCACTTCATCGATTGTATCATTTTATAGAATTTAATTTCATCAAACGCTATTTTCTGATGAAACCATGACGTTTTCAGGCTATTAGAATCAGAATCAGAATTTCTTTATTTGTATAGAATTAGAGTCTAAGGATGTTATAATGTTAAATTATATCTTGCCCTACCATAAAATGGTGTACAAATATTAAAAAATAAAAAATAAATAGGAAATACTTACTTTAGGAACAATTTTTAGTAATTAACATGTCATAAAATTAGATCAAAATTAAATCAGAATTAAATATATCCGCATATTAACCAAAAAATAGTGTTATTGCATTGTTTATCGTAGGTTAGGTAGGGTAGATTTATGACTGCCAAAACAAAATTACTCACGAGGCGATAAATGCCTTTCGATGAAATTGAAATTCTGCGTATTGTTACGTTTGTTGCTAGCTACCCCTTTAATAGTTATTTATTACAAGCATTAATTCAACTTCACATAGTAGTAACATTTGTGTGGTTCAAATCTTGCGACAACCCTTATTCAACAGCTAGGTGACAACTAGATCTGAAAAGCAACCTTCTTTTTAATTTGTCGAAGGTTTATTTAGTATTATTCGCGAACTTTAGTTGTACCGTTAGATAATTATTGTATAGTTTTCCCCTGATGTTTATTTATTACTTAAGCAGTGCGTGTTTATTTTATTTCAAAGAAACAGCTCGGTAAAAGCGGAAGGTACTTGTCCTTACCCCTTCTCGTAGGTACGAATGCGCGGGACGATTTTTGTTGGCCGGTTACAATTGCGTCAACGGATTGAAAAGGTATTGTGTAACATAATAAAACGCATGTTTAACGACTGCCTAATATTTCATGTTCCACTATGCAGCAGACTAAATCTCGTTCGATCGAAGAAGCCTAAATTGACCGTAGTCTCTTTGGTTACGCAACAATTAATGTCTACAATTTTTACGCCTAGCAAAGACTGAAGAGGTTGTAGACAAGGATCATCGATTGTGCACGGCGCCGCATGCTAAAAACAAATATTGTCATAAATTTTTGAGCTACTTGGTCCATCGATAAATATTTTACAGATAGAAATACATAGCTACTTAAGTTACAGATTGCGCTTTAGCTATATCAGAGAAAAACAATGCCGTGATAATAATAATAGCTGTAAAGAATATTTAAATTATGTATGTATAATGTTATTTTATGTGTACTTTCTTAATACCTATCATGTTATTATTCTATATGTTATCTATCTATATATATAAAAATTACGTGTCACGTTGTTTGTCCGCGATGAACTCCTAAACTACTGAACCGATTTTAAATTTGATTTGCACACCGTGTGCAATTCGAGCCAACTTGAAAGATAGGATAGCTTACATTTCAATTTATAGTCGCAATATTATTTTATTGCAAATTATTTGTCTTTATTATTTGTCTTTATAAGGCAAAACAACGTTTGCCGGGTCAACTAGTTATTCTATATGATTTCGTATTAATGAAATAAAACAATGTACCAGTAGAAATCAAAATATTGTAGGTAGGTACTACAGGCACAGACCATTAATGATAATAATATCAATGCTACTATTTATGCAACTTGAGTGGATAAATATACAGGGTGTCCCGTAAGTACCACGTCAAACTTAAGGGGGAGGTAGGTGAGCAAGCCACCTACCTAACATGGAAAAATCGCCTTAATAAAAGTCGCACCGTTTTCGAGATATTTGAATTTTTCTGATTTTTAGAAAAATGTGCACCCGCACTGAGTTTTTGATCTGTGGTATTCGGAATTTATTATTTTTTAATTTTTATTTTATTGCAAAACAATCTTGAATAGTTGTGTTATCAAATGGTAAAAACCATTGAAAAGTAACTATTGTAGTTTTTTTTATTTTTTAAATTAAATTTAAAATTTGCCTCTTCCGTTTTATTTTGGTAAAACTTTAGCCCCTCCTGGTGAAAAAAAAATACATGACCACTGGTTAGCCAATTAGATTAAAAACATGATCGTTTAATGGGCATTTAAAATAATAAATACTTTATCATCAAAACACTAATAAATATTTTTTTTAAAGAAAAGCGTAAAATACACCGCAATTCACGTTAAGCCAGTAGGTACTGCCACCCAAGCTTACTTGCGACGCGAGCTGTATCAGAATTCTATTCTAGTTTCATTCAGCAGCAATGCAAAACTAATCGAACAAATTAAAATCTTTAAATTTCGCTTAATTTATAAAAAAAAGTTTAAAAAAAAAAGTTATAAAACTTTTAATCTGCGATATTCCAAGTAGATAATTATTCGATTTGGAAATTTAAAAATAATTTTGTTCCTCATTTATTTGTTTATTGTCACATTTGAACCCAAACTTACTGTTTATTCGGTGTGTGGTTAAATCTAATTACTTACTTTTGTGATTTGTCGTTTATGTTTGATGTTTTTCGGACTAACTGTTTTTGCTTGTATTTCGGACTCTGATTTGCTTAACGATTTGGCCTTTGTGACAATTGTGACTGTGGATTAAATCACAAA
The DNA here is from genome assembly GCA_927399475.2 of Acleris emargana. Classification (NCBI taxonomy): domain Eukaryota; kingdom Metazoa; phylum Arthropoda; class Insecta; order Lepidoptera; family Tortricidae; genus Acleris; species Acleris emargana. The sequence continues at coordinate 11,475,356 of OV656851.1, forward strand.
AGTAAGTAATTAAATTTAACCACACACCAAATAAACAGTAAGATTGGGTTCAAAAAATTATTTTTAAATTTCGAACGAAGTAACCGAAATTTACGCTTTTCTTTAAAAAAAAATAGTGTCCGACCGAAGTTTCGGTTTCGGTTTCGGTTTCGGCCAATTTCGGCCAAAAAAGTGATTTCGGCCGCAGTTTCGGTTTCGGCCAGAATCCGGCCGAAACCTTCGGCCGGGCCGAAATTGCTTCACGGCCTCTCGCGGCTCTCGCATCGGGAGCGCTCGGCTTAATTCGGGCGCACTCGGCCGGGTAGGTATAGGTAATGCATCGGCGGCCGTCCCAGCCGGGACCACCGACAGTATTCATATTCATCCCGTTTGTGACGTTTGTTTGTGAACCAAGTAACGTGGCGCGCGAGAAAATATGGTGAGTGTTGTTTATTTATTAAATTATTATATATTTTTTAGAATCTGTTAGGTACTGTATTTTATGCTGTGATTAATGAACGATACGTTTGATATTAGGATTGTGAATTTAGTTTAGACGTGATAAGAATAGGTTGATTGTTTTGAATAATATAATACCTATGTCGCGAATTAGTGAAGTCTTGATAACTGCAGTAAAATAATTTAAATAATACCTTATTAAATTAACCCTATTACTATCCCTTACATATGTTATGTAGAGTTGATTAAAATTTAATTATTTCATATTTTTTGACAAAGTTGATTTATGTTAATGTAGCATGAATGCTGTGATTTCTCTTGCAATGTTTGACTTTGTCACACGAGGTATTATTCTAAAACTTTGTTTAAAGATCACTGATTACAGTGATAATACTATAATTTATGTAAAAGTTGATGTATGTTTATGCTGTGATTTATCTTGCAATTTGTGATTGTGATTTACTTTATCCAGGTATTATATTAATTAGGTAACTTTGTTTAAAACTTTAAAAATTTGATTTTATTTGGTTTAAAATTTCATAGTGTACCTCTAATTATATCTATTTTCATTAAAAATAAACGTTTTTTATTTTGTTTAACTAAAACAGTAGCTGTTCTCATATAAGAAATCCTTGCAATAACCTTTTCCTTACGATTTGTACAGTAATTTTGAATAATTTCATAAGTCTTCAAAAATTTCGGTTTCGGTTTCGGTTTCGGCCGAAATCAGAAAAAAACCGAATATTCGGTTTCGGTTTCGGTTTCGGCTAAAAATCGTGTTTCGGTCGGACACTAAAAAAAATATTTATTAGTGTTTTGATGATAAAGTACTTATCATTTATAAATGCCCATTAAACGAGCATGTTTTTAATTTAATTGGCTAACCAGTGGTCATGTATTTTTTTTTCACCAGGAGGGGCTAAAGTTTTACCAAAATAAAACGGAAGAGGCAAATTTTAAATTTAATTTAAAAAATAAAAAAAACTACAATAGTTACTTTTCAATGGTTTTTACCATTTGATAACACAACTATTCAAGATTGTTTTGCAATAAAATTAAAATTAAAAAATAATAAATTCCGAATACCACAGATCAAAAACTCAGTGCGGGTGTACATTTTTCTAAAAATCAGAAAAATTCAAATATCTCGAAAACGGTGCGATTTTTACTAAGGCGAGGCTTGCTCACCTACCTCCCCCTTAAGTTTGACGTGGTACTTACGGGACACCCTGTATTTTGAAGATATAATTATTTTTCCACTAAACGCGTGCTATGAAAACATACGTATTCGGTAAAAAATAGATTATTGTAGCTGTACGACTTATATTTCTTCTCAAAAATACAATGGATGCGTACAAGTCAACAACATGGAGTCCTGACGACCGTTGAAATGTTCCTTGGAAAATTTGGGTGCTTCAAATTGAAAGGGGAGAGAATTCACTCTTTCCATTTTCCAAGTAAGGGTTAAATAATTTGAATAGTACGGTTGGATGCTACATACATGGTTTGTATCAGTCAATCATCTTTTTTCCGTTGAATATTTTTACGCTTTGGCTTATAAGATCACAGAAGATAGTTGAGAGGGGCAAAGTAAAACAAAATGATAAAAATTAATCAATTTAATATCAGTGACAACCCTACTACTACTATTTTAAAGTTATTTACATTTTAAATTTGACACATGTCATCAACTTCATTTTACATGCGATACTCAAAAGTACCACCACCGTGTCGTATTATTCACGCTGCCGCTCGTGCTCGTGTTAGGGTTGCTAAAGTGCAGATATTGCACTAATGCTTACCAAGCTGTAACTCTAAAACGGTAAGAAATATTAATATAGTTAATTTTATGATTTTAAAGTCATTTTTAAGAAATCAAAAAAAAAAACCGTTGGCTATTTTGAAATTTTGTTCGACAAAATCAAAAAATAATATGGATAATTAAAATATATTTTTTCATAAATTTACATTCAGTTTTGACTGAGTTACGCTTCTGTTATGGGCATGGTAGCCCTTTAACACAGAACATGACGCGATATAATTTCATTTAAAAAAAAACCTGATCCACATTGATATTGTCCTTTTTTTTAAATGTGCTTTTGGAAATGTTAACAGTATTTTTGATTCAGACATTTATTTGACCTTTGTATTTAAAAAATCTCGATGCATCATTTTTTTGCGAAAAGAAAATTTGTTGTGTTGAAATATTAAAATGTTATATTTTTAATATAAATTTAGTATGATTCGCCTCAATTTATGACATATATAAATTTTGTGCGAACCGAAACGATGCCGATGTAACCTTAATAACAAATAAAAGTCATTTAAATCATTAATAAAAAAACTTTACGTTTCAAGATAATCTGCATGGGTCAGTATTGAATATCCGAGGGTAAGGAGGCATACAAATTATACGAGGTGAAAGAAATATACGAGTTATCTTTTATTTACTTCCGTATATTGTTCAGTTTTTGATTATCAAATCCTATATAAATACGAGAATCGTGAAAATATTTTAACGTTTCCCGTTTCCGTCTAAAATAATCCCGATAAACAGTTACCTCAGCAACAAAGTTCGAAAAATACGCTACATTTAACGGTAACCTTTTTCTCGGAACTAACCTGGTTATATCAAGCGCCGTACAAGGCCCGATCATAAATTCATCCAATACATCACGTACATGACTTGGACAACCTAAGTCTTGAAGAAAACTCTCAGGAGATCAATTATAAAATGACTGAGGTCGATATATTGGGCGTTTGTGTTACGACTTTTTAGTTCTGGTATCCGTGACAAACGGACTGAGTTATAGATTTATGGCTTAGCCGCGGCTAACGGCGTTGGTTTTTACTGATATTAGATGTCAAAGAGACGTGTTGATTATAGATTGTGTGTGGAGTTTCTATGATCTATTGGTCCGAGTATTTAGGTCCGTGAAGCTAATAGATATGTAGGTGCCTACATATACTTAGAGGTAGATTGAGATATGAAATCTTTATTTCGTCGGGTAAAGTTTTATGTTCGAAGACTTTAGAACGGCAATTTTGAATGGATTATAGTTCCAGCTTAGACAATCAGTGGGTTTAACTCAACCAAATTAAGAACAGGTGGGTTATTATAAGATAACTATGCAGTTCATTTTACGGCGAGCGTAAAGTACAGAGCTATGACAGTATTATAGCTCTGTCTTTTTCTCTCAGCGTAAACTGAACTGAATAGCTATCTCCTAATAACCCTCCTGGTACAAATTCTGGCTCAACATTAACTTGGCGTGACAGGACTTCAAAAGATGCTTGTATTTTGCTTATTGTTCAATTATTGTTTCCAGTTAAACGTCTGTGACAGTGATTTATTAGTTTTTTGATGATCAGCGACTAAGGAGTTATATCGCTGTCGATGGCAGAACGGGCTGAGTGGATACGGGTGAAAATGTGGCGATCTAATAAAAGAATTTTAATGGCTTCAAAACATATTAAGGTATGCGGTATGCCAATGGTAAAGAGCAAAGGCAAATTTCTAATGGATTTTTCATTTTGTTTTCTCTGTTTTCTTAACTCGTATGTGTGTGCCAACCTGTGTATCTTCAATTAATTAGTCACTTTTGTTTAATTTTGAAAACAGGTTCATGCTGCATGCATTCCTAATAATTAGTAAGTAAAATAGTAAACAATGAAAATTAAATGCAAAACGCGACTCGAATTCCTGCGTCTAACTCATAGTGAAACTAAGTTAGAGGAGAGGTCTTGTTAGGTACACTGGCGCGTGTTTGTCTGCTGTGTGCGTACGTTGTTTTAGACGCTTGCTTGTAGTGTTTTACTGCGATATTATTATCTTCCTGCGCCAGCTACTATATTGATTTATGTATTTTGAAGATGTTAGGTCCAAACACCTTGGATTGACGGGATTGACTACTGATTGAGTGAGACCAATGTTGAGACAGCTCTCTTAGTTTATTATAGTTATTTCCTTAGTGTCATGTCGTACGGTATCCTGTTTTGGGCCAAGGCAGCTGACATACAAACTATATTTGTGTTAAAAAAAGGGCCATTCGTTCTTTTTACAACTTAAATTCCCATGTCTCCTCAAGAGAACTTTTTAAAGAAATTAAAATCTTAACTGTACCGTCTCGATTATATATGAGAATATTATTTATGTTATTAAAAATTTAAATTCTTCACAAATCTTCTGGTATACATAATTAAAATACTAGAAGTAAAAATAAAATCGCTATTCAAAAATTCCGCGTCCGTAAAGTAAATAAATGCCCCGAAAGAAAAAAGATCGTTTATCTTCATGGAAAGCTGATCATTAATATTTAGGAGACAAAAGTGAGACTTACTTTTGCGAGAAATGTAAGATCCATAATGTCACGAAAAAGTTGTCGATAAACTTAGTCGATATTTCATGAATCACTAGCACTGGTACATTTTTGCCCCCCGTCAATCCGGTTATGTCAAAGTGCCTAAGTGACCTCCAAAATATGTCACTAGATCCACGGTATCACTAAAGTTTTTAATGAACAATAATTGCACGTCTTCAGTATAAGTGTCTCATTCACTATCTATCTATCTATCTATCTATTACACCAAATTAGAATAACACAGCTAATGTTGACGTGCAATTATAGCGAAAAAAGCAAAAAGCACCTTAATAAAGTACCATATTACAAATACGCACAAAAATACGATTGGTTTCGAAATCCTTGGCTATCCAGTGAGAAGGATGTTGTACTCGTACTAGATAGTTTCTTCGACCTGTCTTACTTTTGATGAGAAACCACCGGATCCGCAATGGGACTGACCTGGGGTCCCAGTTGGCTGCGAGCCGTCGGCGGGAGCGCACACGCAGTCGCAGGCGCACGTATCGCGTTGCCTCTCCGCGCACGATCACAGCCGCCGCCCCATCTTGCGAAGACGACAACTGCAAATAAAATAAATGTTTAAAATATTTCTGGTCAGTCACCAGCCATGCTTTGTTTAACATTGGGTTCAAAAATATCTGAAACGTCTCCATTACTATACTCTATACCAAATTACATTACACTACGATCAGAAAATTTGGTGAAACATGTCTATTGTGACCTTCTCCAAATATGTTTAGAGAAAGCTATAGATAGTACAATCGAGTGGCATAATCATTGATTGTCTTAGTGTATTGTTTGATCGAAAATGGTTTTTACAATGGGCTGCAGGTTCCGCTTACGCATTCGACTGCGATCCTCATCGGATATAAAATACTAACCTAACCTACCTTAACTAATGTATTAGACGTTTATTAAATTCTTTTCGGACGTTAAGGGAAAATAAAATTAGACCAAACAATCAGAGGACACAAAAAAAATATTCATTTCAAAGGGATACACCTAGCAAAATATTTTTCTCAAACATGCTCGGAAAAAACTGTTTTCCGATTGAAACACAAGGACGGAAAGAGCCTCATTTTACTCCTAGGAGTAAAAAAACCATATGAAAACACTTTCCGTCCATGTCCATATACTTTTTAAAAATTCTGTCAATTTGCATACAAAATCAAAAGGACCAAGACAAAAATTTTAAACAGCCAAGGTAACTGCTCGCTTTTTTAGCACAGTGCGTGTGTTTCTTTTTGAATTTGCATTCCAATGTCTATGGTTAGTATTTAAAAACAATTGACAGTCGGTAACATTCGTTCATTCTGCATAATATAATTGTGAAACCGAATATTAAACTATTTGTTGTGTGAAATACTTACTATAAAAAATGAGCTCAAGCGACGAAAGCGACGAAATAGGTACCACACCGCCTATATTAAAATCTGAAGCTGCCTCGGTTAGGCAAAACCTGCTTCCCGCTAAATCTAAGGAAATTAAATTACTTGCTTTTTAGAAATGTATTTGTATTATTTCCTCACATGTTTGAGAAAAGCATTATGTATGCCTCGGCGGAAACGAGGATTTCCTGACTCGTATTTTAGCAGGCCTCGCTGTTGCTCGGCCTGCTAACCACCTCGTCAGAAAAACCCTTACTTTCCGCGCCTAGGCAACAATGTACTATACTAGTGATGTCATCAATGTAATACGTAACATTTACAAATTCGACCGAAACAGCGACTGTGGCTGCGAAGCTGTGATTTTATTTAACATAGAGCGACGCACGTATTTCAACGCATCGTGTGGCATGTTGTTCTAACTTATATGTAAAACAACGCAGCGGCGATGACGCAGTGCACCGATAACTGACACCCGTGTGACACATCTCTTACTGGACGTGTCAGATTCTCTTAAGCGCAATATTGGCTAATAACAATATGATTGCTGGTGATTGTGTAAATACCTCGTTTTTAACATACTTAACCGGGTCACACAATAAGCGCGAAAATGTGTTTGTTTATCTTCACGGCCCAACAACTTAACTGATCAATGTTCAATTTGGTACAGGGCCCGTATTATGGTCGCCTTTATTGCGTTGGATACGGCATCCGTCACTCTTGCACTTACATACTGGTCCGAAAGTAACAGATATTTTATCCACGTCGATAAACAGTGGCATAATAAGCCCGCAGGGATAGTTCTGCCAAGCGGACATAAAGTACTTTTCATGTCAGAAAATAGAACATATTCCGAAGGAAAAGCGACAAAAAACTCACGGTCGCGAAATTGTGGCAATGCGTCTTAAGATAAGCGATCTCACAATTATGAACATTTACACAAGTTTAAATGTATTTTCGTGCTAGGGTAATATGTCAATATTTTATTATAGCTGAGACTGTAACGCGCTTTAAACAACGTACATTTCTCGATACTTTTAAATGCATAAAAGTACTGCAGAAAAAACCCAACAAAAGTAGGTAGGTACCTTATTAATCTGCCCAATACCTACCAATGTCGAATATCGTTATTTTGAATATAAATTTTGTGTTAGACAAAGTTTAAAATTACTTTGACAGATGGCCTACATTTATGGCCTTGGGCGTTATGAGGTTAATAAATTTTGCATTTGATTGCCAATTTGTTCTAAATTGGAATTTGTTGTCGCCAGCAGCTTAGCCAAAACAGAATTCGTTTATGATTTACCCATTTACTAGGAAAAGTAGCTGTTTTTCACAGTTCAAGACGTAATTAGAGTAAACATCAATGGACGTAAAAATTGGTTGCGATAGATGGTGAAATTGAAAATAAAGCAGTCATATTCGGTAATAATTAAACGTCAAATGACATTTTGTAAATGTTTTGAAAATACATTCCGGTTTCTGAAATACAACTTTCCAAAAAGGAGAAAACACAGGGTTGTTTGTGTCAGTTATAAAATTTGTACAACTTTGTTTATAAAAGGTATTTTTTAGTGGTGGAAAAATAATTAAAATTACCCAGATATCTCTGTAAATGACATCAGGCGACGATGGCCACACTTTACAAATTCACACCTTATAACATTGTAGGCGCCTTGGTCCATACTGTAAGCCTATAATTCTGTGGCCTGGAGCTAATAGGGCCAATATCAATTATCATTGTTTTCCATAATGAGCGTTTTTACCATGCATCAGCATTAATAGTTTATCAGTATTAATACCGACTTTGGCCCTATTAGCACCAGGCCCCTATTTCACCAAGTTACAATTGTCAATGACATATGTCTGCTGACAATACGACATATCTCGCTGACAATTGATCAAGCGACAGGTGACAACTTACAATTTCGTAAATTATTTTGTATAGAAATGCGACGTATGCGTATAAACATTACTAACATTTTGTTAAAATTGTCATAATCTTAATAAAATGACAATTATCTTGTGAAACAAGAATAATTTTTCCGACTCGACATATTTTTAGATTTGTCGGTAATTATTGACATGAGATCGAGGCTGTGTCAGCCTAGCGTTACAATTGTAATTTATCTCTCACCTCAAAGGCAAAAAATTATTATAACGTTTCACTTAATCGCATTTCACCTCAACTGTATAATTATTAAAAGTATCACTTTTCGTCTCTTTCGTTTTTTTGCCGCTAATAATTTAGTCACATTTGTCTTTTATATTAGTAACAAAGACAATATTCCAATGAGATGAATTTGATATCCTAAAGAAAAAAAAAGGAACAGTAACTTCAATATCTCGCGGTCATTAGTCATTACATATATGACATGTTTTAATGTTGTGTGTGAGTGGCCTCAACGCTGTTGCCGATACCTACAGAGTTTTACCACAGATTAAGTAAGAGTTACTACGTAACAGATATTTATCTGAGCGAGGTACGTCCGATAATCACCGCCTGACGGAACATAGTTGCCGATGCTAATACATCAAGGATGCCCGCGCGCGGCGATGTCAACTCGCTCGACCGGTTTTTGAGTGTCGAGACATGGTCGAGACACGTCAAGCGAGATGCAAGTAGGCGAGTAGTACACTCTTACTTAATCTGTGGTAGTAGGTACATTCTAGTCATTACGTCAAGTTCGGTTAGATGTGTGTGGTGTGTTGTTGTGTCTTTGAATTATTTTGGTGAATGTAATGTAAGTAATTAAAACTATTCATTAGATTTCGAATTTTTACCGTATTGAAATTTAACAACCGATTATTCCGGTCCAACAAAAACTTGCGATAGCATTTTTTAAAGTTGAATCATAATTATGTAAAACCTGTGTAAAACCATAAAAAATAACAAATAAATATTATATTTTGATTATTCAAGTAACTGTTTTTCTCATAATGTGTACCTGTTAATTTATATTAATATTTTCGATGTGTTGACAACCCTACCGTTCGAGCGAGCAAACGTAGGTATAACTATACGTTCGCAGTAAACTACGAAAAATGAACTTTCAATAGGAGTTAATATGGTTTATTTAGGCGCGTTCGGCCAGCATTATACATATATTTTATATGTATTCAATACTTTTACGTGTTGATCGGACCTACTTTGTCGCTTTGTATAGAAGTGAAATATGCCTGGTTTTACTGCAAACGTCAATTAATACGTCAAATATAATAGCGTTCCAAACATACATCGATCGCGGTGAAATGCAACTAAGTAAAACACTATACGGAAATTTAATGTATATGCTACAAAATTCAAAAGTGCTAGTTAGGTACAAATGAACTCAACAATTGCTAGGGGGTATTAATTTTTTTAACTCGGTACTTAATATTGTCCTCTTTCGCCAGTTTTGCCATGTGATATATCTTAAGTACTTTATATAGAGATACTAGTTGACCTGGCAAACGTTGTTTTGCCTTATAAAGACAAATAATAAAGACAAATAATTTGCAATAAAATAATATTGCGACTATAAATTGAAATGTAAGCTATCCTATCTTTCAAGTTGGGTCGAATTGCACACGGTGTGCAAATCAAATTTAAAATCGGTTCAGTAGTTTAGGAGTTCATCGCGGACAAACAACGTGACACGTAATTTTTATATATATAGATATACGAGTATATCGTATGTCTACTTTTGATTTCTGAGCAATTTCCTTCCAGATTTTGATCTTCATATCAAATGTTACGTTATTTTCCGAAATTCAATTCAATATCGTAATTTCTTGGTCATATCCACTGTTATTGTTTTAAAATCGAAACGCCCGCTTGTGTGTTGTCATTATTGGTGGAAGGAATTAAAAATGATTTGTGTTTAAAACGCGGTAAATAATTGAGTAATATTTAAATAAGTTAAAGGAAAATCCTATTTAGCCAGTGATACCTACATTTAAAATGAAATGAAATGAAATGAAATGAAAATGAAATGAAATAAAATGAAATAAAATTTATTTGGCACTTAAAGCACTTAAGTTAAAAATAGTAATAATAATACAATTTGCTTAACTAAATCAACTTAAATGCTAAATTATACCTTAACTGCATTAAGCCCAAAATGGTCTCCACTCAGCTTTTTATGCCACGATTTATTGTTTAGATATACCGTGACGCTGGTTTTCAGTGAAGCTTGGAGAGGTGAATGGCGCACCGTAATAACTACACACTATTTAAAATTAACCAAAACCAAAACACTATACACAATTGCATACAACTACCCATTACTACATTGCACTATACAGCATTTACAGGCAAAATCATAAAAAAAAGTTATTTCCTTTAGCCATGTCTTCATACAATGTCTAAGTAAGTACCTACTAGTCAAATTCTATTTTTTCTTAAATAATCGATTAACTAATACCGGCGATAAAATAGGCTTCTTAAACTTATCCGTATTGAAAAAACAATACGATAATTACCTCCTTTTTTTTCGTAGTAAATGTAAAATTTTATAAATACTTGTTTACGTTTGGAGCCAAGCAAAGAGAATTAACATTATAATCAGTAGGTAAATTTGGTGTAGAGCCAAGCAATAATTAATTATTTTTAAATCAAAAGATTTTTTTTTTAATTATGAATATTACTTTATACGTGACGTGTGTGTGGTGTGAATGAATAAATGGTAAGATACTGTCGGCCTTATTTGTAAGTCGTCTTGTCCTTCCCGCAAAAGGTACAGTCAACCAATTTGATCAACAAGCCACTGTGGACTATGTCAACTAGACGTTGTAAAGCAAATTAAAAGAAGTACCTATCTTATGTTTTGGGTGACAACGTCACTTTGACATAGTCCATATTGGCTTAGGAATCGAACCAATTCGCAATCATAGGTATTACATATAAATCTTTCAATGGTGGACGCCTGTCAACAACCGACATACGGTGAAAAAGATAAGAAACAACAATTGTCCTGAAATATTTACAAATGTCATCTTATATCGACAATGCCTGTTTCACAATTTACAATTGTCATGTGTTCTTGACAATTGTAGCACTTGTCAAGCTTGGTGAAATAGGGGCCAGGCCACAGAATTGTAATTTTAATAATAATAAATAAAATAAATAAATAAATAAAGGGATTTGCACGTTTGTTCCTATAACACATAAAAAATATTTTTTATAATTAAAAACTTGCACTTGTACAAGTGCAATCGTATAAGGTATATAAGGTTTATAAATCATTTGTAGGTCAATGCATCCATTTCTATATAGAATTACCTGACGTTGTTTTAAAGCTACTATTTCCAGTACTTAAAACTTACTTGAAAAAGTCGTTGACGTCTAAAGCTTACTATAGGATCAAGGACTATTTAACAGATATAATAACTTAATAATAACTTAGTCATATTTTTTTTTTAAATATTGTTTATTGTGTAGGGGATACGGTTTCTGTAGGAGAGTGTATCGAAACTTTTTATGTGGGTTGTCTTGCACCGTCATAGGTAGTAAGTATCATTTGTATAATTTCTATTTTTTTAAATACTACTTACTTCTTATTATTTCTTGTGAAAATTCTGAGTTTTGACGCATTTTCCTGCTCAACTACGCATGAATATATTTATTTTTTGTTTTATGTGAGATTCATTGTTTTATATAATGCTAGGTTATAAGCAATATTTAAAAAACGACTGACTGTTGAGTTTCTTGCGGCGTTCCTTCTCAGCAGTGGTCTCTTGAGAAGCGCTAGTAGATTTTTGGCGTGTAAAAGTGCCCGTGTGGCCTACTTACTAAATAAACATCTTTTATCTTTAGTCTCTTTTATAATAATTATAAGTTTTCAATCCACGCCACGGTGCGACTCAAATTGACGTCGCACGTTTGCGACAGTGTAAGTAAAATGAAGTAGTAGCCCCTCGTATACTAACACTGCATCAAAAAATATGCCCTTTCTCCATTTTTCAAAAAAAAAACTCCAGCACACTTGACATCACTGGATTCTTATTCGAAACATGTAACTCCACTCACAATATTATTATGTAAATTAAATTTAGTCCCTTTTCATCACATAGAGAGGATTCAATACAAAGAATGTATATAGCTGGGGGATCAGCAGAAAGGCCTAGTGAACTTCACTGTTGCTATAATAATACGATTCATGTTGATTTAAAAAAGGGTTTCTCTCTCATCCTCAACTGCACTGGTGAACAAAAATAACGGATAACTCTGTAAAGAATTTCAGTAAAACGAAGCTCCGTTATTTAGACTTGTGAATGTAAGTGCTAAGAAGTATCTTGCCATTGGATTTCCCTGATTTCTGGGTGTCCCCAAAATGTATGACCATGTTGTAAAATCGAGTTTTATAAAAAATGTATTAGATGTCCCTGTCTTTGAATTAAAGTACCTAGCTATTTTTAATGACCCGCAACAATATGTACTCGCATCATAATTATAAATGAAGCTCACTTTAACGAAATTGTAGAAACTCTTTAAAAAAAAAAGAGATCGCTAGATCGCACAAAGTAAGGCTCCAATATTAATAAGCTTACCAACCAAAATAATATTAGTTTATTTTTCAACAGGACAACTTTAACACAGTTTATCTCCACCTTAAAAGAAACACATAACGAAAGAAATGCGAATTAATAAATCGGCCTTGGGATTTATATTGTTTTTGCCGGCTAATGGCCATTTCCAGAAAACGCCATTATAAAAGTCATTTAACAAGTATTTTGATCCGTTTTTTTACTCTCCTGATTATTATATGGCCAAGTTACTTTGTTTTCTCTGTTTTTCGCTTATTCAGCTTAACTTTTCTTCCAATTTGTGAATCCGTATTAGCGGGAGTATTAGAATATGTTTATGTAGTGTAATGGGTGTAAATACCTGTAGTAAGTATCTCTCATTTTTGGACACATGGATCGACAATGCTGCCGCCTGCCAACCGCTGTATTCTTGAACGAGAGACAATTGTTCTGTAAGAAAAAACATCAATCAACAAATGTAAAATTAAGAAAAATAAGTAACCGGTTGCCGGCTTAGAATTGTGCCACTCCATGTCTTCCCGTGGAAGTCGTAAGAGGCGACTAAAGCGGCTGCTACACGGTTAGCAACCAAGCTTCCAACCAAGGTGACCTTGGTTGGAGGCTCGGCTGCTAACGCCGTTGCGTTTCCGTCTACACGGTTGCCAACAGGCAGTCTGTCTACTGCTCGCGGAGAGAAAACACGCAGTACTTAAAAACTCAAACTGATCTAACAAACAAAACAGAACTGTTAAAACTTGCAGTCGATTCCATAGATTAGAGTATGATCACGCACGGCACGCATTCCATTTTATTCCATCCGCACAATAAAGGCATAGGTATTCCTAATGACTAGATACGTTCTTTGTACGAAAAATGCTTGCAATTACATTTTAATAAAATACATTAAAAAATCCATTGATCTTTCTACATAAAACTTGAAGTCTATTCAGATATATACAAAATCCAATAGATTATTTAAATTTATTTTGCAAAATCAGTAAATCAGTAGGTAAACATATGCAACGCTGGTTGCGTGAGGCCGTGCGCACTCTTTGCCTGCAGAGACACAACTGCCCTTGCGTGGTTGGCAACAAGCGTCTACACGGTTTACAACGGCGGCATCCAACCGCGGTTGTCAGCGCACGCCCGTCAACCAAGGGCAAAGAAAGGTCAAACGAAATTTGGTTGCAAACATCCTTCTACACGGCTGCAAACCAGCAAGGTCACCTTGGTTGGAGGCTCGGTTGCTAACCGTGTAGCAGCCGCTTAAGGGAATAAAGGCTTGTAGTACTGTTAGGCGATGGGCTTGCTACCTGTCACTAATATACACTGTTAAACATCTTAGCCTAATTGTGCAAATTGTGGTTACAGAGTTATCAACAAGTTTTTAGAGTTGTTAGTAATTCTGTAGCTCTGCCTACCCCACTCTGGGAATGAAGGCGTGAAGGTTTGTATGTATGTATGTATGTAGTAACTAGTAGTAAGCTTTTTTTCGTATACGTTTTGTATTTTTTTATAAAGAGTTTAGTCGTATTTCAAATCATCAAACGCATAATCATGTGGACATGTTCGTCGCGAGCTAAAAAACCGAGTTTTGGCAAATAAATATTTAATACACAAAAAAACTCTTCATCGAATAAGTACAAAAAAACAAAACATAGAATAGTACATTATAATTATGGGCTACAAAGCGATCTCTTCCAGAAAATATTTTTTATATTAAATTATTATAAATAGGTTGCCGGGTTAGAATAGTGCCACTCCATGTCTTCCCGTGGATGTCGTAAGAGGCGACTAAGGGAATATAGGCTTGTAGTAGGTACTATTAGGCGATGGGCTTGCCACCTGTCACTAATACACTGGGAAACATCTTAGCCTACTTGTGCAAAATGTGGTTACAGAATTATCAAGAAGTTTTAAGACTTGTTGGTAATTCTTTAGCACTGCCTACCCCACTCTGGGAATGATGGCGTGAGTTAATGTATGTATGTATTATAAATAAATAAAAAATTGATACTCATTTTCCTATTTGTCGGGCATATATTAAAAATAACCCCGTGATATTAAGTATTAAAAATTGACCGAGTAGAATTGTATAACTTGTCTACCTACGTTTTATCTTTAAATGAAGTTCGTACCTTGAGCCTGATCAAAAAATATGACAAATATGAGGGTAAGGAATACAAAGCAAAAGACACAATGTCTTTAGAAATGAATACAACTTTTAGCAGTAATTAAAACATCAAAGTTGATATGGCAACAAAAGCTTTGACGATTATTCACAGTCCCAACGACCAAGTATTTACAGTTCCTCATTTGTTTTTAATTATTAACGGTCTTATCAAAGTTATATACTTTCGAGCAAAAACAAGGGTCACAGTGTATTGTCGATCAAGAAATTCCTTTACCATTTCTAAACGACTTCAAAAAAAGAGGTTTTCTATTCGTCTGTTTTTTTTTTAGTGTTTGTTACCTCAGAACTTTCGACTGGGTGAACCGATTTTGATCATTCATTTTTATTTGAAACCTGGTGCTTTCCGTTTGGTCCATTTTTATCTAAATGAAGATGGAGTCTATGAGAAATCGACGGAACTCTTCAAAATTTAAAGGCACACCCATAACGGTTTTGGTATTTTTCATTGTAACTCGCGTATTTGCTCTTGGAAAGCACTATTTGGTGAAGTGAAACTGATGATGAAGACCACATATGGCCACTGGAACTCCTAAACGGTATATATTTCAAGAGTGGCGACAAGATAATATTTCGATTAAGATATTTATTTGAGCGACTATGACGAAGCATATTTAGGTTTAAGTAAAGGCCTGCGGTGAGATTGAAATCTTCTATAGTTTCTTATTAATTGAGAAGTGGGACTAAATAACAGCATAATTATGATCATTGAAAAGTATAAAATAAAATAAATGTTTAAAAAAACAAAAGAACCGCCTTCAAAACGCAAAAAAATAACTCCTTTTAATGAAATGTTAGGTATAAGTCAGGCAAAAATGAAGTCTGCTTTCGGTTAAATTATTGTAGGACGCCAACTACCATTATATTAAAAGAAGTATATATTTAGGCTTTTTGAAGGCCATTTGTTATTTTTTTAAACATTTATTTTATTTTTTGGACCTTTCTTCTTTTCTATAATATTTAGATTTTTAAGAGTTAAGTTTTGTTGGCCAATGATTTGTTTTCAAATAACCCATTTGTTTATTACTAAACGTGTATCTGTAAAGTTGCAAAAGTATCGATTACCTACTGGAATGGTAAATAAACTATGGGATGAAATTTGAATAAAAAAAATGCTATGATGCGTGCACATTCACCTACATTATGTGACCATTTTGCTTGTAATTCGAGATACAAAACGCAAAGAGTTTCAAAAAATAAGGAGAATTTTAATACCACCCTTATTTCCAGACAGAGGAAAAAAATATGTTACACTTGCTTTACATGAAAGGGTAGGTAGTCTAAAAATTGATTGATGATTGATGATGTCGAAATGCGCGGTGTGAAATGAATATATAGATACAATTTCAGTTTTGTAAGTTGGATAGTTTCTGAGAAAAAGTGAGTCTGGTATATAGACAGACAGACAGACAGACAGACGGACAGATAGACGGTCATGATGAAACTATAAGGGTTTTCAGTTTGACTTCGGAACCCTAAAAAGGGGGAAATTAAAGAAAGTGTTAATAACTGGCCGTTACAAGGTCAGTTTCAGGCACGTTTATAAATATCGCAGTCACATAAAATACCCTAAACTTCTCAAAAAGGTCTAGAAAGGAGGAGGAGGAGGTCAGAATGCTCTAGAAAAAATTACATTATTCTCACAAATCCAAAGTTAACAAATTACACTTTTAGCCGGTGCGGTGGTTCCAAAATAGTACATTGTTGCCTAGGCAATTGCCGTTCCTGCCGAGGCAATAGGGATATAGTGTTTTCTCAAAAATCGCAAGATATAAATCGCGTATAAACAGAAACTTCACGTGAAATAACATCACTCTTTACCGCCTTTATGTTTATGACAAGGAGAAACGCAAGCTTTTTTAGAAAAAAAAAACTTAACCTATTCCAGACACAGATAATAAAGTTACGTTTCGAATAAAATATGGATGTATAAAACTTGTGCCCTCATTTTATTATGGCCATTTTCACTTTTTTTAAAGTTACAAACTAGATAACAATGAAATTGGTATGCAACATTGCGCGGGCTTGTGTAGCGAGCACGCAATGTATTTTTTTTTTAATTTGGGAACTGTCTGTAATCTATGTACTTCGCGTCTCAGTATGGAGTTAGTAATGTCAACTTTTCTGGTAATTTTTGAGAAAAGGTTTTTTACGTATCACACTCTTATTGGAGATTAAAACTTACCATTAATATTTCCGATGGGTCCTTTATAAAACGCCCAACGCACGCCCCCTGTGCAGGGGCTCACGGTGATGTACACCGGAGCCGATATTGACGAAGTGTTCAGCTCCAGACTAAAAAGAAGTCATAATTAAGTATTTAACCGACTCAAAAATAAGGAGCAGGTTATCAATTCGTCTGTATTTTATTAAGCACCTGTTGGTTAACCCTTATGCATGATGTAGGATGCATCCTTCATAACAAAAACTCTAAAATGTTTACCTATAGTTAATCAGCAAACTATAACGTACAATACAAATTATAAGCGACTAAAAAAAATAATCTTGCATTTAAGGGTTAGTGGACGGTTTTTTTTCTGAAGCACTTTTCTATTAGCTTTTAAATAAAAAAGCTTGTTAAAAGTGAAAATTAAAAATAAACGTATTGTAGAATTGTATTGTTCACATAATAATTAAAATTAAAATAATGTATTGGTTGCACATAGATACTTAAAACAGATGTTACATTATATCATGTACCACTGCATCCCTCCCAAAGGCATACAAATATCTGACATGTTTAACATGCATCATGCTTGAACATTATTCTAATTTTGCCAATTTGTTTCGCGGCAATACGCTTGCACACGTAGTAGATATGCCTTATCTGCTTAAAATAAAGGTATTTTCAAATATCATTAATATATTCAGTAATATAAGCTGCGTCATAATAACTCCCCAGATGACCATTCAATATGATGGTGTTTACTTAAAAGCTGATAATAATGATGGTGTCAGAAGATGAACAGGATCTGAGCTGTAAGTAGGTACTTAAAGTACACCCGTAACGCAGCGTTTGGACTCGTTAGTTTGGTCTTTATACGTAGTTGACTGCAATAAGTACAATTTGCAACAAAATCTCATTAATTTTTTTGAAAGAAACTAGCTTTAAGTAATATCACATGCGTAAAAGTCTTTATTAGCTTCTTGGAGGAAAAAATACATTTAAGTTCAAGTTATCTCCATACCAATTACCAAATTTCATCGAAGTCAGTTCACAAGTACCTATAATATTCGTGTGGATTAATTAAATGCTAGCTATAATTTTGCTTAAGCGATTTTTTTTTTTTTCTTTGTCAACTTTCAGGCCTAGAATGTCAGTACTCACTAATGATACAAACTAAAAAGTTTAGGGAATTGCTAAAATAACATTTCTACAGCACAGTATATTTCCATTGATGCCGCCTTATTTTACGCAATGAGTAAATGTGACGGAGATGCGGTGCGGGTAAGGCCTTATTCGTATTAAAGGTTTACCAAGTGTTTCACATTTTTGTCAAGAACAAGATAGGGTTATTAGCTTTATCCTGAAACCATATATTACTATAGATACTATAGATACCAATATAATAAAGAAAATAATGAGATTAACTATACAATATCCGACAGTTAATCTTCACGGATTTTATTTAAAAAAATTCGTCGCCATTTGAAAGATCATAATATTCCGGATGTTTTTTTTTTATAATGTTTGAACCTACGCGACGCTAGTTAGTTATAAAATTCTTCACCTAAACCTAGCTCTACCCTGAGTTTCTAAAAACTTTAAAAATTAAATTAAGGTCGTTGTAGACCCCAAAATGCTCCAAATGTGATGGTAATATCTTTTTCTCCGAAATCGTTTTTGACGGGAGACAACGGATACATGCATTATCCGAGCTAAGTAAACATTCCAGTTGACTTGTCAAAGAAAATAAAAAAGGTTTTTCTGCTGACAAATTTGTTTGAAGATCCTCGAACGGGGGGTTCCTTTATCAAAATAGTTAAGGAAAAGGGCACGCACGTTAGTGACAGTTGAAATGCGCTGCACGACTCGATTATGGCCAAATGCTATTACTATAAATTTGGAGGAAACACGGAAAAAGAGGAACCCATTTTTGCGCGAAGAAATTTATGTTTTGTTTTTAACGAAAAATAGAACCATTGTTTTAAAATTGGTATGTATTTTTTGCAATATTCCTAAAAATATAGGATTATTATTATTTTGTACGTATTTCTTTGCTTGGATTTCTATCTTTCTTTTTCTTAGCACCACTTTTTTTAGTTTCTGTATATTATTTATTTTTATTATTTGCTTCCCTGGTAGAGAATGCCATAAGCTTTGCTTTTTTAAACGCAATAAAGATTAAATAAATAACTATGTAAAAGTAAAACCTGCGTTTTTTTTGTTGGTTAAGACATTACGTTACGTTAAGGACAAAGTTAAGGTTCGATGATCCTGTATATAAACTCTTCAAATAATTAAAGCACGTACCGACTAAAGTAGAAAGTTAACATTTTAAACACATTTTACCTAAAGTGAGTATTTTGTAGCCGTGCTTCTAGCAAATCGAGACCCGCTTTATACAGCTAATACCCGTTCTAGACTCCATGGCACAAAAACATAAAATATATCAAAATATTAATAACTCCGGGCATTCCTTGAGCCCGCTCCTTTGAATTAATAGTTAACATTAATAATCTCGTTAAGCCCATTACGAGGTAGGAAGGTATTCAGGAATTAAATTTACTCATATTTTACGGGAATAATAAGTCAAAATGACTTATTACTTAAAAGGCTTACGAATCGCTAAGGTAGATAGATATTGATAACAAGGTAGAATTAACCCGCGACTCTGTGTTCCTAGAGCCCATTTGTCCATGTTCCTTTGGCAATAACAAAATTTACTATGATTTAAAAAAGTTTTAATGAACATCCAGGGGCCCTATTATGGTGAACTTTATCGATGTGGATAAACGTGGATAAAACCTCTCTCTCTTTCTGACCAGTACGTACGTGCGAGAGTGACGTATGCTTTGTCCACCACAATTAAGGTCACCATACCATAAACAAAACATAAACAAAAAGGAGTTATAAGATTAATGTTGTTTTTTTTCATAAATACCCGCCAGTTATAAACATCTGTTGATTCGTGTCAGGGCGTAAACACGGGTAACCAGGTACTAACTACACGGGTACCCGGATATTACCCGTCCGGGACGGCTTATGAGCACGTGTCCGTGTAAAATAGAAAGGGATACCCACCTACACCTAACCCGGACACGACTGCAAGCCTGGGTAGAAATATGTTATTATTATTATTTTATACTGCTTTAATAAATTTCATGTAAAACTGTTTCATGCACTAAGAAATTCAACCACCTTAATTTAAAAAAAAGCAGATCAATAGGAGAAAAACGAAATTTGCGATTCCTTTGGTGGACAGATAGTATTCTGCTAGTACTACTAGTACAGTCCACAATTCTACTAGTACTTTCCCTTTCGCAAAAAGCCCATGATTCATTTTGATGTAATATTGTTCTGGTAACTTGAATCAGTCAATATGGCACAGTCCTGTGGTGGCTCACAACTAAAGTACATATACAGGGTGTCCCAAAAATAGCACGTCACAGTGACACTGGAGATTCCCCAGCCTCAGACGAACCAAACCAGCCTAACATGACCTTAGTAAAAGTTGCACCGTTTTCGAGTTATACCAATTTAAAGATTTTTCCAATTTTTCACCTCTTTTGACATTGTAAGTGCTCGCATTTACTGGGATAGCTTTAGAATTTAGTTTTTTTTATTTGTGCGCGTTTATGAATAGTTGATTAAGATGATAAAAACATTATTATGTCAATAACTAATGTACAAGTTGGAAAAATACTGTAATGAACTTGACTTAAATTATCATCCACATAGTAATTTAAACTTTGAACACCTGCCATAACTTTTTTTTTACTACAAATGAAATGAGCAAATAACTTTAAAAACATGCGTGTTTTATGCCAATTCTAAAATGGTATGACACATGATATCTTAATGCATAAAAGTAGGAATTCGTATGACATTTGCCAATATGGATCCTCGGAAATCAATGCTAATCATCTAAAAAATTATCTTGTACTCTACGATATCTCATTTGTGCTCCTTTGAAGAATATGATTGATTTTTGGTTGACCTTGGTTCAAAGATAATAAAAAACGGGTTTAATTTTCATTAGTTTTTACAGTAAATGTTCGAATTGTTTCCCTCCGACTTTAAGGCACAAATGGCATCTTCGAATAAAATTTCGGTTTAATTTTCGTAAACTGGTTGCCGATATGTCTCGGGCTGCATTGAAGACTCGTCGCCGTAGTTCCTCTTCGTTACTTATAGGTTTTGAATAAATATTGTCTTTCAAACATCAGCAAAAAAAAACATTTTACAGAGCGAAATCAACTTCCGTTAAGAGTGCCGAGTAGTCGTTTCAGTTCCACAAACAAAATCGCAGTGACACATGATATCTTAATGCAAAAAAGTAGGAATTCGTATCACATTTGCCAATAAGGATCCCGGAAACCAAACTAACAAATGAAACGCGATTAGCCGCTTTGCAAGTTTATCATGTAAATAATTGTAGGATAGTTATTACTTTATTGCAGTTCTGTTGTAGCCCTGTGTCCCAAACTACTCATAGTTCGTTACCTTGCGTTTCGTGCTATACTCGTTGATTAATATTAAACCTCGTTTTAATAGACGACTTTTTAGTTAGGTACGTTTTATTTTTATTGATTTGAATTACGTCATTACTTATCACCCATGTTCACTGCTTCCGTTTTCCTGTGGTGTTCCTGAATTAAATCGACTTGGCATTCCTCTGGACTCTGATTTTGTTTGTGGAACTGAAACGACTACTCGGCACTCTTAACGGAAGTTGATTTCGCTTTGTAGAATGTTATTTTTTTGGTGATGTTTGAAAGACAATATTTATTTAAAACCAATAAGTAACGAAGAGGAACTACGGCGACGTGTCTTCAATGCAGCCCGAGACATATCGGAAACCAGTTTACGAAAATTAAACCGAAATTTTATTCGAAGATGACATTTGTGCCTTAAAGTCGGAGGGAAACAATTCGAACATTTACTGTAAAAACTAATGAAAATTAAACCCGTTTTTTATTATCTTTGAACCAAGGTCAACCAAAAATCAATAATATTCTTCAAAGGAGCACAAACAAATGAGATATCGTAGAGTACAAGATAATTTTTTAGATGATTAGCATTGATTTCCGAAGATCCATATTGGCAAATGTTTTATGCATTAAGATATCATGTGTCATACCATTTTAAAATTGGCATAAAACACGCATGTTTTTAAAGTTATTTGCTCATTACATTTGTAGTAAAAAAAAAGTTATGGCAGGTGTTCAAAGTTTAAATTACTATGTGGATGATAATTTAAGTCAAGTTCATTACAGTATTTTTCCAACTTGTACATTAGTTATTGACATAATAATGCTTTTATCATCTTAATCAACTATTCATAAACGCGCACAAATAAAAAAAACTAAATTCTAAAGCTATCCCAGTAAATGCGAGCACTTACAATGTCAAAAGAGGTGAAAAATTGGAAAAATCTTTAAATTGGTATAACTCGAAAACGGTGCAACTTTTACTGAGGTCATGTTAGGCTGGTTTGGTTCGTCTAAGGCTGAGGAATCTCCAGTGTCACTGTGACGTGCTATTTTTGGGACACCCTGTATGTAATCTTCGTGATCCAAAACACAAAATCGTAATACGATAATTGCAAAATATACAAAGGCGAACTCATCCCTAAGTACCCAATTAGTCTAATTACGTGATGGTGCCGCCGATGTTCTCAATACATATTATATCCATTAATCGAATCTCCTATAATTTTGTTCCTCTTTCAGGAAAATTAAGTGTTTTATCTACTTAATGCAAAAGCACGGCGTTTTCGTTTTATTACATTTTTTTACTTAATTTCGTCATGACTACGTGTATGAATACACTTGAACCAATAGTGTTGAATATTTTTCTTGGAAAATATAGGTACGTTAATAGCTGAAGTGAATTAGAAATGAAGCGTGGAAATGTTAAGTTTTGAGTCTTTAGAACTTTACGTTTTTAACTTGTTTGTTAGGTAACTTTTTACTTTTTTTATTAATAAATGCCGTACAGTTGAATCCAGACGGTAGAGTAGAAGACCAGAAGGAAGAAGTATATTTTATTGTAAAGTAAAAAGTGAATTTCATTAAACTTACGTGTGAGGCCTGTTAAATTCCAGTCAATATATTATATATATTTCCCACTACACACAGAGTAAAAACCCCAACTGCTTGAAAAACAATAAAAGACAAAACGTTCATCGTTTACTGATTGAGCATCACTTTTAAATTAATTTAAAATATTTAAAATGCACACACATTTTCATTTACTGTCAAGACAGTTAAATTTGGCCGCAAGCTTTAACTGTTTTTGAACCAATAACAACTGCCATTTCGAACGTTAGGCTTATATAGAATGGTGCAAAGAAGTTAACGTTCGTGTTTATTCGATTATACTAGTTTTTTCAGTGTGAAAGAGGTAGACTCACATATTACTATTAGTCATAAATCAATTTTCTATCGCTGCCTGAATTTTGACGGGGCCTGAGACTATGGACAAAAATGAAATGAACGGTAACGTAAACGATAGCTTACGCCCAATCTATATATTTTCGATAACGATAGCGCTTATGTCAGCCTTATGTCAATGCATGCATATTGACAGTTTTCAAAATTCGTTTCTCTCTGTGCCACTGCAGTGCACTGGAACGAGCCTAGATAAAGTGCATAACGCTGAGGCTAGCGTTTTTTTAAAAACATTTTAAATGAAACGATTGACGTGAGCTAACGTTCTATCGCGTCGGCCATTTATATTTATTCGATACATATTTTAATTTTCTAAAATCGCTGACGTTAGCGTAAACATCTAATCTAGGCTTCCTGCGCCTTTAAACTAATAGAAATAGAATATAATTTGAAAACCATAAAACGAAACGTCAACTTCTATTCAACTCTGTTAAACCATATTGCTTTTAACATGTTATCGTTTTGTCAACGTTTCGTTAGCTCATATTAAATTTACTCGACAGTTATGGTGGCCTAGTTAAAAACAATCACATAACACGCCAAAAAAAAAACGTTTTACCAGTAGAAAAGAGGCGCAGTTGGTGCGTAAGACCCGGGACTGATCATATTCCTTTATAGGTACTGTTCGAGTAATAATTATAAGGATGATAAAGAAAAATACCAAGTACAAGTTTTTTCATCTCACCTCAATTCAATTCTCAATTTTACCTTTGAACTTCTCCTGCAGGAAGATTGTAGACAGTCTGGTTATCTGTCGGCAGCCAATGCACGACCCTGGCTGGTCTGGTGACCAGCACGGTGGGAGACGCCAGCCCCGCGCCAGCAGCGTGGAACACCAGTAACGCTGCCAGTCGTGCCGTGAATGTGCTGAGGTTTCTAGAACAATTTAAATCATAAAGCCTGATGATGTTGTGTTTTTGAAGGGGCTTTAATGTACTTAACCGTAACCGTAACCGGCTTAAGATTGCTCCAATGGATCAGTAATAAGATGTACATACACATACACTCTAAAAATTTGAATCAATAGGCCACAAAACACACAAGTCAAAGTGACTTAATGTTTGAAATCGGAAGAGGCTTCTCAAGAATTAAATTAAAACGTCACTTTGACATAATTCTATAGTAGCGTATGTCTGGAGTGACCTTAACCCGGTTATAATTTTGGACAAGAAAAGACGAGCTACTTACTTAAAAAATTAAGATGGGAAAACGTGAATAATTATAGTTGTGATCGTAGTTGAAAGTTAATAGCACTGGAATAAATTGAGTATTTAAATAATTTCAATTTAATATGGTATACAAAAATTAGGCCCTCGATCAATAAAAATGGTCAATATTCTCGTAACAAACAGTTGAAACTAAATAAGTTTCAGGCTGGTAAATCCTTTAAATTGGGATTGAACAAAAAAAAACTCACGGTTTTTGCATTCTAATTCGAAAGAATAGGTAATTTTAAGAGACCTATTTCATTAATTTTGTATTTGACCGAATAGTTTTGTTTTAATATCTTTATTTATTTAGCAGACATTTTATGTATGACATGATTATTTCAAATTTGGGTTGGCATTTTCCAATAAATTACAATAATTAAATGATAACTAAGGACAAAAAGTGATTGTAATAGTGTATTAAAACGTATTATTTCAAGCGGTTTTCATCTTACACGTTAGATAGGAGGGCTTCAACTATTTCAAGGGTTGTGATGAGAATTAAATTTAAAATTTTAGAGATTAATGGACTGTTTCAAAAACACAAAAATATATTTCTAAATGGTAATAGGTATAGGTCAGTCAAAATGAAGTCGGCGTCTATATTTTTAACCAAAAAACGAATTCAGTTGGTCTGCTGCTGACCTATTCTTATATTAAAAAAAAAAAGCGTTATAACGGCGGTTTACTGTTTTTATTTTTAATGATCAATACATTATACCTAAGTAATAAAGCTTTATGACCAATAAATCGGCGGTCAATCTTAAAAAAACATTATTACGTTCCAATTGCGGAAATAACCGTCTAATGAAACATTTTAGTGGTTTTATTATCTTCGTCTATCCTTAACTCAAAAAGTTGATCAAATCGAGCAATCAACGGTGCACCGATAATTTTAATTTGTTTAAAATTAATTTGGATAATAAACTCTGGTGCGAAATTTTGTTTGAGAAAAATGTACACTAATATTATAAAGAGGAAAGATTTAATTGTTTGTTTTCATTAAATAGGCTCCGAAACTACTAGACTGATTTGAAAGATTCTTTCACCATTAGAATTCTACATTATCCCGGAAAAATTAACGGTTCCCAAGTGTTCATAAGATTTACCTACCATCATCGTAAAATAATTTCCAAAAGTGAGCAGAGCCGCGACCTGAGCTACAAAGCTGCATCAACTTTAAGAACTTTCTGGTTTCTTGAGCAAGATGCAATATTCTGCTGTCAATCAAATTCATTTCTTACCAGCTTTTGGCCGCGTCTCTGTCCGCGTTCCCTCAAGAACTATCGGATTTTCCTACGAGTATCCTATGTGCGTATCCGGGTTATAAACTATATCTATATTAAGGTGAAGGATGAACATAATAAACACACTCTCTCATATTAGTAAGGAATTTACAATTTAAAAAAAATACTATTCGTATATTATTTTTGACCCGCAGCCTGAGATGCTCTGATGTGCATAAAACGATAGTTTCAGTGCAGTTCAATCAATCAATCAAATAAACAAAGTTTGATCAAAATACTTATTTTATATAAAATTATGTTTGAGAGCAATAAAAATAACATTCAAAAATGCCACAGACCTCAACTGGCGTTAAGCTGTTTAATATTATATTCTGTCCATCTATTCAGAAAAAAAGTAAGTAAGTACCCTACTACTCTGAACGTGACATTTTGTTGAAAGACTCATATTTTTATACGAAAATGAGGAATAAATATTTAGGACCAAAAAGGTGGACACATGTCATGAAGTTTGGCAAAATTTAATATCATCCCATTTGCATGTTACGTGAAAGGATATTCGTAAATTTCAGTTGCTTGACAACGAAATTTCCTCCAAAATACAGAACAAAGGGGTTTCTTTTGTCCCGTTCGTCCGTAATTGTAAATGAGGATCATTTCACCGCACTCGGTGACATGATTGTGTAAAATTTTGAATAAACAAAAAATTATCTGAAAGGGTATGTCAGCGTTAAATTAGTTTATGATGAGTTATAGAAGATAATATATTTTCAAATTATTAATTTAGAGATGGTTTGTAATTATAATTTTTTCAGTTACACTTGTAATTTTTTTGGTGACGTGTGGGTAAATTATCTTTGAAATAAGTCATAAAATGCTTTTTTTTATTTTAGAAGCGTCTCTATAAGAAACAGGTGATCCTGCCCTCCGATTTCGTAATAAATTGTCATATGTACCTACTTTTTTAAATTTTCAAATCTTTGTTACAGAGTTATCAACAAGTTTTTAGAGTTGTTGGTTATTCTGTAGCTCTGCCTACCCCACTCTGGGAATGAAGGCGTGAAGGTATGTATGTATGTATGTATGTTAAATAGGATACAACATCAACGTAGTTTTCTTTACCATTTCTCCTTTTTTTATTTACATCTTTCAATTACTAACGCTAGCGCATACTACAACATCTTTTAATTTATTTAGCTCTATTTAACCTCAAGTGAAGTTACTCAAAGTGAAGGTGATTTCTCTTTCTAAACACATACAAACTTATGTTCACTAAGAACTATAATCATAATATTTATCTTCAAAACTTTCTCGGTTGTCGAAAATCCTTTCTTAATCTGTCAATATAAATATTGTTTGATTGTCAATCTACTTGGCCCTTTTTCCAAATCATTGAACTTCGATTTGATGGCGACGTTGTGATTTTATTAACTTTAGTTAAAAAAATATGACATTTTATTTGTCGCAATAATATTATTTTATTCAGTAAGTAGGCCGCACGGGCACTTTTACACGTCAAAAATCTACCAGCGTTCCGCAAGAGACCACTGCTGAGAAGAAACGCCGCAAGAAACTCAACAGTCACTCGTTTTAAAAATATTGCTTATAGTTATTACATATGTATAGATGAATATATAACGGCTGGGGTCGGACGAACGAGTGAATGTCGCAGCGGCGAGTTTAAGTAGTCCCGGCATAGCCAAAGAAACACATTTTAACGCGTGTATTTTCAATTTGGCATCATGGCTTCCGTCGATAAGATCGCACGTATAAGGCTGCCTAGTTTAAAATGCACGCTCTAAAATGTGTTATGTTCGCTTTGACGGGACTACTTAAACTCGCTGCTGCGTCATTCACTCGTTCGTCCGGCTGACCGCCGTTTTTAGAGATTCACACCCCTGTATGTATGTATGCGAGGTGTCTTAAGGTCGCGGGAGTCACAGGGTACTTGTTATTTGTGAAAAATATACATGATAATAAGTATCATTATATTGACAACATTATTCAAAAAGCAGTCAGGTTTTGTCATCGATTTCATTTGTTTCTTTTCTTACTAAAAACCGCTTAAGTTATTTTTATTCAGCTCAACTTATACAGTAAAGTTGTTGAGATTTTCTCGAAGTTTATTATACTTACATAGTAAATGTAAAGTAGATTACACAACGTTGGTTTTCCTTATTTGTATATTTCAGGCAGGCATAACATTTAATTTGTATTAAATAGGTATATTACCCTCGAATAACTTGTCATTTTAAACCCTTCTTCTTCTTAGACGTTCAAAATAATAATATTATTGGATATGCCTCCCAAAAACTGCAGATTATGGCGTCACGCGTCATGGTAATCCTACAAACAAATGACACCGACGCTGTCACAACAATGAAGAGATTTTCTTCATTCGTCACGCGTTCTTGACCCTCGTCACAAATATACTTATTTGGCTTTATCTGACCCCATACGTCATGGTTAGAGCTGATGCTCTAATAAAAACAGCTAAGTGCGAGTTAGACTCGCGTAGCAACGGTTTGACACTACAACATATTATTACCCCTACCTAAATAATACGAGACGCGATTGGCCTAGTTGGTAGTGAGTAGTGACTCTACCTACAAAGCAAGCGCTCTCGAATTCGATTCCCGTAATGGGAAAATGTTTGGGTGATATTTGATCTTGAGTCTTCTTATATCCTTTTTACTACGTATGTGTTTATCTATGACGAATAAATATAAGTATCGTTGTCTTGATCCATGGTACAAGCCTAGACCTTAGTTTGGGACTAGGTGCTGTATTAATAAACTCATCTTGATCGAGCAAACTAAACGCCAAGACATAGAAAACTGTCATTATTAACACATCTTGAGACAAGCTTTACAATTGAGATCAGTTTATTAATACGGGTCTTGGTAAAGTGTGAGATTGTTTCCTGATATTTATTTATAATTTATTTTTAATTCGTTGAAGAATTATTACCTGCGAACCTTAGTTTGAACCCTCTGACCTTGTGTTTTTGGGTCCTGTGGGGTCGCTGAGAGAAAAGGACGGAGCGATATAAGTGCTATAGCTCTCTCCTTTACGCTCGCCGTAAAATGAACTGCATAGCTATGTCATAATAACCCCCCTGATATTTATTCAAGTATATTTATTCTTTTATGTTTGTTTGATTGAATGGGCTACATATATTGACAGCGCATTTGGCCTAGTCCTGATTTCGATTCTCAGTGAGGGCAAATATTTGTGTGAGGAGCACGAGCATAATGTTCTTAAGACCAGAGGGATTATTATGACAAAACTATGCAGTTCAGTTTACGCTGAAAGAAAAGGACAGAGTTATATAACTGCTATAGCTCTGTCCTTTACACTCGCCGTAAAATGAACTGCATAGCTATGTCATAAAAACCCCCCCCCGAACAGGTTGGGTGACCACCTTAAACGTCATTTATCCTACTTATCCTACTAAGGATAATGATCCAACTAATATTATAAATGCGAAGGATTGTGTGTAATAAAGGTTCCCGAAGGAATAACGACAATCGAAATCTACGCGGATGAATGCGCAAGCAGAAATTAGTTTCTAATAATTTTAGCCACCTCGCTTTTTGTTGTTTGTTGTCTACCAATGAGACATTAACTATTGTTGTTACATGAAAAACGTTTCCTTATTCCCTTCCACTTGAAAGTATATAAAAAATATTTTCAAGGATTTGTTTGTTAGGGTTAAAGGTAGAGTAGGCTTACGTACAGACAGACGGCGCAGCGACGGACGGAACCCCTTACAACGGAAATTCTACACATTCGTTTTTGGTGCCGTAAAATGAACGCGTTTAAAAAAAAAATTGAGTTAGTTTTAGCGATAATTTTTAGGGTTCGGTACCAAAATGGTAAAATAGGAACCCTTATCGTCGTCAGGTTGTCCTAATAAGAGACAAGTACAAACCCGAAGCAGCTTCTAAGAGCTTTTGCAATGTTTCTTAAATACTTAACCGGTTTTTATATTTGTATGTAAAGTAGACGAGTATTTGATCGTATCTTATAGAAAAAACAGGAAAAAATCATTTGAAATATTAGGTGTTTTGGAAATATTTTACCCAGGGCCGTTAAAACGTAAAGTTCAGCCTATTTTTTTCACGTCTCGGGGAGACCAGAGATTGCCTTATTGATTGATGATTTTTACGCTTTTACGATCGGTTTTCAATTTCATTTCATTTATTTATCCATTGTGAAAGAAGATTGACGAAAGAGATATACAGATTGAAAGTGAGTGGAAGGGTCGGAAGGGGCCGCCCTAGGCGTACTTTTTCGAATCAAATCGGAGAAATACTAGAAAAGGGCCGAATAATAAGTACCCGAAACCGACGTGCGTGCATGACTCGATGTATGAATGTTGAAGAAGCGAAAGAAATTCGTCAAGATCGTAGCAAATGGAAAGAAGTGGTCTCTGCCTACCCCTCTGGGAAACAGGCGTGATTTAATGTATGTATGTATGTGTTAGGTGCGTTTATAGTAAGTGCGTTTCTACTCTTAAGAGCATTGAAAATAGGTCGTAGTGTAGCTGCGTATCTTTGTACGTACATTGTCAATTACTGGTGCTAATACGTGTACGGTATTAGCACCAGTAATAGACACTTAGTTGACAGGTATATGAATACTCAACTCTCATTCAAAAATCACCGCTATACTTTTGTTTTTAAAAATAAGAATCAAGTGTCCTACATTACATTGGTCCTTATCCATAATTGGTGCTATTACCTTACTGAACTTAAACTGTAATGTCGCCTTTTTAGTTTAGTTTTACGAGAATAACGTGTAACGGTCGCGGAAATCAAATGACAAAAACATAAATATCCACACGTCGCGTCTCTCAACTATTTACTTGAGCCCTGAAGCGGTACCTAGTCTAAGAGTCGAGTGCGACAATAACCTGGAATTTATTCCACATTATTTTTGGCCAACTTGCTGCGACATAGTAATATTAATTTTGAAGTTTTGACGGCTCTGATGCACTTGACAGTAAGAGCTGATATAACGTCAATTGGTGATAATGATATTGAACCAAGATGGGGTAAACCAAAGTAATATAAAAACCCAAAACCTTACCGTACTTAAATTATACATATTAGGATGAAGGATCATGCTTATAATAATGTTTGTTTGGAAACCGGACCAACAGTTTCCTTTAAAATTATAGACAAGGGTAAATTGTCGTCCTAGGAGTTAAGATAAAGGATAAAAAAAAAAGATAAAAGATTTAAAAAAAAAGATGTTTATTCAGTTAGTAGGCCGCACGGGCACTTTTACACGGCATAAATCTACCAGCGCTTCGCAAGTGACTACTGCTGAGAAGAAACGAAAAAGAAAAGATAAAAAAAGTTTATAGGTTAAGTAGGGATATAATGTTAAAAGGTCTGTGCCAACGTAATCATTAGAGAAAAGTAATAAAAAGGATTTTGATAGACAGATGTAAAGCAAAAATATGTTTTTTAAGAATTTGCTACCAATATTAAAAAGTTGTTTTACTCACAAAACATTGTATAAAGCAAGCTTGTTTAAAATCACTTGAACATTCTTTAAACGGGTTGTTGTTTTGCTCTTCGACTACAGTTAAGCCGCAAGGTGGTCTGATTAAAAGTAAATACTTAAGCAAATAGTTCTCTTTACGGCCATTTTACAGCCGTCATAAATTAGCTCCTAAGTTACTACGCCTATAAAAACATAATTGCTAATTACCCGTGTGGGAGCTAGCAAAATAGTAAGGTAAATCTAGACTTTACCTAACTTTAAATATTTATCACTAATTGCCAATTTGACAATATACTTTGAACTCAAAATAGTTTAGAATAAATCGGAAATAACTTTTCAGGTCTGTGGGAAACAACATTTGTGCAGATTAACTCCCTTATTCAGAACCTCGCAATAAACCTATTTTAGTTAAAGTTTATTTTGTCCCTTTCTGTCAAATTCAAATGCCATAATGACAGATAAGGAGGCAGAGCATATTTAAAGCTTACTTTAGCAATTGCGGGTTAATGAATAAGAGGGATAAGCGTAGAGTAATTTATAAGTGTCAATTATCATTTAAACAATAGGTAATTTTTGTTTAAGACAAAACATCGTAAAAAACGGTAAAAATAACACCTTTTTATTAACCGACCAAACATTTTTAAAAGCGTGTACGTTACTATATTACAAAAACGTGTGATTTATTTGTTCGGCTATAAAAACAAGTTTTCCTCGTCAACCGCTCGAGAATACCGTAGTTAAAGTATCGTTTAACTGTAAATGAAGTATGAGTAACAATGTACAGTGCATATTCATACCAATTTATGTTTTCTTTTATTTATCATTGTGCTTTGTTCAAAACCTTTAACCACGTTCACAAAGGACTTGAATAGGCTCATATTATTGCTAAATGACCATAAATACCGCGTCGAACACGGGTCGAGTTTCCGCCGCGTTTGGCGTAACCCCATTATTTCTTATGGTGTTTTTATGCTGCAATAATAATAAATTTAAATTTACTCTTTAGTTGAGACTGTACGGTCTTGATGTAAGGCCGAGGACTTGGTGATACAAGCATGGCGAATTTATGGCGAAATCCGGATTAAATCCGGATTTCCATACAAAATAAATCCGGATTTGTAATCCCTAGTTGCGGCCCAAGCAAACGCTACTAATCTTTTTCCTTTCTATCACTCAAAATCAAAATGTATGGCATGACATTTGACCACGTTGTATATCGCAACGTACGAGAATTTCATCCCATACATTTTGAATGATAGAAAACGTTAGTAGCATTCGCATCTTGGCTATACTTGGTTATACAATAAAAAACCTCTTTCTGCTGAATGTTCGATCGAGTGATCGCTTACATACGTGCGGGTTCACTCGATGGTTAAACGGGTAAGATGAGAATGCACGCCCTTTAATGTCGAGTTTTACGCTCTGACGGGACAAATACTCTGTTAAAATTGGTCTGTTAAGTTCAAGAATGAGTGTATTCATCTGAGTAGGGGCCCTTTTCAATACGCCATGTTAAATGATATGTTTTGCTTGTCATTCGTTTTAAATGGATCTCTGCCTTTTGGCAGAAATATGTTTGACCGAATGTATCGTTTCCCAACTGTTTAATTTGCCAACCCATTTCTTTTCTGTAACTGTAAATATTTCAGGATTTTTATAAAAACGAACTCAACCTAACCTTAGGGTTCTACACGATGGGACTGAAATACCTAGATCTTGAAATTATTTACAGTTTTAGAAAAAATGCAGGTTGGCAAATTAAACGGTTGAGAATCGATATAACAACCGGCCAAACATAGCTCTGTCAAAAGGCAGCAAACCGTTTTAAATGTGTGTATGCGTTGAATAAATTATTTCTATTCTATTTTGATAAGAGAATCATTGCAATACGAGTAACGCAGGCCCGCTTTGTTCCTTGTTTTGGGCAGAATTAATGAGAAAACTAACCTAACTCTTATTTAATCTGTGCTTTAACTAACGGAGATAAAATATGACCGTTGGTTTTTGAATATATTATTTTTTATCTTCGTTAAGCTTGCTAGGTGCGCTGGGAGTCTGAACAGTGATTTCCCCGAACGCTATGCGAAACAGCGAGTGCTAAATACAAATAGTTTCACTTGATAAGAACAATTGTCATGTTTATTGCGTAGATCTAGATGACAGCATCCTCTTGGTTGCATTACATGACAACTTTTTTAAAAGTTAGTCATTCCATTTGGCAAATGGTGAATTTTACAATATAGCTTCCTCCATACAATAGTTTGCGCTGCGTCACAGAAATAGATTGCGTGTCGCCGCTGCCGCCTCGCTCCCGCTTCAGCGTCACTTGTCGATGTTATGGAGCACACAGCCTTAATATGCAAATTGACTTCCCTACTAACTTTAAGCGGCTAATTACCGTGTTAACTAAAGACATCTCAAGTTGCCGTAGGTATTATTTAAAATAACATGTTTATTAAAGATACCTCATGAAGACCTTGCGTGTTTCATGAGTATTAGAGTTACTAAAGTATGTAGAAGCCTATTAAATCCTAATGTTATAGTTTCCTGAATTATTCTATCCCGCTCTGCCATAGTATAAACATAAAAGTAGTTTGTCTCTGGCCCTTAAGGAGTTTCTATTACCTTTTGCCCCTCGGGCGCTAGGGTTGCGTCGATGCGCGTCGCTCAATACGCTGTGACGGCGCGACCCCGACTAAACCGGCTTGGTGCATCTTGTTGAGTTTGCTTGTGGAGGCTCGCGATGCGTTCGGTCCAGGCAACATGCAAGCCGCGATTTGTTTGAAGACGAACTACTGTTTTTACTGTGATACCGTTTTACACGAGCTGCATTCTCTTATTTTCCTTTTCTTTTGCAACGATACAAACCAAACGGAGGTTTAACGGTGCAGTTTTAATCCTTTGTGAATTTTTGTGTGATTTACTTTACTTACCATCTCGTAGCTTGAGCCTTGCCCTGGTGTCGATGGTACTCGTAGGTTAGGTTTTTTATAACGTTTATTTTTGGTATTAGTCTTGTTATTTTACTTTGATACTTCAATACTTATCGTAAAAACCTACATAAATATCTGAAATAATAATAATAACTTAATAACAAAACCTGCGACCAAATTAAAAATACACGAACCAAAAAGTTACTGAACTAATAATGCTCTGACAACACAACTAAACCTTCCTGGTTAATACACGAGTTATATAAGAATTTTGTATCTATTGAATCTATGTACAGTCAACAGCATAAATAAGTGATCATTTATGTACCTTGTCGCTTTCAATCGTTTCACTATTTTGTATAGCATTTTAAACATAACGTTAAAGTGACAAGGTACATAAATGATCACTTATTTATGCTGTTGACTGTACTTCGTACATATTTCTATAAAATTCAAATTTCATAATGACAGATAAGGATAAACCATATTTTAAGCATACTCTAGCTAATGTAAGAATCTAATAAATTTAATGAATAAGAGATATTTATTTACAAAACCATTTACGCAAAGTATTTCAAAGACACCGAAAACACTCTTAAAGGAGATTAAGGCGTTACCATATTTGCATTCGACACCAAATTATTTTCTAGGAAATCCTCTTTACACGTGGCGACATTACTTTAGGGGTATTATTACCCTAATTGCTCAAAGGGTTATTCGCGTTGAGGGATCAAATTAGGTTTTTCCACGAGGCGGTTTCACACATTTAACGAATAGCTGTGGTAATCACTTTGGTGACACTTGAAATATTGGCATTACATCTGTCATATTGGATATAACAAATGAAAGAGATGCAACGAAAATCAATTTACAGGTAGTATATGAAAAAGTCGTTTCCTGCCGTCTGTCTCAGTAAAAAACGGATTTCATCAATAGATAAAGTGATTCAAGAGAACGATTTTTATGTATAATAAATTGCAGAATTTGGATTATGTAGGTAAGTAGTATATTAGGTATTACAGAAAACTACCAAAACTTACATACATACATACATACCTTCACGCCTTCATTCCCAGAGTGGGGTAGGCAGAGCTACAGAATTACCAACAACTCTAAAAACTTGTTGATAACTCTGTAACCACAATTTGCACAAATAGGCTAAGACGTTTAACAGTGTACATTAGTGACAGGTAGCAAGCCCATCGCCTAACAGTACAACAAGCCTTTATTCCCTTAGTCGCCTCTTACGACTTCCACGGGAAGACATGGAGTGGCACAATTCTAAGCCGGCAACCACACGGCGGAAATATTAAAAAAATAAATATTAAAAGTAAAACCTATTAATTACTATTTATTAACAGACGTTGACCAATTATCGCCTGGTTTCGGTCTATTATATACTCGTAGAAGCAGTAAGTGCTGAAAAGAATACCACCCTGAAAATGTTTCGACATTATGTCACATGTTTGCGAGTCAACTAATACCACTGTAGCAACAAATAAGTAACGAGGCATTAAGTTAGTCAAGTTACGGCTGAATAATTGAGTTCCCTTCAAACAGAAAGCTACGCCGAAGCTGTGAAATCGGAGTTTTCCTAACCAACGACGGCAATTTGATTTAAGTAATAGAGGTTTAGCGAAACAAGAAACAGTTTCATGGTCAACTTTTGTTTAGTTTTTTTCGGAATTAAGTAATCCCAAACCATAGACTATAGTGTACTTCGTATAGACATGCCTCAAGGATAAAAAATGGCTAAATTTATGATGTAAAAGCTATAACTGATTCCGTGACGGCACACACCGAACCCGCGAGTATGCCGCCAGGTTATCAATTATTTAAAATTATAAGTACAGGGTGGGCCATAAATTTTTGCAAATAGCAACACTGATTTTTTCGGACTCTGTCAGAGTGAGCGGCGGGAAATTGGTGGGAAACTATAGGTCACTTCGTGCAATTTTATTTATAAAGGAGCGTTTCACGGGAAAGCAACGGGGTTTTTGTATTAAACAGTTTTATAAAAACAACGATTTGTATCTTTCTGTACGACGCCTACTTAGAATTGAATAAGGATAACGCCAAGTGAGTGAGTGTCCAAGTGTTAGTTTAATTAAATCTTAGGTCAAAAACTTCAAGCAAACTGGTTCGACACTGAATATCAAACAAACAGGGCGTCCACGTTTAACAAGAAATGATGAGAACATACGGCAGGTTAAAGTTTCTGTAGAGAACGATCCAGAATTATCTACGCGTAAACGTTCAGCAGCTCTAGCAATACCAAGAACTAGTCTACGGCGAATTTTACATCTAGATCTGAAACTGCACCCACTGCATGAATTTGAAGGTGACCAGAACATGGATGCAACAAGATGGAACAACATGCCATACGTCAAACATGAGTTTACCGGTGGTGAAAGAAATGTTTCCGAAAAAGTTGATTTCTCGCAGAGGTGACATCCCAATTCCCATGGCTGCCAAGGAGCCCGGACCTAACACCTTGCGATGTTTTCAAGTGGAGATATTTAAAGAGTCGAGTGTACCTTAATAATCCGATGACAATACCCCAGTTAAAACAAAACATTCAGAATGAGATAGCTGCGATCCCTCGCAGCATGCGTCAGCGAGTTTTCCAAAGTGTTTGTGTAGTCGACTGCAGGAGTGCAACGACGAGACGGAGGAGATCTGGATGACGTTATTTTTCAAAAATGAATTGCATTTATCTGTTACTAGATTAAATAAATAAAATATAAAAAAACATGAAAAGTTAAATTTTTATCGATGTTTTAAAAGTGCAAAAATTTTTGGCCCACCCTGTATTTATATAGGCTTGTTTTTTCGTTAGGATGTTCAAGTTGTTCAAATCATCGGCACAAACACTAAAGTAAAAATAATGAAAGTCTATAAATAATGAATACAAAAGATGACAATCGCAAAGATCAATTAATGTAACCCTTGAAATATGCTCTATCCTTATCTGTCATTATGACATTTGAATTGGACAAAAATTTATAAAGCATACCTTAACTAAACTTGGTTTATTGTGGGTTATGTATAAGGAGGCTATACTTTAGTGAGCTAAGCTTATTATTACATGCAAGACTTTCTCAGAAACGATTTTGATGAAAATAACGAAATGGCAGATTTCAGAACCATAAATAGAACCGTCACATTTTCAATTTTGGAAACACTTTGTTTAGACCCGAGTGAACCCACCGTGTCTGGTCTGTGTTTGGTTTACCACACCATCCGTAACCAATCCCAAGTAAATTACCTAAGTAGGTATACCTACCAAGTCTGTTGTACGGTATTAAGCAGTAAGTAGTGTTACTATAGAGGTAACCTCTCCGTTGCAGCGTAGATTATATGTATATTATTATTATGCAGCGTCATATTATTACAGTGGACTGAATACTATTTTTATTTCCAACTACATTTTATTTGTGAAATTGAAAGTCACAAAACCACATTTGAATCATAAATTAAAACCGGAATCATAAATTACGCACATTTACATACACACAAACATTCTGTCATCTGTTGATTCTGACACTTACGGGCGTTGACAGGTAAATAATGGCTTGTAGATATTAGCTAAGTGAACCAATACAGTTCAATATTCGAATCAAACAAACTGGAGCGACTGTACTAAAAACTACATGTAGCTTTGACAAAGAACATTTTGATTTTTTGGCCATAAATATGTAAAGTGTCAAGGGAGGAAAATCATATATTCATGACGATTTCGTGATGTCTGTCCATTTTCAACCGGTATACATATGTACAGGGTGTGTTGTATCAGACCATTATCCCAAGCTAAACAATAGTGGAAAGCTTGATCCGTTTTATTAAATCCTACTGGTTCCTCGATCAATAAACCGTTTTCACGCTGTACTTTTTTATTCTAGATATTTTAGTTAACAGGAAGAGTCAAGGTAATAATGTTTTTACCACTTCCTCATTTAAGATTCAATACGCATAAATAGGACTAGACAAATAGCTTTTTTCTAGTTCCTAGGTCGGCGGTGATATTGATGGCACCTGCTTATCATTGACGTCAATACCTCATTTCTGAGCCCATGCTGTATTTATGATGTTGGTTATTTAAAGTGGACGTGACATATTTAGACCTAACCATCACCTTTGAAATGGTTTGGTTGGTTTTTGTATTCAAAATAATTTGGTGTTGATTAAAAAATATATTAATGACTCAAATAAGAGTAGTATAATATCATTTTTGTCATGTTTGCATTATTAAAATCAATAGTTTGATTTCTACGAAGCATTAATAAAAATATGAATATGTGAGTCAACTTATTGTATTTAAGAAAACTTTTAATTTATCGTCAGCAATGTGATACATTTAAGGTATCTTAATTTCAAGTGCAGGTCCTTAACACTTGTCTTTTTCAAGCTCAGTCAAGGAGAAAGGCAGACAGGTTAAAACGTTTTTTGACGCCATTTCCATTGAAGTCTGAAAAAAAGAGCATCTAGAATTCGAATATATTTTACAGATGCTATTGAATTCTTTTTAGTGTTTTATTTCTAATGACTAATGAGACATTTTGCTGAACACATCTCATCCAATTCTTCGATTTATTTTAAACGTGAGTGCAATCTTTTGAATAATTTAAGAGCTTTGAAGTTGACGCTTAATATACATATTAAATCATGTAGGAGATCAACTCGGAATTTTCATTGTCGGCTAAGGCGCGACAAAAATCTAATAATAAAACAGTCTGCCAGTCTGTCTGGACGTTTTGTGCTGTCTGTTGACGTGTTTCACTTTATGCTCGCGTATTTGGAGTATTAATAAACCAAGGTTTGTGTCGAGGAAACGCGGACGATTATTATCTTGGACCGTCTATCATCTACTTGCAATACATTTCAAACGTGTTAAAATATGTCTTATATACAGGGTATTTAGTACTCAGGTAAAAGGACCTTCAGGGATGGCACATGGGGTATTTTTTAAATATCTATGGCACATTTTATTTTAATATGTTGTACTATTTAAATTTACTGTAATACACAATGAGTCTGATCATTTTTTCGCTATAAAACTGAAACAACCTGTATTATTAAACTTGAACCAAAGTTCTTGGCTGTAACAAGTTTACGCAATTGGGCCATGTTCAATTGTCTTGTCTCTGACACTTTTCCAACTTTGAGGATTTAACAATAGATAAGGTATTTGCATTGAAATCCATTTATTTATTTTAAGTGGCCCTTTCTGAAAGTCAATATTATCTTTTCACCAAGTAAAACAGATATATTTTATCCCTTTAGTTGAAAATCTTAACGTGGCTAACTACTACAAGTTTATTGTAGTGCAGTTAATAGATGCTCTAGACTTTGACCTCGTCGAATTCGTTTACGCTCTAACTCCATTTTTAGGGTTCCGTAGTCAAACTAGGAACCCTTATAGTTTAGCCATGTCCGTCTGTTTGTCCGTCCGCAGCCTAGCTCCGAGACTCTTAGTACTAAAAAGCTGTAATTTGGCATATATACATATTAGTCACGTCAATAAAGTGGTAAAATAAAATATTGTTTTTTTTTTGTGTACTTCCCCTACACGTAACGTGGAAGGGAGTGTGGGGTGTCGATGGATAGGTCTTTCAAAGATATTACTGGTTTGTAAAACAATTTTTCGATTAAGGTATCCGCTTATTATATATTAAGCTTTAAAGCACAAATTGTTAGAGTCAAGTCCCCCCCCCCCACCCCTTACAGCCAAAACTACAAATGTATAAATCTGAAAAATATCTTATTTAAAATAATGAATTTAATGGGAAAACTATCACTATTAAGTAGACAACACTGGTTCAAGTCAAATCAAATCAAAACGTTTATTGCGATCATGTTGAATACAAAAGGTGTGTGTTGTTGTTGTTGTTGAGTTACAAACGGTTTAAATGTTTATATTCACTGAAAACTTATTTGCAGTGTTAGTAAACTGACCGCAATCTATGTCGATGTATGGGGATAACAGTTTTCTAACGGCAAAGTTAAATTTGTCGCGAGGTCCAATTTGATTGTAGTAACGGCTTCGGAACCCTATATACTCTGAGCAGGGTCCGACATGCTCTTGCCCGGTTTTTTTCTATTTAGGTATCGGTCAGTCAACTAGTAAGAGAACAGTTAATTGTGTGGGTATGTATGTGTAATTTTCGGCAGTTTTTTGTAAGTCGGCAGATTTTTTTAATGAGCAATCTTTATTAAAATGATATATACATACAAGTAGAGCCGTAATATAATATTGCCTAAAACCTATTTTCCTTTGTCAATGTCAAAATTACATTAGAGTTTGTAATAGTATTTTAATATACATACGCATTGCATACGCACGGGTGGCCTCAAAACAAAACCAACTCTCCTTGTTTATGTATTTATACAGGACCTTTGTTCCACAGATTTTGGGTTAAAAACTCTGCTCGAATTCATCCCGCTCGGTTGCGGCGTTCGGCCATGTTTTATTAATTTATTTTTAAAGTCAACACACGGGAGATGTTTTCTTAAAATTGTTATTATGTTGGAAGGAACATAAACGACATAAAAATAAAATAAGCTTTTTGAAATGGCTTTTGTAATTTTAACAGAAAAATCATGTTTGCTTGTTTGTTTTCTAATATTAAGTTTGTTTAGACACGAGGAAGAACAAAATAGGAGTAGGTACTAATATTGTTAAACAAATTTATTCCCGTGTCTTCACCCACGTAGCGTTTTATTGCTTTTTCTTTGGGTACTAGCAACATCTCTGAGGTGAAAGTATCCTGTGTCCTTTCCCCGGGGTTTTTAAGTATGTAATACATTTAACTATCATTGTTTCAGCGGTTTATTCGTGAAAAGGCAATAGGTAGACATAAAATAGTAATAAAGATTATAATAGACGATTTCGGAAAAACAGATAGCGCAAAAAAAATGGTTTGAAAAACACGCATGGCTCATTTGAATTTTTATAAAAACAACAATAATTTCTGTAATTCGAGCTGTTGTATTAGATTCAAGCATTTCTTTGCAGTATGCAATTGTTCCATTAATATTCTTATGCTGCATATTATTAATATTGTTTTTAATATTTCTTGGACCGAAAACACAACGGAAGAGCCAATGTTTTACTAACAATGTTGGCACTACTGGTTAGGTATTAGTCATTACAGAAATCAGTCCGTGTAATGCTTTGTTTCCGCCTTAAGATTGTAAGCTGTAAGCAACTATTATTAAATGTTTCTAAACTTCCCCGCAGACATTATTTAATTATTATTGTACAAATATACAGTATTGTTACATTGCAATAAGCACGTCATTTACGTGCCAGAATTATGCGTGAAAATAAAGATTTTTTTATCAACAAAAGAAAAAAGGTAGAAGAATGAATGAACACATGCTACAACTAGATCTATTCTTTAAAAAAAACTTCTACAGAACTTTTTCTTTTGTTGGAAAGACCTGCAGGATTTAAAAATCCTGCTCCTGTCCATCCAAACAATACTGAAACTAAAGAGACCTTTACAAAAAACAGCAAAAATGTAAAAGTTATATATATTTGACGCGGGCGGGTAATTTGGTCACAATCTAAAGAGAAAACTATCTTGACCTTAAAATGTTCATCGTTATATTATGTTTATTCGTTGTAGTACTATAATTTAACATTATGTTTGCCTTTTATTATTTAAGTAAACAGGATATTAATAACTCGGTAATCCTAAACATACTTATTTACTTTTTAGTGTTAAAATATATTTCTTTGAAAATATCTGTCAAGAGGTTAACAAGAATAATGTTTTATTATTACAATTATTAGGAGCGTGTCAGATATTTTTGAAAACAATGTTGGATAGTATAGTTTTACTGGCGACTGTACCATCCTATTGAGTGTAGTATATTTATCAAAGACGTTCATTTTCCGAGTGCTACATTACTTGTATTTTTAGGAAGTAATCCCACCTAAAATAAAACCTTTGGTGTAGTAATAAAACCAAAAAAAAACAAAGGAAATGTACCACACGATCTTTGTATGACAATTAGAATGACAGTTGCGACTGTCACTTATTTGTATACCCAAATGCAAACGCGGAGTGGTTACACTTGTAGTGGTTTAATGTTCCTCTTTCCTTAGAAGTCAAAGAAAGTTTAATTTCACATTCGTTTCTTATACGGCGTGGAGGAGGCCAACGAGCACACAGGCCACCTGATGGTATGTTGGATCCGTGACCCATAGACATTTGCATTACAGACTACAATCTTAAGACCGCAAATGCGTTGCCAACCCTGAGGACTACGATCGAATGCCTTTATACTATGCAGTAATGTAACCAGTTGTCTTATCCCCACAGCAATGCACATCCTCTATCTATCCACCTAGGGCGACACATCATTAACCCACAAGAGATACAACTACTCAATGCCCAAAGCATCTGGAAATTCCTGGACGCATCGGGCCTTTGCAGTGAGCTCTAAACAAAGGGCTGTCACAAAAGATCAGCAATGGTCGAAGTGGCTCACAAGGCCCATCTCAACCTCCCAATATTAATATCCCCACAGCCATGCAAACGCTTCTGCTTGGTGGTAGGTTAAAGGAGAAGATGGTGGTAGTGATTCAGACCGACCTTCCACAAGGTCCTCCCACTACTAGTACCACTAATACACACAGAACAACACAGTGTGTTAACTGATTACGGTTAATAGCTACTTGAATAATTTGAATGAAACCTAGAGCTTAAACTGTTGGATGAACGAGTTAAATGAACGAGACATTTACTCGTAGGTTCAGACATAAAGCACTGTGTACCCTTACCATGAGTTACAATTACCGTACTCGCTAGCGAGTCAAATGCTCTGTCCCTCGCAGACCTCGCAGTATTCTTACAGAGTGCGAGGGACAGAGCATTCGACTCGCTAGCGAGTACGGTAATTGTAACTCATGGTAAGGGTACTGATCGAAATGTAAAGGTTTTTGGACAACACATAACGTGACGTACGGAAGATTCGTCATTTAATGGCGGGGGATGTAAAAGAAAAATGTCTTATTAATTTCTCGTATTTGTAAATAATCAATTTTACAATCGGAGAGTATCGTTAATACTTTTATTTACAGTTATGTTTTCTCTTTTGTTGCTTTTAAGTTTCTAAAAGAGCAAAACTTAAAAAAAAACATCTACTTATATTGTTACTTTTTTAATTACCATACCTAGATCTTATTAAAGCTCATTTATTGCTTAATATTTTTTTCCTCATTGATAACATTGAAGTAATATGGTAGGTAATAAGAAGATGACAGAAATAGATCGAGTTGTGAAAATCGAACGCCCGAAAAGGTCATTCGAATTTAGAGAATGAAACGGTATGTCGTTGTTTTTCAAATGGAAATTGGTTGTGACGTTCTTTTCCGTTCGTTATTTGCGCGTCGTCACGAGGACTAGCTTTTTAAAAATCATCCAGAAAGTCCGCCTAGATATTTTTTCCCTGAAACATAGTCTAATTATATTGTTAAGTCGCATAGTTCCGTGTAACAAGAATGTGTTTACGTCAACTGCGAGAGCTCACATTAGCGTGTTACATTACAGTGACAGTAAGTGTGGCTTCCAATTATCAGGTTACGGGGGGCAAGTGCGAAACATCCTCGTTTATCCTCGAGGGGACAGCGTTACTTGTACATTGAGGTTTGGTTAAAACCTGCATGTTAATAGAAAATGTCAAGCAGAGGTAACGGGACTTTTTGTATTTACGTACCTACTCGGGATTTTTCTTCTTGTTTTAGCCCATCTTTCTTTTACATTGTTATTATAATATTGTTGTAGTTCAATAAGGGCTATCATAGAAGCAATATGGACTAAAGCAAAGTCAAATACGGGTCCTGATTTTTGAAAAAGAAAAACTATTTAAAACCTGTG
This sequence comes from Acleris emargana, assembly GCA_927399475.2. NCBI lineage: Eukaryota > Metazoa > Arthropoda > Insecta > Lepidoptera > Tortricidae > Acleris > Acleris emargana. Next base: position 11,519,643 of record OV656851.1, read on the forward strand.
AGATAATTATTAATCGCAACTGGCAATTATTTCCCTTCTGAGGAGATAATATAGGGATAATGGATAAAATATAACGTACGGCTTAGGTTTTGTCTATTCCGTTTTCTCCTTTTGAGGAGAAACCCTTATAGGATCACTCGCGTGTCTGTTTGTCCGTCCGTCTGTCACAGTTAATTTGCTCGGAAACTACTGCACCGATTGAGTCGAAATTTTGTATACCTACATAAGTAAGTCGGTGACCCGGTAAATAAATAAATTTTAAATATGGAGGCCACTTTTTGAGTTGAAAAAAAGCTTTGCAAACCGTATCATGTGATTATATCAAATGAAAGGGCATGTTGTGAGAATCTCTAATTATAAAATTATTTCACGAAATAGGCCAAAACTGAACATTCTCTCACCCTCCGCCCTGTTTATCTCCGAAGCTACTGGGACTAACCTTCTTAAAAAAATACAGAAAATGATTATTTTACACCTTTAAGGAGTCTATAAGTAGTTCAGTAGTATTGAATGTAACATAGATTTATTCAAAACGCAAACGAGAGGGCTCCACGTGAGTTTAACTCGAACTTGTCCGGTTTAGTAATAGTAACATTTGCGCATAAAAAATATTACTAAAATTAATTGAGAAAAAGTTGATTCTGTGAAAACGTTAAAACAAAAAACGTACCTTTAAATTAGCTTCAAAAGCTTAAAATTACCAATCAAAGTTACAAAATTGGAGGGAAAGCTAAGTGTCACGTTTTCCTCACCTGAAAACCGTGGACACTTCTACTAAGTCTTTACTAATATAAGATTATTACAAATTTTTACCTCTCTAGCAAAAAAATGAATTTTATGAATTTTACGCCGATGTCTGTCTGTGTTGTCTGCAATAATTTTGTAGCTCCCAAATCATCAGGATCAATTTTACTGCAGTTTTTTAATTAAAAGCTTCTTTAATGGAGTCCTCAGCTAATAGGTTTGGTGGTAATTTAGTGTACTGTATAAGGTTAATGCACATATTACTCTAGAAATAGGAATCGCAGACACGTGGTTATTTTATCTTTTCAAGTTATTGTTATTAAGAATTTAAAAACAATAAGTATTACTAAATTATTCCAAAGTTAACTGAGCAGTAAATAGCGTTTAAACTGTATCATAATTAACTTAATCGATTACATAATTCATTTTGATACAGTAAGTAGCAATATAATTCCTGCGAAGCACCCATTATGCTCAGACAATAACTCCCGGATTCACTGAGTCAACGAATTTACGATGAAATGTATTTCCTTTTCGTCTTATTTTAGATCCATAGCCGGTTATAGCCTAGTTTATTTGTTCTCCATGCTGGGCGATTGTTGTTTTATTTTATTTAGCAAGTTCAAAGTGTAACAATTAATCAAATTATGAATTCGTTACAAAAACTCAAAGGGGTTTGAAAAAAAGTGTTGTCATTTGTAAAAGTCACACATTTTAAAGTGGTAAATTATGATAGAATTTTAAAAAATAAACATATTTAGTTTTGTAATGTAATAATAAAAATAAAAAAAACTCTTAAGTGCATCGGAGCCGAGATATTTAAATATTCATACCTGGGCGTACTTTTAGTATCAAAACTAAATACTTAAACCTTTAATATATCTATATAACTATGCCAAAATCACCCGTAGCCGGTGAAAAAAACAATGTAAATTTTTGTCATACAAACTTACCCAATGCCCTTTCAAGTTATTGCAACGCAATTCTGTTGAACGGTTAAGGTAATTAAATTCTATTTGAAAAACTTTCCGATTTAGACTATGTACTTACGTTTTCGCACTAGGTTGGTTGGATAATCAGTTTGACCAGGGTTATAAATAAAGAGGGCTAGATTATTTGTGGGCCAGCTGATGATTGATTGATTGAAGGAAGTGCTAATTATATGATCAATCGATTAATGTAAGTGGTTGTCGATATCATATAGATCTTTACCTCGATGAGCTTATATTTCTACGATGATTGATAGGTTTATAGTTAATTATTATGCTACCCTTTTACCGTCTTTATCTCGTAAAAGAATGAAGAGCATATTTTATGTAATGTTGTGTAATATTTCACTGAATCATGTTTAAATAAGATATAATTAAAATATATGTTTTTAATAAGTTTCCGTTTCAGAAATAAGTATATTTTATAATAAAAATAAACATTTAAAATGATTAACTATTACGGTCACAGCTTTGAGAAAATAAAATGCATTTTACCTCATTTTTCTTAAGTCCCACGGCGGTCCAAAGTTTTCAAACACCAAACCACCTCCAAAGACATTCGTATCAAAATTGTCCACAAAATCGAGGAAATCCTCGCTTATAAAGACCTATTTGAAATTCAATGCGATAGTGAAAAATGTTCTGTATTAGAAACCAAAATAAAGAAGGCTCGTGTAGACCTAAATTATGCACCACGTCAAACAAGTGCCTACAAGGCTACATTTTTGCATGAAAAAACTTATTGTGATTCAACAGGAGCGTTTGTGCAACGGTTGAAAAATGATTGTTTAAATCACGTTCAATATTTTACTGAATCTGACGCGCACATTGAAAAAAATGTTTCAAATTTCGAACGCGGATTTGAAATGTGTTAAGGCGAGTGCACACTTGGTTGTTTAATCGATAGCGGAGTGATCTGCGAGTGCAGTGCGTGTCGCACGCGCCGGCTCGCCGCGCGACTGGAGCATGCGTGCGGGGCTAGCGATGCATCGGCTATCAAATAAACAAAAACTGCAAAGGGGTGCTCAAGCTTGGCGCAGTTAATTTTATTACGATTTCAAGAAACTGATAGTGGTTTTTAATGCAATGTTCGATACTTTTATTGCTTCATTTTGATTGCGATTTCAATTTTAATTGTTTGCAACGGTAATCGTCAGACTCTTTGACGATTATAAGGACAGGAAATAAACAGCTTTGTGCAATGTTGCAATATGACAATGTATATTTTATTTTATTTCATACAACTCTTACTGAGATGTAGCCCATTTTAGTCGTAAACAGCGAAGCAAAATACATACATACTATACTACACTATTGTGCTGTTGATCTACGGTAGAGTATGATAACTGGGTTTATAATCACACTGATACATTTTTGCGAGTGCTACTTCAAGATGGTCAGAAGAAACAAGCTCGGTAAGATCAGAAAAATAATGTAATTGTAACATGACAATAATGTAATTGCTTTTTTTCAATTTCTATTACGGTTAACTATTTCGTAATTGCAAACATCACGAGTTAAATAATCAATTACTGCTACCCGATAACTTATTCTGGATTACATTTATTATGTTTGCACAAAAACTGACCTTTAACAACATATAATATTTCAATTGTATAACAATTCTTATCGCATCTTTATCGTGATTGGGGAAATTATAAAATGGCAGTTAAAATGTTTTGCGTCCGCGCAGAATGCAAGGAACGCGTTCAGTTTTAAATATAGCCAGTGACAATGGGCAGTCCGTCACCGATCTAAATCAAGGATACCAGTTTCACTTATAATAATTGATATATTATACGAGTAAGTGGAACATCAATTAGCGGCCACATTGCATACCTTTGAAGAAGCTTAATTGTTACATTGAAGGGTTATTATTGTTACGGTGACTAATATGCCGTGCCTACGCGTTTTTTTTCAATTCCTACAGATGTACAAACTGTGTTGACAGCTCGCTCTGGACATTTATTTCCTAAGTTAATATGTTAGAACGATTAAATTTTATAAGACTATATTTTTTGAGCGTTTTGTCGTAAAACTGGTTTACTATTGTATATTTTTGGGAATTATTAAATAAAAACCAGTGTAAAATATTTAGTTGTTCTTTTGTTTTAACTATCTCCATACCAAATTGCATCAATATAAAGACAGCGGTACAGCCGTTATGGTATAACAAACCTTTAAAAACCGTGACCGTTGCAAATCTTTAAAAAACCCCGGCATGAGCATGTCTAACCATGCGTCGTGTAGGGTTCCGAAGCCGTTACTATAAACACAAAATATAAGCTATAAACACATTTTTCTCAAAAAAGAATAAATATGAACTAATTTTCTATTCGTAAGTTAATTGTGTAACTATTCTAAATTACAGCTTTGTAGTACCAAAAGTCTCTGAGTTGAACTGCGGATAGATGGACAGACGGGAATGGTAAAACTATGAGGGTTCCTTGTTTACCATGGAAAGTAGATGGAAAATTAAACGCATTATGAATGTGAGAAGGCAATCTGAATTAGATAGGCAATTTCCAGATACTTCAGTACATATTTCCATGCAATAGTTTTATTTAATCAACCTGTATGACACGGGTGACTTCACCGGTTTGTTTTGTGTTTTGATAATAGAGTGACTTCAGAGGCCGGAAAGAAGTTTCAGGATGAGTGTCGAGGGTCGAAGAGCGGACAACGCTGCACCGCGAGGCTTTCTCAGAAATATGAGTCATACAACTGCCATTAACGCCTGAGTGTACAGTCAAGGAAATTGATTCCTAGACCATTTTGAACTATGTCAAAGTGACACTGTAAATAAAATCATAAGAAGTCTCTTACGTTTTAATTGATTACGTCACTATGACATAGTCAAAATGGTTTAGGAATCAATTTCCTTTACTGTACATACATCTTCACTAATATTATAAAGATTTGATTTCTAAGAAGTATGTTTGGAGTTAGAATGATAGATAGAGAAAGAAATAGCGAGATGCCAGAACTATGCGGATTGAAAGAAGATGTAGTGACTAAAATCGAAAAGGGTAGGTACCTATGCTAAGATGGTTTGGTCATTTAGAAAGGATGGAGGAAAGAAGGGTTACGAAAGATATATGGCGAGAGAGAGTGAGCGGATGTGTTTATAGGGGACGTCCTAGACGGACGTACGGTGATCAGATTCACGATGTACTGAATAAGGGCCAAATAAAAAGCACCCGAAACCGACGTACGTACATGAAGAGGTTTAGATCGGTGCACCTGGCGTCCCATAGTCTCTGCCTACCTCATTGGGAGACAGGCGTGAAGTTATGTATGTATGTATGTATGATTGTTTGTCTGTTTGCATTGAATAGGTTGAGAAGCTACTGGACCGATTTCAAAAATCTTTCACAGTTACAATCCCACAGTATCCCTGATAGGCTATGTTTTATTTTTCAGTGCGGACGGAGTTGCGGCCAACAGCTATTTATTAATAATTTTCTTGATTCCGTAACTATAAAACATTTATGTTCTTCTGCTGCTTTGCAAACAAGTATAAATCAAACAAAAAACATTAAAACCTTATGAACTTTATTTTGAAGGCATCGATATTGGTGTTCACGTTTGTTAAACAAGCATACATTATTTTGTATTCAAAATACCATACATAGGTACACTGTTACTAAAAAGTTTTAAAATAAAATCGAAAAATAATTAAATAATACACATAATGGGTAATTTAAGAAAGTTTTGATTTTTTTTTTCGGTTTCAAATAAAAAGTAAAAACTACAGTAAATATAAATTTTTATTCCACCCGTCGCTCTAATAGGCCCAATGTGACAGCGGTCAATTGTATTTTTTTTTTTTTTATACGCGGCAGTATAGTAAAACAATAAACGTCCGCATTCTCAAAAATATGTTTCAGTACCCAACCTATTCAAAAGCCCCTAATTACCTATAGAGAGATTGAATAAAAGCGAATGCTCGTCCAATAATCGACCTTCGTAACATGGATCGAATATTACAAGTTCAGTTTAAGCTTAGCTAAAAAAAACACTACGCCTAAAAATTTGTTTAAGGAAGCCGAAGTAGCCGTTTTTTTTGGAAAAAAAAACTGAGTGAGAATCAATGAGAACGTGAAGAGGGAGAAACATAAACTGTTACGACAGGAATCAATTACCAGGATTACGGTAAGGGGATGATTAACCACTTTATCTTGCCTCGTCAGAATCGAGTCGGAATAGGGAACCCTCTTTAGGATGTCACTTACGTCGTAATAATACAATTTCATTTTACTACAGCGAATAAGGGCGTAAAAACAATAATGCTCAAGATAAATTACATCGCGCCAGTAAAGAACTAACTAATAGGATAAAGACATTGTAATATTACTGTAAGTGAAAAAAGAAAGTTTTTACTACAAAAAAAGACCGTTAAGTTTGTTTTTGTTTATTAAGGCAACATACAGTATTATAAGCACTACAAATACACTTTATGAAGCCTCGAGTGATATAGTAATGGTAAAATTTACGTTTCTCAATTTATGTACAGCCAGCACAGTAAACTTATGAGTTTGACCAGTATTTTTTTCAAGTCTATATTTTAAAGTAAATAAAAGGGCTCTTGGGTTTGAGCGTCGTGACATTGAACTTAAGCTTTTTGGTGCGAATTTTCAGTCAAGTGTGAGTTTAGTGCCATTAAAAAAACACAACGCTTTTATTTTATTCATACAACGGTCATTATTTTCATAAGTGATCGCTAGCAAAATAATCTACATACAAAGGAGAACGATGACGATTAGGTTTTTAAAGATAAATTACTTAAATGATGTATATTATTATGTATCCTCTTCATGGACACTATACAATACAATACTATACACAACAGAATCATTTCAGGCTTTCATAGCTAAATAACAGGTGGTCTTATCGCTGATTAGCTATCTCTTCCAGACAACCTTAGAAGGAATATGTTTTAAAATTTAATCATTTTATACAGTAGGTGGTGCAGTGCACACTCGAAAAATAACAAGGAACTAAGTATATTAGTTATTAAATGTGATTAAATATAACAACTATAAAAGCTAGATAAGCTTGTTTTGCCGTCAGTACACTCGATATAAGTATGCTTTCGGTAACAAGTCTGTACCGGTACGGGATCTTTTTTTACTGCTTTTTAACGTATGGCGCTTGTCCGTTACAATGTTGCACAGATACGATTTCTGCGATTCGAACCGATAGTGTTAATAACAATCGCTTGTTTTGTTACTTTTTGCTTTACTAGTCTTATTAAGATAAATCATGTTTTATTTCAGTGTAAGTACCTATTTTATGTATTGTTTCAATACGTAAAGTTCTATTTTTATTTTTTATTTTATCGTGTTGTAGTAGTTATAGGTATTGGTCTTAATAAAATGTGTGTTTTTTGTTATATTCGGCAATTCTTAAAGCCCGCTTGCACGGAGATTTAACCTGAAGTTAACTCCAGGTTAAATAATTCACGTATGTCAGATTCTTGACGACGCGCTGGACTAGTTGGTTAGTGACCCTGCTTACAAAGCTAGCGTCCTGGGTTCAAATCCCGGTAAGGGCTGTTTCTGAGTCATAGATATTTTCTATGATTTTATTGTATATTTCTCTATATACGTATTTATATCGTTGACACCAAGCTCTATAGGCTTGTACTATGAGTATGGGTACTCTATAGGCTTGTACTATGAGTTGTACCCATACTCATAGTACAAGCCTATAGAGCTTTTGGAATAGGTCAATTGGTGTGATACGAAAAGTAGTATCTAAAAGTGACGCGTTTGGTTTAAAAACCAAACGAATAGAAACGCTAGTTAGCGTAGTGAATCCTGGCAGAGCTCACAGGGGCTTTATTCTTAAAAAAAATGAAAATTCAAGCGACATTATCTGTTTTTTTTAACCATAGGTAATGATTATTCATTGGAATTTCAACGTCGTGGCAAGGTTTATATGAATGTAGTTAATACAATTATTGCTTTATTTAATTAAAAAGAGTCAAAAAAACAAGATGTAATTCGCTTGTATAAGCTGTCACAGCCATCGTTCTTGATTGATTGAACAGAACGTGAATTATGGACATTTTAATAAAAATAACATTAGTTCATACATGCATTAGTTAATTTACGACTTAAAAAAAACCAACAACCTAACATTCAAAATGCGAAAACCATAACATAATTTACAACCACGCTTCAAAACCCAGCGTTTAACTGAACAAGAAGCTCTCAGTTGCACAATATATTTGCACCCACACCTTCAACGAAACGATCAATTATTTTTAAGACCCATTTCACGCATCCAATTTAAAATTTGACGTCTTAAACAGTCTTAAATTATACGAGAAATTATTTTATTAGCGCCAGCCAAACCCTTTTTAATCGCGATCGATTTTCGGCGCTTGAGTGTGTGCCTAAATGTGTAATCAACACGTCGGGTGTGCGCACGCCCTTAGTTTCGCGTTAATAGGGAGATCTCGATATCGGCTCATTCTATAACTATTACCAACATGATGCAACTTCTAAAATATTATTTTTGTAATCTTCAACCGTATGTTATTGCAGTAAGTTGCTGCGCAATATTATTTTGTGAAGGAAATAGTTGTATCTTGTATTTATACGTAGAATTTATTTGATGCAGTTTATTTTGTTTGCTCAGATATTGCGGTTGTATTGATGCGTTGCGCGTTATTTGTTCGCAAAGATCGAATAGTTTTATAAATCGAATCGTTGCATTGCTTTTGTTGTAAGTAGGTTAGAATTTTAATTGAAATTATGTATGGCACAGTGACAATATAAATAAAATAATATAAATAAATACAAAGGAAACTAAAAAAACTGTATAAACCGTTTTTAACAAGAATAGATAAATTAGCAAAATCATCTGTAATTTGTACAGTAAATTGTTTACAAAAACATTCATACTTATACAAAAATATATTCACTGCACAAAACACAAGCCAGATTATTTAATAAAATATAGCAGAGATTTTAATAATAAAACTTACCAATCTGTTTGTTTATATTCTTTGACAAGCTGCGTGCGATTTTCCCTGTGAAGAAGCGCAAGCGCCTCCAATTTACTGCCTTTTGTGGCGAGCCGACACTTAACAGCCAGTTTTATGTGACCCTCAAACGATCACAAATTGAACTCCAGTATTATAGAAATAAAGTTAAATCATGGGGCTACGGTCAATGGCGAGTATTATGAAGCAGCTTGTAAAGTTGGAATGACTACTCGTATCGATCTTGGACCCGCATTGTTTTACGTCTTTGCTCGAAAACGGTTGAAATTATACACTCACTGCAAAATAAAGGTTGATAGGTGTTAGGTAAATGTTGGAGCGTGTGTACAATGGCGATTTTAAAAGTTAATGGCAATTATCAGGCAAGAACTTAATTAAGAACTGCATGCGGTGTTTACCTTTAAGTGGGTGTTACACTAGTATGTATCTAGTAAGTATTAGTGTAAACATTCGTTGGTAAACCTTAAATAGACGAAAAAAAAAAGTATAAGGTCATCTCAAATTGCTTATCAATACAAATACTAAAGAAGAAAGAGTTACTATATTTTGATAACGACGCCTACATTTGTTTTAAAACATAAAAATAAAACAACGTTAAAATTAAAGTTAAAGTTACCCTTTCCAGCACTCAAAAATTACTTGAAAAAGTCGTTAATGTCTAAAGCGTATTATAGGATCGAGGACTATTATAATAGACAAAAATGCTTGGCCTAAACCCAAAACTTAATCATTTTTTTTTTTTTTCATATTCAAAAGCTTTATCTTGTCTGGGGGACACCGTTGATTTAGGAAAACATATCAATCTTATGTGGTCATCTTGCACGGTCTTATATACACATACGTAGGAGTTCTTTTTTCCTTTTCTCTCTTTCTCTCTTAAGATTTTGGTGTTTTCCTGCGGAAACTACGCAGGATATTTGAAATATTTTTTAATTTGCTATTTATAGATTCATATAATGCTAGACTAAGTAGTACCATTGTAATATTAAATATATTTAAAAAAATGACTGACTGCTGAGTTTCTTGCGGCGCTTCTTCTCAGTAGTGGTCTCCTCTTGTGAAGCGCTGGTAGATTCTTGACATGTAAAAGTGCTTGTGCGGCTTACTTACTGAATAAATGTCTTTATCTTTATCTTTATCTTTAAAGAAAATATTTTAGTTTATCCTGACTTTTTACCAAATCATCATTTGACAAACTATATCATTTTACAAACTTTCATTTCGCAAAAACTTGTTTGTGCTCATAGGTACCATATTACATAGGTTACGTGGGCTCTTATTAAAAAAGTTAGGTTTGGGTTAGTCTTTTGAAAGCAAAAAATTGCTAAATAATGTGGCGGGAAATGAAAGTTTGTAAAATGATACAGTTTGTCAAATGATGATTTGGTAAACAATTAGTGAACCGTTTTAGTCATTATGATTTGGCAACCATGTTGATACTACTACAAATTTTATAAATTAGTTCAAAAATGTATTACCCTCTTTGAAAAATTCACCCGTATTATTAAGTACATCCGCGAGGTATTAAAAAATTCCAATATGATAAAAATGTTGTTACGATAAAAAAAAAGGTATTATAAGATGTCATAATACATTTTAGAACCTAGATCCATATTAAATTAAAAACCAATCACTTTCAGTAACAAGCAAAATGATATGTGAATTGACAACAATTCATTTTGTGCTTAGGTAGTAAAATAAAATACCGTTTCTAGATTTTACACTGCTGATTACAGTAAAAATATCTTTGGATTTTTTTATGCAGTAGTTTTTTGTATATTTAGGAAAAACAGTAAAAAAAGTTGGATTGTGAATGTTAGGAATACACTTATAGTGCCCTTAGTCCATTTATTACCAAAGGAATTGAAAAAAATATACAACTGTCATGTTCATTTTTTATCTGTCTGACGGATTACTTGATTCTAACGACACGCTTTCGATTCTACGCAAAATAGTTTATTTATTTTAATGGCGTCTACAATTTATGTAATTAATTAAATTATGCAAAATAACAAATTTGTGAACGAACGGCAGCGAATGATAGACAAGTGAGTGACATGACATGACAGTCAGTTCTGTTTCTGTTTAAAGTTACTTTTTTTATTTTATATCATGCTAAGATCACGACATCAGTATTCCTAACTTTGTATTGTTATATTTCTTTAATAAATTATTAACGACGAATTTAAGTAAAATAAAGAAAAACCAAGAAATACGGGTAGTCTAATTTTTAACCAGCTATTATAGACGCGAAAAAACAATAACGCTTTTTTTTTTGAAAGGTTGTCAATTGCTGTCTAGAACCATAATAGATACTAGTTTATTAAGTCAATAAATTATAATACTTACCAATTTAATCTGCGTAAAAAAGAAAATATTTTTATTTTTAATATAAATACCCATTGAAAGGAAAACCTGAAAAATTCGTCCTTTGTGTCCACTTCCTAAGCACGTCCTTATACTCTTTATCAATATTAGTGGAGCAGGCCAAGTCCTAAATAAATAAGTAAAGCGATCTAGCTCAATTAGCGGCGACCCTGACACGGATATGGGTCCAGCCATTCCTCCTCGTTAGCCGATCCCATAATTCTGTTAAACGCCAGCCCACATTAACCTGGATAAAAACATTGGGCATGGGAGGTCTATGTTGACGATATGATATTTTCTATATCCAGATTATTCTTAAAAAAAAAAAAATTGTAGCTTTACTATACACTCAGGGACAAAAAAAACGAGTCAGAGTGCGTTTTTCATACAAACGTGGGAAACGTTCCCCTGGCGGGGAACCAAGGCTTCAAAATAGCCTCTTTAGTATGAAAAACGCACTCTGTCACGTTTTTTTTAGTCCCTGAGTATAGAACCCTGTCGCAGAGAGCCAAAACATAATTATGACATAATTTATTTGTCATTGTTTGACGCTATAACAATTAAATTTGGTGACCGTACAATTATCCTTTTTGCTAAATAATATATTATACATATAAAAGTAATTGTTTTTTAACAGATTATGTTATTTTATGTACAATACAAAACAACACTTTGTTGCACACCACCACAAAATAAACATTGATACCATTTTTTTTAAGTGGAATGTTTTCCATTGTTATAGGGCAGTCTTATCTCTTCAACCTTAATAATAGAAGAGACGTTAAAAACGTTACGCAGTCCATCAATCGGAAAGCCTTCTCGTAATGGACTAAACTGGTTTGAAATACAATAATTGTTAAGGTATAATACCATGTTAATAATTATCTAAAGACCTTCTATTAACATGCAAACGAAATACCAAACGCAAAAACAATTACTTGTTTTTTCTTCTTGTCTCGTTTGGCGCATTTAGCTAAAAAAGATGGCAAAGCCGTCAACGTCCAATTTTAATAAAAATTACGTTGATTAATACGTTATAAAACACGAGCACTCAATATTTAACATTGTTTTTTTCGCTTATAATATGGCAACCCAATCAAGCTGGCAGCTGACAGGCAAATTGGCCCATTCATTATAATCATATTACCGTAAAATCTTACACCTTCCGTAAGTTAGCCTCTATTATATTATAATACAAGTTGCCATAACGATAAAAATATACATCCGCTGTTTCGCCTTAAATATTAAGTTAAAACGTTTAAAATAATTACAGGATAATTTAGTTAGCGTGCGGTTTCAATGGTGCGGTTGAAAAGACACGATGTTTTGACGTTTTCAAAATTAATCCTTATTCTAAGGGATTTGGATTCTTTGCCGATAGGTTTTTGATAAAGCGCTCATAAATCTTTTTTTGGATATAAGTAGTTCCAGTGGGTACCTATTATTGTATCGAAACACCCTTCAACGATTGGTCAAGAACATTAACAGCATTTCTCGCCGCATGAGTATTTTTTTTGTTAATGTCATAAGTCCAGGCTAACCTAACCTTAATTACTGTGTAAGATATCCTGAAAATATCATGGTTTCAGTGGACAATAGCGTTCGATCAAATGAAATTCGATGAAATGATACAATCGATGAAGACAAATTTGATAACATTATGGGTTACAAGTTCGAGTATTTCTGTGTTAATTGTTTTAAATTGGATAATATATGTAAGCTTCAACCGTTAGCCAAAATGTTGTAGTTAAAATGAAATAAGTATTCTTAAGGAACAGCAGCTTATAACACAGAAGTTCGTAATGGTCATCAGACGAAATAATAGCGATCTAATAAGTACGTACTTAATAAAAATCCTTAGCCCTTGTCGCTCGATAAAAGTTCGTTTCAACGACTAAAAGTCGCATGTAAAACGCACGACCGCAAGCTAACCTTAAAAATTATAAAGCGTCGATCGAACGCAAAAATTGCGTTTCGCGACGCGGGCGCAGGCGGCGTGCCATTAATTTTTACGAGCTAGCTTAGGGCTCGGGCACGTGGGGTCTAACTCGATTAAGGTAAGTTCTTCAGGATGCTAAAGACTATCTGTCACCTGACTGGTTTTAATGACCGCTTTTTCTAATGTAAATATCTAATACGACATAGTTTTAATCTTGCATCATTTTTATATTTTCCTAAACCAAATGATAGTGGATAGATATTTAGACCATGTCGAAGGAAAGAAAGCAAAGTAAGAACAGACAATGCATATAGCACTGCTTATGGCTCATGAGAGACCTTATAAAATGCAACCTTTCACTGACTCTGAAATTGTTGTTGGCAATTACTAATAAAATTATCAAAATTTAAACGAAAGGTTTGTAAGCAAGCATTGGAGAATAGCATCTCGGATATTCATAGACTATTTTAGTATTGTTTTGATCTTCTTTACCTATGGGTCAAGTATTTATAAAAAAAAAACTTTATTTGATTGTTTTGCACCGTCACTAATATTTTCTTGTATTATTACAAGTTTGTACACGTTTTTGCGGCACTTCTTCTCAGCCGTGGTTGGGAAGTAAATAGATTTTGATGTTTAAAAGTGCCCGTGTGGCCTGCTGACACGTACCTATTGTATGTATATTAAAAATGTTCTTGTTAGTGATCCCACCTACAAAGCTAAGAAGTTTTAAAGGGGTATTTAGAGACTACGAGTAGTGTGTGAGTTTGTTCTATGATATTGAATTACGTCTAGAATAACGGATTATCACCTTATTTAAAAGTACGTTTACTAAGTATTTAATTTTCGCATTTAAATGAATGTAGGTATAGCATCGGATATGTATACCTTAATCCGATTCTTATGTCATGAAGTTTAATTTAGTACTCGATTGAGAAATATCATTCCGATCTGATACCTAAATTCTTGTTAAATACTCTCACGCAACTGCCCTCGGTTATTTTATCTCGGCGATTTCGTCTGAATGGGATCTTTTTATAAATAGCACGAAGCAGTCGCTGGTTAAATTTGTAAAGCATTAATAAAACCTAATTTAAAATTAATAAAATATTATTAGTAAAAGTATCGCATAAATGATTGGTGAATTAGGTACACACTTTGGTACCTTGTCGCTTTAATGCATTTGACAGATTAGTGCAGCAGTTCAAACATAACGTGAAAGTGACAAAGCACCTAAGTGTGCAGTGCAGCTACTTATATCTGAGGCTGACCATACATATATAGTGGGGCCCATTCGGATACGTCCTCTTTGAATTTTAACATCTGTTAACCTACCTTTATAAACAGACCTGGGAATTATATTCCAAAAAAAAACAAAACAAAGCAAAATTAAATGACAGCTAGAGATTGCCTATATCGATAAACTGAACTATCGATGCTTTTCCCATATACTAGTGATCGCTCCAAGTTTTGTTTGTAATTTTATTTTTTATTGCAAGTAGGAAAATTAAACAAAATAGCAACATAATTCTGGTTATTCTTTATTTTAAAAGGATTTTTGAACCTTTACTCATAGTCATCATATTTTATTTCCTAATTGTGCTTCAGCATTACTGTCCCATTTACTATTGTTAAAATAAACGATCAGAATTTTCGGGCGTCAATTTTCTCAGGAGGCTAACAAATTTTTCAATTTCTGTGGAAGTGTTAAGGGCAAAACAAAATAAAAAATACACACTTACAAAAAATGCTGGAGGCGATCACTAGTATAAAATATGAGAAAAGCATCGATAATTGAGTTTATCGGTATAGGCATTCCCTATCTGTCATTCAATTTTGCCCCGTATCCCAAGCAGCACATTAGTGAATTTTGCAGCTTATCTTATAGCTTTATGTTCTAAATGAGTGGTTTAACAGTGTTTGACTACACTTATAGCTTTAAACACAACTCAAACTTGTATACGAGTTCATCCTGTCACTTATAGTTGCTTAGGAACGTTTTTTGTTTCTACTTTATTACTTATAGTTGGGTAAAGTCGATTTTGCTACTTAAAGTTGCATGCAGAGATAATTTTACGGCCCTTTTGGAAACTAAAGTGATTGCAACTTTAAGGCCTAGAAGGGTCGTAAAATTATCTCTTTAGCCACTATTGGTGATATACTACTCTATTATACTAGTCATTTGGAATTAAAAGATCCAAATAAGGGTATGCTCCCACTTATATGTAAAAGTTGCTTATAAGTAACTTTAGGGCCTTATATAGCACTATTGCTTCTTATTCAGTGAAAATTAAAACCTGCATGCAACTTTAAGTAGCAAAATCGACTTTACCCAACCATGTAATAAAGTGGAAACAAAAAACGTTCCCAAGCAACTACAAGTGACAAGATGAAGTCATATACAATTTTGAGTTGTGTTTAAAGCTATAAGTGTTGTCAAACAATGTTAACACGTTCACGGACAGTACGTCGACAGACGTAAACTAAGACCCTCGTGATATGGAATTACGGCTGTGGCCGGTGTTTTTAATTACACCAAAAACGGAACTCCGTGCACGGCCGGCTGTTTCCCATAGCATTTATAGGAAGCACGAACTCTGTGCCGTTTTAGGCTTTAACGCAAGCCGCTAGTGTCACAGCACAAAAGCTCTAGAGCATAGCATACACTGCTGTGCCACTCGCAAGATACAAATAAGTGATTTTCAGACCTGATAGTTTCAAATAGAAAACAAATAAGTGAAAATAAACACTGTAAGATCTTTTTTGTTTCGCCATGTTTACAAATTGGAGTCCTTGAAAATGATTTATTTTAAACAGAATTTTATCACACTGACGCATAATCATAGACTTTTGATAGTTGTGACGATGTTACTTTAACATTGTACGTAACCTACAATCATTAGGTCAGGTTTTTACAGTTTTAGTTCTTATCAGTATCAATTCCTTATATGATTTAACACTCTCTTTTTAAATATTCCTGATCTAATCAAAGGCGCATCGAAATTTACAAAGAAACCATACTATAGTTTCACGGTAAAAAAGCATTCGCAAGAATTTCGTGCTTATTTCAATGCCCGAACGTGAATTTTAATCACTTACCAAACAGATGTATAAATCCAAAATTAAAATGGCAGATCACATTCACTTTTAAAAACTTACCGACTTAATTGTTGCCACGTCACTCAAAGGAACTTTGGCGTCCCATTTATCACTCATTGACCGAACTGAAATATTAGTATTCATTCTTTCAATAATCGTCGTTCACTGCGCATAACTTTCACCCATAGTTCTAATTGCCACTTAAGGTAATCGTGAGATCTCTTATGGATTCAATATAGAACCAAAAATAAGCTGCAATTTTTCTCCCCGTGGTTCTATATTGGTTGCCTAAGGGTTCTTTCCACCTATATAGAACTTAGTCATGGCTATATATTTCACTTAAGTATCTAAATAGATATGATATACGAGCTATTTCCCACCCAGTGTGCTACTTGGGATATTCCTAGGTCTGTTTATAAACGTTAAACTCTATTGTTTTTACGCAAGAATCGACTATGACGTTTGTAAATTTCGTTTTAAAGTATTCAAAATTAGAGAACATTGAAACAATCAGTTAAGTACAATACGCAGTAATGTACAATAGGTAGCCATTCATGATTTTTTTTAAAGAAAATAAGTAAACAAATTTCTTC
The DNA here is from genome assembly GCA_927399475.2 of Acleris emargana. Taxonomy (NCBI): domain Eukaryota; kingdom Metazoa; phylum Arthropoda; class Insecta; order Lepidoptera; family Tortricidae; genus Acleris; species Acleris emargana. The sequence goes on from OV656851.1 coordinate 11,536,389, forward strand.
CTATCTAGCTAATGGACAGAGTAGGTACAAATAAAACTAACGTCATTCTGACCACTAGTCCAAAGCAGGCGTAGCAAACAATGTTTTTCTCTGTAATAATAATTTAAAAAAATAGTATGCTTTTGAGACTAACTTTAAAAACCTTAAAATTAGTTAACTACAAAACTCAAATAAACTGATACATTAAATAATATTTTTAGAAACTTCTCAGGATCTCTATATTATTTACCGCTATTAATGTAATGCCCTCAACTTAGTTGCGACTGTGTTTAAAACGTCATTACAGTAATTTCAATGATTGCCGAGCTTAAGTAAACAAATATTATTCATTAACTTAACCATCACTTGGGAAGCTGTTTCATTAGGGTCAGAAAAATCATCATTAATTCAAAACATCTTTCGAAATAAGTTTTTAACGTGTGGCAAAACTTAAAAGTCTATGTATGTTGATCGAAATATTCGTTTAAGAATTTATCAAAATGTTGCTGACATTTTTCTCTTTACTTTGTTTTCGTAAAGTTTTCCTCCGGGCTAGTTAGAATCCGTTTTTTCAGACTTCTCGTTTGTTTAAGTTTGCTGCATTATTAATTACTGTCCAAATCAAATAAGGGTGAGATAATTAAATTATCCTATCAACTTTTTAACAATATTAAATATGTAGTAGTAGTTAGTATAAGTAAGTATATGGTTTTATTTACTTGGTTCTCTTTAATGCAACTTGCAAATAAATATTAAAACAAAATCCAAATCTATAAAACTAGGCTACAGGCAATGTCACACACAGGCTATTGGTACTAAAAGTTTAAATCTGAAAATGGCCCCTTGTGGTATAAAATTTACTGGAAGATATAAAAATGATACATAAGAACAAAGAAAACAAAAATCTACTATGCCTGTATGATTTAATTTATTATAATAAAACCCTCTCAGTGATATAGTTTTCATTCACCTTGCACGCTCGCTTTATATATTTTTTACTCGAAAACAAATGTATCTTCCTTTGACACATTCAACACATCGCCGCTACTTTAAAATCTGTTCCTATTATACAGGATTCACCTGCCGATAACGTTTCTTTGTCGTGTTTTCGATTCCAACGAAAGCCTCATTTTACATAAAACCATCGAATCAGGACAGTGAGATTACAAAATTAACTTTATCACTTTCAATACAAAAGTCTTTGCATTATCAACCTTACAATAAAGAAGTTAAGGCATGTGTAGTTTTTGTGCTGAGTTAAATTTTGTTGGTTGAATGATAACAGTGACGAATAACCATCCTCAGTTTGGGACCAACCGAAACTGAATTAAAATTTCAAATAGCGAACTCCCGTGGCAACGGTTTTTACAATAAACCGGCCGAGTGCGAGTCAGACTCGCACACGAAGGGTTCCGTACAATTCTTGTAAGGTTTTTTTTTTTTATAGCATGGGAAGGCAAACGAGCACACAGGCCACCTGATGGTAAGTGGAAACTGTGACTCATAGACATTCGCATTCACAAGTCTGCAAATGCGTTGCCAACCCTGAGGACTAAGATGGAATGCCTAGTCATTTCACCGGCTGTCTTATCCCCAAACCGGAACTCAACGATGCGAACACTGCTGCTTGGCGGTAGGTTAATGGATGGGTTTCTTGCTACACCTAGATAGCGGCAATAGTAGGGTAAGCTGGGTACGGTTGTGACAATTTTGGTTTGATCGCCTATAATTTTGTAAATTTACCAGCTATCTGGGAGAAAAATCACTAATACTTAATTTGAATATTTATCTACCTAAAATTGTTAAAATATTGTCCCTAACTACGCTGTATTAGGCATAAGATCCAATTAAAAAAAAAGGGAAAGTGTCACAACCGGCCACACCCCAAGGGCGGTTGTGACAGTGGTTGGGGTCGGTAGCGACAGGCATACAAAATACATCCAAATAGTTTGTAATGACTTTTATTGTTACAAATAATTAACTGAACACAACATAATCTTCTTGTAAACAAAGTTTACAATCACTTTATGGCAAAAAAGCGAAAATCTGTGATCACTTCTCTTCTTAAAATTAATAAGGCAAGGTGTAATATATTTTGACAGCTGCTGTTCTTGCTCGACAGAGAATACTTTATTATGAGCAACATACCCCATGCTGATGGTGCCTTCCTCTTGATTCTCGCCGGCTTTGTCGCGTTTGCGTAGGTATCGCAAGAGCGACATGCGATTAACCTCATGTATTTCCGCAGCTCTCCGTAATGAAGTACCGCGTTTCACCTCTTCGTAAGCATTTTCATATTTACTAATATCAGACAGGCCTCTCTCGGTCTTCCGCATGCGTTTTCTAGGCATCTAAAATAAAACAAAACAAAAAAAACAATGTCACAACCGTACCCACAAAATTTGTCACAACCGTACCCAACGCATACTTTTGAAAACAAAAAATGACCATGACTGATCGTAAACAAGTAACTGCTAATGTTCAAGTTATAACAAAAAAAATTAAAAGGCAATCTATCTGTGTACAAATAACCGTAATTACAAAAAGAAATCGAACAAAAAAACTTACTTTTGACTGTCGAAAATCAATGTGGGCTCCTGCTTGCGTTACCGTCGCACGCCGGCTGACGCAACACTGGGACACGCGTTTAGACTTGCATGCCGCTTGTCTTTCCCCTTGCACCCTCCCCGCGATCCGTATAGTTTCGCTGTTATAGCGACTGTCACTACCGTACCCTGGCACAATCGTACCCAGTCTACCCTATTACTCAAATGTTTAAAGAATAATATTTCTACCTATTGTTCAAGAGATACAGAGATTATTAAACAAACACGTAATTTGTGGGCCCCCTTTTTTTTGTATATTTTTTGATATAGCGGCGATATTAGAAATACACAATCTTTAAATTTTTAAAATGTCTACCTGATACGGTTCACGACATTATAAGACACAGCGACAGACAGACGGACTGATGGACAGCGGAGGTTTAGTAATTAATAGGGTCTCTTTAACATCCTTTGGGTACGGATCCCTAAAAAATGACGCACGAATGAAGCAAGCCGGCTTTTAGGACTCCGTGAACAATATATTTAACATTTTATTAATTCGAAAAAAATACCATCAGTATGTTAGGTGCCTATCCATCTAATCGTCATCGAAGTTACGTAAGTAAATAAATAAATAATATTTATTAAATATCAAGAACCATCTCACACAAATTAATCTAGTCCCAAACTAAGCTCTAGGCTTGTTCTGTGGGTACTAGACAAAGATACAAATACTTATATAGAGAAATAAATACTTAAATACATAGAAAATATCTAAGACTCATCAACAAGCACTCGTGCTCATCACACCAATATTTGCCTTATGTTCGTTAAGGTACTCGTATTATGAAATAAGGAACTATTGGCGTTTTTTACCATCGCATTGAAAAATAATTACATACAATATTTTCCATTAAACTGAAGATCTGTTATAATCTACTTTGAACCTAATTAGCAACCTCAGACGTTTAACAATCCCTTTATTGGTACTTAAAAATGCAATTTAAAAATGTGCGCAAATAAAATTCACTGATGGCTTAATTTAAACTTTTTTCTAGAAAAAGCGAAGAACCAGTCACTTAAGTGTGTAAGTAAAGTACCAAAAACTAATACGGAACCATGTGTGTTTCAAAAAACAACAGCTCATACAGTTCAGTAGCAAATGTGTAATCATGGCCTTTTTTGTGAAAGAACGCTGTAGCTATTTCTTATGAACGGTTTTATTCGAATAAATGTGTTATCGACAAGTTTAGCTGTTTACGTTCACAGAGTAAAGCCTCGACCACGGCTGTTTGTTTGCGATAAATTCCAAAGGGATTCGACCGATTTTTGTTCAGTTTCACAAAGTAAGGATGGTATTAATATTAAATCAAATAGCGAGCTAACATCACAACTATTTACAAGTTGTGATACTGAGCTCCAGAATTGAAAATTAAGTTTTGCCAAACAACAAAGGTAATGTTGAGTTCTCTGACCCAGGATCGCTTATCATTTTGTTATCTATCTATAATCTATACTTACCTATCAATGCTAATTTTATTATTGTGTTTGTTTGTAAGGGGTTATCTTTGAAGCTTTAACCAATAGAAATCTTCATTATCCCTGATTAGCTTTCATTTTGTTTAAAGCGAAGCGGGGGCTAAATAATAAGAAAAAAATAATTTGAAATTGAATAATGATTCCAATTTAAGCTCAAATGTTTCCGATTTAAGTTACGTTATACAGATAAATGGCAAAAAATTCAAGATCAGATCGTGTTTTTTCAGAGAGCTTAGTTATACTGAGGTACATTGTAAACATGTCTTAAGTAATTAAACCCTTTGGAAAAACAAACGTCGCTGAAGGTATGTGGTAGTCTTAATACATGGGTGGGTGCTTATGCAAATTGCCACTGTGAATATAATGAAATACACCTTTACGAGTAGGTTACCTAGTTAGTTAATGGCAAAAGGTTTGTTCAGGGATACTGAGGTGCAGTTTTCCTGAAAGTTTTTTTAAACTAGGGCAAGACACATCAACTTCGAAATCCGGAAGAATCATAATGCCGTTTTGAGAAAAACAGGCCCAGTGCGAGGCCTCGCGCCCCGAAGGTTCCGTTCCTTCTCACAGTAGGTATTATTATATTCCAATTTGAATTCGATTTCGAATCGAATTAACGTGAGCTCAACTCACAATTAACCATTTTTAAAAATTTGTTGTTTTTTTTCAGGTTGCAAATGATTGAAAATAAACGTTTCTTCTATGGGGATCTTTTACCTACGGTTCAAAGGATAGAACTCTTTATAGGACGGACGGACGGACAGACAAACTAGGCGTATTAATCTTGCAGCTTTAAATGATAGTTTTATTTTACTTTTTCCCAAATATTTAAATAAGTTTGGATCTTTATATTGATTAAAATGTTGTGTAAAACCTTTGTATAAATAGTTTTCTTTAAAAGCTGGCGACTGAAATCTCGGACTAATGCTTAACTTAAATAATCTTTATTCAGATGGATAAGTAGTGTATAGGTAGATTAAGACAGGAAATTGAAATTGTCGGTATTTAGGAACTTCAGCCACCGCGTTACTGCCCCATTCCAACTACACTCAGGGACAAAAAAAACGGTTCAGAGTGCGTTTTTCATACTAAAGAGGCTATTTCGAAGCCTTAGTTCCTCGCCAGGGGATGCTTATAGTGAAATCTGATGATGGACACACCTTCCAGAGTGCCTAGGATAACCAACTGATTGAATCTGCGGCTAACGCCGGAATTGATCATGTTCAAAAGAACATCTAAAATGGGAATAAAATGTAAGGAAATCCAAATGCTGACCCTAACTCTCTCGCTGTGGTGTTAACTGATTGTGCGACAAGTTAGGTATCTTAAGAACATTTGACCTCCTCTATTGAACCTCGGAGTATCCACCATTAAACCTTACTCAAAACAACCCCTGGCGAGGAACCAAGGTTTCGAAATACCCTCGTTTGTATGAAAAACGCACTCTGACCCGTTTTTTTTGTCCCTGAGTGTAGATTAGAGGATTAGTCCTACCAAAGAAGACGGCTCACTGCAATGTTGTAGTAGTCAAAGGATTCGATACTCTGTTGGTAACGACTTTAAATATAAAATCCTTAATTGTGCAAAATGTGGCTAGAGAATTATCAACAAGTTTGTAGAGTTAAGTGTGTTAGACGATGGGCTTGCAACCTGTCACTAATACGCTGGTAAACATCTTGGCCCGTTTGTGCTAAGTGTGGTTGCTGAATTATCAATAACTCTTTGAAGTTGTAGGTAATTCTGTAGCTCTGCCTACCCCGCTCTGGGATTACAGGCGTGAAGGTATATTGTAGAGTTGTAGGTATTTAACTCTGCAGCTCTGCCTACCCCACTCTGGGAACAAGTGAGTTTATGTATGTTTGTATGTATGTGTATGCAGTTAGCTACCTACTTTGGTAAGACGGCAGTATTATTCCACTCCACAGAGATTATATAAGAACAAGCACGTCTTTATGCGTGACCAGAATGTGCTAGGTTACTCTGTCACGGCTAAGGTCGGCGAATTGGGACAATGTCAGATCGGATGCACCGTGACTATTGTTTATGTCGTTTAGTGGCCCTAGACAAGATGCATTGTGGGAACGTTATCGAAAATGTATAGGATTGACGTAGGTTGCCGGAAGGTCGCGTCAAGTGCTTATGTCAACTCCATACATTAGGTATAACAGTTTCCGGAGATCGTTTACGATAGCTATGCACCCAGTCTAGTACCTCAGTGGCCCTGTGCAAGATGCTTTGCGAAAACGTTATCGTTATCGAAAATGTATAGGAATGACGTAGGTTGCCGGACGGTCGCGTCAAGTGCTTATATGTCAACTCCATACATTATCATAATTTTCCGAAAATCGTTTATGATCGCTAATATCGCTATGCACCTAGTCTAGTGCCTCAGTGGCCTAGTTCAAGGTGCTTTGCGAAAACGTTATCGTTATCGAAAATGTACAGGATTGACGAAAACAGCCGAATGGTTGCGGCGAGCGCTTAGGTGTATTAACTCCTTTTTCTTTTTAGTTTTTGACAATCGTTTAAGTTAGCTTTAAGCATCTTGTCTGCAGCAACTGTACGTCTTATAAGCTGTCAGAGCCTGATAAGTTCCAGTCAGTAAAGGAAAAGTAGTTTTTTTAAATTCACAATTTCAATTAGGAATCTTTAGTGGCAAATGTTGACAGAGCTATGCAAGTGCTATACCTCTTGTCTCTTTCTCTCAAACTAAACTGAACTGCTTTAGTATGTCATCCTTTTATCCAATGCGATAACTGTAGTTAAAATACAAATCAGATATACAGCTATTACTTGGCATACCAGATTTTTTTTAAAGTATCCCAGAACTTGATGTAAATATTACGACAAAAGAAAGTTTTCTTTATAATGGTTCAAAATATACTTTTAACTTTTCAATGTAATCATTAGTTTTGTATTTATGAAGGTTTTAATGAATGTGAATGTGGTTATAGAATTAACAACAAATTGTTACAGTTGTTGGTAATTCTGTAGCTCTGCCTACCCCACTCTGGGATGAAGGCGAGATGGTATGCATGCATTAATGATAATTAAAAAACACTATCTTGCGGTACACCTTCGGCTCCCTTGGTTAGAAATAGCTTCGAGATTCCAAAACTTGATAATATAATCTTTAATACTGAATTGCACCATAATTCTAAAATATCAACACATTTGAAATAAATCCATACTTTCACGTTTTTCATTCAACAACTTTGACTCCCCATACTGTACAAAAAAGCTATAGACCAAGGTGTCATGTTATTTTAAAAGTTGGCGCATTTGAATAAGATTTCGAAATAGTGCAACAAGTTTTACTAATATAGGTAGACAAAAAGATAAGTTAGAGCGTCCGTTCCAAGTGAGATAATTTTAGTTTAATTTCGCACCCGTCCGCAAATTAGCACAGCAAAAGTATTAGTGGTTCTTTTTTTGATTGACGACAGAGGTAACAAGTTTTTAAATAGGACCATTTCCAGCTAACCCTGAAATAGATACGTACGGACAATGCATGAATGCAATGCCATTTTGGTTTATAAATAGATATGAATACGTACACAGATTTACCATGGTTTTTTTATGAAAGGAAACATCACAGAGACTGTTTAGAAGGCTGCACACGTCTGCGGACACTAGGCAGGGCATTTTGGTCTGCGCGGGGACAATGGCCCCGAGCTATGCAACGTAATGGCTTTGTTAGATCAATTTCCCAAAATCGTTTTTTTGGTAGAAAAAAATCTATTCGTGTTTTGCCCGCAATTTGATTTTCAATTCCAGTTTGTCCCATGAAGCGACTTTTCCTGATGCAGTTTCCCCATTTTAATAGTGACGTCGGAGCTGCAGATATCCCGGAGTTCCTATTTTTGGGCGCTGTGGCTTTACGGCTTACAGCAGGTGCGTAATGCTGCAAAACGAACATAATTTAAACCTAGGTATCAATTTTGAATATGAAATGAAAAAGATAAAAAAAAATGGGACTGAAAAAAAGGCGCGGAAAAAAGGGACAATGAAGAAAAATAATCTAACAAACCCAATGTGTTACAACAGTGGCCCGAGGTACCGACTGAGTACGAAGGTTTGAACTACAGCAGTTACCATAATACCATAGAGTTAAGCCTTAACGCGACATAAGTGCACTCGATGGTCTTACGAAGAAGAAACAACATCGTCAGGAAATCGTGCAGGCATACGCAAAAAAAACCGGTCTCATGGTAAGTGAATTATTGCAAAAACAATATATTACAGGGTCAATATAACTCACAGAGTAAGGAATTCAAAAGAAGTTGCTGGAAAGACTATGATCTTTGGTACCTACAGAAGTATATCTCCATAAAAACGTGAAAACCTAAGGATTATAGGTAAAGCGACACCATTACTTATTGCCTGTACGCACTTATCGCTGTGACAGTGACATCTACATTACCTTATCTGCCCATACATTAACCTTCAAAGGAACGAGGAAAGTTTTAAAAATAAACACGGAAACTGCGTGACATACGATGAGTCAGTTCGAGTTTGTCCGACCTTCACTTAACCTTTGTTTTGGAATTAACACCACTAATACTAACGTGGCTATTTATAGATTTTTTATTTTGTTTTTATTAGATACATTAGATAAGGGCCAATGTTGACATTGACTGGTGTTCGGTTTCCTCATGTTACACCCAGTATATTGAAATAAAATAAGCATTCTGATTATTTTTATATACGTTTAGCCATATTTCAATGAAAAATAGGCAATGGAAAGCCTGGAGGTTCTTATTTAAAAAAGTGTCTGTTCAAGCGGATCTCTGTAGGAATTAAAGGAATTAGAAGTTTTATTGCTTCCCAGGATCGAATGATAGGCATTTTGTTTTGTGGGCTATGCCTCATAAGGATAAACCGGATTCCATACATCATAATTATCATTAGTGATCTCTAAGACCTTCTCTTTACTCCTGTGCTGGGAGCACAAGATGCCCGCCACTTGTTTGTCGCTCGATTCTCCCTTTCTATCTAGTTGGGAACGATAGAGACGCACTCAGGGACAAGCAAGAAAATACAAATTATGCTACCCGTGTTGTTTGGTTTTCCAAAAGGCTTAGTCCTTTTGAGGTTAAGTTGTAGTAAGGACCATAGGCATCAATAAACTGAGCTTGAATGAGCCAATTCTAAGCAGTGTCAGAGATGACGGTTTTCTACGACTTGACATTTTAAATCAATAGTACATTATTGCCTAGGCTCAGAAAGTAGGGAATTTCCTGACGAGGTGGTTTGCTGATAAAATCAAAGTTAGGCAATCCCTATTTCAGCTGAGGCATATATAGCTTTTCGCAAGCAATGCGAGGAAGTGATACAAATTCATTATTATTTTTATGCACTAATGATCCACTAGCGCCCGCCGCCTTTTTGATTTTATATGCGATGGAGAGCATTTTTGAATACAATATCGCAGCAGACAGGAATGGGATTCCATGTTATTTTACTCCTAGGAAGAAAATGTCAAATTTTAAATGAAATATTAACCATGTCAGCCGCGAACTTTTTGCTTCACTGCATTCTATGAGGAGGCTGCAAAACTTCTTACCCTTAAAAACTAAACTCACCCTTGCCCGCTCTCTCCTACTTCCACTTCTGGATTACGGTGACATTGCGTACATTGATCTGAAGGAGGAGCTACTTGACAAGCTTGAGCGTTTGCAGAATGTCTGCATCAGGTACGTATTTGGTTTACGGAAATATGACCACGTGTCACAGTTGCGTGCGCAGCTTAACTGGTTGCCCATTCGTCGTCGCCGAGACGTGCATGTCCTGTCTTTGCTCTTCAACATCCTTTTCCTTCCTACTTCTCCTTCTTATCTTTCTAAAAGGTTTAGTTATTTGGCTTCTGGTAGTGGACACCGCTTGCGGTCAAGCAACAATCTTACTCTCGCTATCCCTCCTAACAAGACACACACTTATGCTAAATCTTTCACGGTACACTCTGTCAAACTATGGAATGGGCTACCGCTGGACTTAAGGCAGTCTCAGTCAGCGATGTCGCTTAAAGGGAAGTTAAAAAAGTTGTGGTTGGATGAGGAGTGTTTACTGGTTTAATCCTTCAAGGCTATCTATATATGTAAGTATGTATATGTACATAACAAGTATATGTACAAATAAAAGTATATGTATATTGTAAGTGTATATTATTATATTTATATTTGTGTATGTGATGTTTATTTATTTATATGTATAGTTTATTGATATTTAGCTGTAAAAATATTAGTTTATTTATTTTTGGTGCACATCCTTGTAATCTTGCCTATCCTCGTACAGTTTCCTCAATCATGGTCAGGTAAACTGGAAGAGATCCCTTAAAGGGATAAGTTCGCCATTGTACATGTTAAGTTTATGTACGAATTTGCTTGTAATTTTATTTTTTTTGTGCAATAAAGAGTTTACATACATACATACAAAATGAGGCTCTTTCCCGTCTTCATTTTTCAACAGAAAAGCCGTCCTTTCCACGCATGTCTGAGAAAACGCGAAAGTGAAAAAAAGAACACGGGGAAAACTGATCTTTATCAAATTATTAATTAATATACGGTCCTGGGTTTATTATAATTAGAACCTTCTCCATTCTTTGACGATATTTTTTTTTTTTTTTATATTTTTTTTTTTTTTATATCATAGGAAGGCAAACGAGCACACAGGCCACCTGATGGTAAGTGGAAACTGTGACCCATAGACATTCGCATTCACAAGACCGCAATCCTAAGACTGGTTTTTAAAAGCAAAAGGTAAAGGCAAACGGGCACAGAGACCACCTAATAGTAAGTGGGATCCGACACCTATGGGTCTATGGACATTTGCATTCTTAACCCTACAATCTTAAGACTTTAATCCTGAGACCGCAAATGAGTTGCTGACCCTGAGGAATTACCGGTTGTCTTCTTCCCACACCGAAACAACAATAAGAACAGCACTGGCCAGCGATAGCGGATGAGGTAGTGGTAGCGATTCGGACGGTGCACACGGTACCACTACTACCACTACTAACACAAAATAATGGTATCATTGCTCGTCGATATCGTTTTATCAAACTACAATTATCTGATTGTCGACTAATCAGTGCAATGTGGGGCAGATGCACCGCCCCACTTACGATGCACTTGACCCAGTAATGCGACCATGGCGGGTCCCTTGATTTTCAATATTGTTTGTTTTATTTTATATCCTCTGGTTTCCTGTAATGTGTTCAATGGAAATTTAAAAAGTGTTGATTATACGCTCGGTATTCTAATTTAAACCTTAAATTTCATGTGGGTGGGTGAACGTGCTCTACCACTTTGTAAAAACTTTGTTGAAAGGTTTTCGAAGATTAATTACAGAAAACTTGAATAATAGATTATTTTGGTTTTGACAACTTAATGATATTCATTAATAGAACAGAAACTATTAGAGAATCCTGAAATAACTTAGCTAATTTTCCAAATGGCTTTTAGTTAAATTTATTATCTTATTTCTTTTTAATCTATGGTATAAATGTCGTCCTTAGCTGAGTGGTGGGTTACTTATAGTTATTTTCAGATAATAAATACATTTAGCCTTGGTCTGGATTAAACTGTTTTTATTAATTTCAGACAAATATAGTAAAAAGTAATTGAATTATTTTAACTTATTAAAATGTTAATTGCACTTTATGTAGAAGTATAAGAGCCGTTTACAGAAAAATTGGTATTGTTGCCGTTTATAGGAATATAGGTCTATTTTATAGTTTTATAATAGTTTTACATACACACACTAATATAGTTTTACGACTATAATATATGTCTATATTATAGTTTTATAAAACTGTTACATAATAAAGGTATGCAAAGTAGAATAAAAGGTACTGAAAGTCATGTTAAGATTTAATTAGTCACCCGCAATACCCAAGTGGCATTGCATCGTAGATAAAGGTGTATTTACGGGTAATGACAGCCAGTTCCGTGAGACTTATCGTATCGCACGAGGTTGCAGCGAACCTGACAATGAATTTGTTCTAGTGCTGGCCCGTGTATCGATAAATTTGCTATAAACTAATGGTGTTTTGTCGATGCTTTGAAGGAATTGGTGCCATGAGTTTGTTGCTTTAAGGACTTTCTCTAAGTAATTTTAAGTAATTTACTATGGTCAATATTTTGGTAATTACTTTTAATTATTTTTTAGTCTTAATTTACTATTGTAGTTTTAATAAGTATAAAAAAATATATTAAAATAAAATATGTAATTATGTTTGTGTACAGTCATTGTTATGTTCTAATAATCTTTGGTCATTTTGGCGTTACAATATCACAATTTTAACAACTTTTGTTAATTGTCACTAGTCTTTACTCTTATTTTTATTAGAGAAATCTGAAACTACATACATACATACATACCTTCACGCCTTCATTCCCAGAGTGGGGTAGCCAGAGCTAAAAAATTACCAACAACAGTAAAAACTTGTTGATAACTCTGAAACTAGTCGTCTTTTTTTTAAGTATTCTAAGATCAAGTGAAAAAAGGTTTAAGTCTAGTATACTGAGTTCATGTATATACCCTTTTTCACTAGGACCCCAGAAATATCACCCAGAAGAATTAAAATAAAATGGGTAAGCAATAAGCAATTCGTATCGATGAAAATGTCCACGAGTTAAGCCGCATCACTAGGATGAGATATAGGGGTCAGGCCTTCGAACAAGCAAAGGAGGGGCTTTCAGTGCAAATCACAGGAGTTTAAATAATCATATGAAAATAATTCAAATGTAGTTAGCGCACACACTCAGCTTAGTGCGTGCGTTGACACAGTTATTTATGTTTAAGTATTTATATTTATTTATTTTAGTTAGTTTTATTTTGTCCCGTGAAGATGTGTCGTTTAACGTGTGTGGTCATTTACATTGCTTTAATGGATTTTGGATACTGCTTCGTCAATTGTGAGTGTGAAGACTTAATTTGCAAATAACTTGGTACCTTAAACAAAGACTTATCTTGTTTAAAAAAATGTTAATATTTTAATACATTTTAATTACTTAAGACTGTCGTTGAATTCTACAGAAAAACTTGAATATAAACAAAATAATGAGATTTAATTTCGAAGGACTTTAAAGGACTACTAATCTACGAAATTATAATTTCTAATTCTTTTCATTTATTCTCATAAAGCTTTTCAAAGTTTATTACTTATCTAAGTAAAGATTAAAAATAATTTAAGTCGTAAAGTGATATTTAGGTAGGTAGGTATTAACGCTTTTCATCTTACGATCACAAACAAAAAAAGATAAAAATTAAAATTAGAATATTGATATTAAGCAGTCCTGCAGGCGCTCGTTGTTAGACTTAGGCATGTAAAAATATGGCAAAGGGGCTACTTTTTACGGCAATTGACAGCCGAAAAAAATAGCTGTCTTACTCTTATTTTGTGTAATAGAATGAGATGTTTGTACTATTGACGGACAATTACTGTACTAAAAAAGGGGAAATCTCAACATTTAGTTCTTTTGAAAAAGGTTATCTATCTTAAACAAGCGAGCAAGTTTCGGGGACGATAAATCGATCTAGATATGTTAAATTTTTAGAAAACTTACCAAAAAATAAATCGGTCATAAAACTGTTACATAAAACTGATTACAAAATGTATTTTAAAAGTAGCAACAAGAAGCAGGAGACGGGAGTATAATTTATTATATATTTATATATTCAAGAAAAAAAATTAAGTCTCTAGTTAGATATAATAATCAAGAAATATACCAAGATACGAGTATCATTACATTATTACATCACTAGTAAATATTTTAGAATCTACAGCTTCCGCTACAAATTACACGCAGAAGTTGGTATTACTCTTGTCCACATTTTGTAATCGTTTTGCTCCAAATGTTTTGAATTAACGCTATTTTAATCTAATGTTATTTATTAAGAATAGAGTATAGATTAATTTTAATGTGTGACTACCACGACCACTTCCAGTGGCCGACGTTGAGTGTGGACTGGACACGGCTCGTCGCGGCCGCATCGTCGGAGGATCTGACAGCTTACCAGCGGAGTTCCCCTGGGCCGCCAGTCTGTGGCGGCAGGGGGCCCACCAGTGCGGAGCCACTGTTCTCAGCGACCGGTGGCTGCTGACCGCTGGGCATTGTATATGCAGGTATACCTCATCATCATCATCATGTCAGCCGAAAGACGTCCACTGCTGGACATAGGCCTCCCCCAAGGCTCTCCACTCAGACTGGTCTTGTGCTTTACGCATCCACCGCGTTCCCGCGATCCTTACAAGGTCATCACTCCATCTTGTTGGTGGCCTACCTACAGCTTGTCAGCTCGTCAGGTATACCTACCATTAGCCAATAACTAGCATAGAAATATTCCATCTTAGTTCTATAAGGACAATGTACAATGAAGCTCAATATGTTCATTGGCTTACTAAGACAGTTTTTGACCTCTCAAAACCTAACAAGACTCAAACAGTAGAAGAGATAGAGTTATATACTAGAACTTGGCAAGTTTTAAGAGCTCATATTATTATAACAAAATAACTAACCTTTTGACGTGTAAAATTTATTATACCCATAAATAATCTAAATCTAAATCTTTAATCATAGTCAACCACTTTTGATGGTAAAAAAGTTTGGGCCGGTAAAGTAAAACTCAAAGATTACAATAAAAATGACGTATTTTTAAACGAAACGTCTCTTTAAAATAAATGACTGTCAAAAATTTCATTTTTGCAACAAGTTTTTGTTGCCGACTGTATTTTTCTTTGCAGAGTTAAAGATAAAAGATAAGATAAAAAGATAAAAGATGTTTATTCAGTAAGTAGTATTATCTGCTTATCAAGACCAAACAAATGAACTCCAACTCGGTGGGTCTACGTTAAGTATAGCGGAGATTCTGTCGCTACCTTCTGACTCCATCATCAGACCAGCTCCATGTCATCATAGTATTGCATTGTCATCCAATTTACACATGTATGCAAATTTTCAGATATATCGGAAACCGGGAAGTGGGTCAAATTTAACTTACAGGATTTCATCCGCACATACATACATATTTACATACATATATTGCAAGTTATCTCATCTTATTGGTGGGATAAACTTCGACCCTGTGGGATCTTTTGTGTAAAATACACACATTGCATACATTATAAGTTGTTTTTTTAATATAAAATACGGCACATTCAGTTACTTACACTGAGAACTCCAGAGCATTCGTTTCCTACCAAGCAACACGAATTCTAAAATTTCAAATATCATGGGCTTCAGGGCGGCTAGCATAGTTGCCCGCGCCATGTTTGTCGCTCAGTCGCTCTCAACGTAGTTCGTAATTAAAAAGATGCACACGAGCGTGTGATGTTGTACATAGCCCATTCTAGCTTGCAGTCTTCATGCAATAAAAAGAGCAATAACTTTTTTTTACCAACAATTCAATAAAATTATCGACAAGAGAAACAAGGCAACACGTTCTGCCGTGCTTAGCCAAAAAGGCCTATAGGCGTTTTGACGGTTTCGAGATAAACGCGCTTTTATGTTTTTCAACGTCGCAACCTAAAACTCCATCTAAAACCGGACTTTTCCTATTTTTTTTTGTACTTATGGTTTAGTTGAAAAAAAAGCCATACGTTGGTTATATTTTGAACCCAATATTATATATATTTTTAACTTAAAACGGACTTACGACTTTTTTGTTAAGCACTTGAGTCTATTCTTTACGTGTTATACGTCATTTTATCTTATTTTTCTATGAAGGTTTCTATAGCAATGTAATAAAATATTGGTGTGGATGAAGTATGGTAAAAAAAAGAGAAAAATAATGAAATTGACTTTATTGCTCTTCAGAAACTCCTCTTTTTTAAATATTAAAACAAAAAAAAACAAAAAACCAACTGGTTTCAACTTAAATTTAAGAAAATTATAGTTAGTAAATTCTTTAATAGTCTCACTACAACTGAGAGAAAACAATCAATTTTTTGGTTTGTATTAAGTAAGTAAATGTAAATTGGTATGTACTAAACTTTTATTTAAGTTCTCCTAGCAAATGTTATTAAAATAAACAGATCTAGTCATATAAATTGATGACTCATCTTGAAGCAATCTAGGTACTTGTGTTTTGTAAGTTACATTTATTATGAAATGTAATCAATAACCACATTTTGCACAATTAGGCTAAGATGTTTAACAGTGTATATTAGTGACAGGTTGTGTGTTAGTTTTTAGAGTTGTAGGTAATTCTGTAGCTCTGCCTACCCCTCTCCGGGAACGAAGGCGTGAGTTTATGTATGTATGTAATCAATACTTATGAAATGAGATCTCTATTTTTCCCAATTAGTAGTTATTTAATTAATAAATATCACAACATCGCTTATGAGCAAAATAGAACATATTTAGAATAGACAACTAAATGAGTATCATTTTCAATAATTAACAACATATAAAATCAACAAATTAATGAACGAAATAAGTAGTCTTTAATGCCCTTATTTATTATATTTAAACGATTAATAACCGTGGGGTCGCTAAACCATGCTTTGTCCTTATCTGCCAAATTCAAATGTCACAATGCCATATAAGGACAAAGCATGGTTTACGTCCAATTGGCTTAGGAATGCGTTAATGTTACTACAATGGACACCTTATCTATTAGTTCGTAACGGAACTATACGACCAAATTGTTAAGTATTTTATACATACGTAGATTTCCTTAGGAATTAAGGGAAAAACCAGTCTTACGTCTATTTTTTTAGTCGTTTTAAGGCACTTATAATAAAAATACGACTTTTTCGTTAACAGAATCTTATTCATTGTAGCTTAAGGAATCCAACGCAAAAAAAAACAGAATTTGGTAATTTTCGGACATAGGCCTTTTTGGCTTAGCACGGCAGCGTTGTCTAAGTTACCAGTTAACTCTTTTTGAGGTGCTGGTATCTATGGGAGGTGGTGATTACTTCCCATTAGGTAACCTACACGCTCGCTTGCCTCCCACTTTTATATATAAATGAAAAATCCACGCACTATATAATATATTTCGCGACTATTTGTTCCCAATGCTAAAGGTGAGGGTACTTAACTAAGTACTTTTTTTTTTTATGGCATGAGAAGGCAAACGAGCACACAGGCCACCTGATGGTAAGTGGAAACTGTGACCCATAGACATTCGCATTCACAAGACTGCAAATGCGTTGGTGACCCTGAGGACTAAGATGGAATGCCTCTATGCTAGTCATTTCACCGGCGGCTGTCTTATCCCCAAACCAGAACACAACAATGCGAACACTGCTGCTTGGCGGTAGGTTAATGGATAAGATGGTGGTACCAACCCGGACGGACCCTGCACGAGGTCCTCCCACAAGTAAATGTTACCCCACTGTAACCACTTTAATGTTATAAATATGTAACCTAATGTCCTGAAACATTTTCATATATAAAAAAACTAGATCAACGCTCTGCTCCATAAAAGTAAAAGAGGGATTTAGTTACGCGAAGTTCTTTTTTCCAGTGTATTTGACGAATTCTACAAATCCAAGCAACTGACGGTGGTAGTCGGGTACACCGATATTTCCAGCAACGAGGAAAATATGGCGCTCAAAAAAATTATACCTCATCCCGAATACAGGTAAGTATATGTGTAGATAGAGTTTAGAGAAATGATTTTCGCAATTTTATTTAAATTCACTTTGCGAGTAAATTTTGAATCTGTTCCTGAGATTGGGCTGAAATGATATACCGATAAACCCGTTGGCAATGCAGTATTGCTTATAATATCTAAGTACTGATCTGACAATGAGGTCTTAAGGTGCCAACGGAAATTCCCCTGTACTCAACGTAAACCCATCGAGTTAGGACTCGTTAGATTGATTTAAAAAAGCTAGATTGACAATACATAGATTGTAAAAGACACTTATATAAAGATACCAATCAGAATGAAGGATGATGCCAAAATGCTAGGTTGAGAGAAAATTTCCTTACAGTTAATAATTATTTAAGATCTCGTACCCGCAATTAAATATTCAATAGCCTTGTATTTCAAACTCAATATTGAATAACACATTGATCGAAATCCCAACAATCTGGTTAAAGATTAACGACCGCACAAATTAATTGGAAACTGTGAGGAAATTGTAAGATTAATTGATGATTTTGTGGAACAATTGGAGATTTGATTAATAATTGGGCTCGCACTTTCAACTAGCTTCCTAATTTTCCATGGTGTAAGTTGGAAGGGCGTTAATTTCCATGCGATAAAATCCGCTGTTGAATTAACGATCTATTGTTCCTATAAGATGAAGGTAAGGTTCACTTGGTAGTCAGAGGAGGGCAGGACATTACTGAGTTCAAAGGTGAATTATGAGCGGTCTGAAACTGGCAAGTTTTGGACAATAAAAGTGACAGCCTTACATGACTCCTATAATAGCTCTATTCTTTTTAATCACTGGATCTTGGTAGGTTTAATCAACTGATAATCACGACGTCAGAACGTTCCACAGCTTTACGTTTGTACAGGATATGGGCTAGAACGGGCTAGTTTTCCGCAATTCGACTACGAGTACTAGGTTCAAATATGTACCTATTTTAAAAATCTTTACTTAACTAAATAAGACAGTTAACAACCGAACGTAACTAAACAGTGACTTCGTATAAAAAGTACAACACGATTACTTTTTCTTTATCTTATTACAACTTACGAGTATTATGTTTGTTAAGGTCTATTTGCTCTAAAAGATCGCAGAAATAAAGTTGTTTTTTCATAAAATCTAATTGGCCTCAGAGCACAGTTTCTAATGTTACATGATTACTTACCCAAAAACACCTTATTGCATTATTCGAAATAAAGTAATAAGAAAGTTAGGATTACAAAACTTATTATTTAATAAATGAAGAATATTCGTGATGAAAGTCGAGTCGATAAACTAACGAGTAATTTGAATCAGGTACATCCAATAAAGACAAACTGAACTAGTAAATGTTGTTACATAAATGAAATTGAACTTTTCTTTTCAAAGATAGATTTGGCTTTATAAAAGTAAAAATAAAAACACTTCTTACACTACTGATTACTTTACTTTATTCTACATACTGACGATCGTATAGTTTCTACTGACGAATAACTCCTTCAACCCTTTTTATTGAATTTGATTGTAAATAAACGAAGTTTTATATTATTTCTAGCGTTCGAAACATACAAAAGTATCGGGAGAAAGTTTCTTTTTTTATTTAGGTACATCTTTCTATATTAAGAGTAGGTACCTAATTTTTCCAGGAATGAGATATTTTTTACCAGGAACAATCAATGACGGAGACGAAATATATTAAGGAATCAGATTATGTTTCTTCAGTACTTTCATTCAATTATTCTTAGAGATAAAACAACGTTTAGATTAGAATCTGATCTATGTTTTATTTTACGACGAAGATGTTTCGATAGCACGAATTTGTAACTTGAGTTAAGCTTTGCCTTTCTGTGATTTTCTTAATTCAATGTAATTCATTAGATTTCTCCTAATAAATAAAACAATTTGCACTTGCAGTGCTTTGACTCAACTTAAACAATGCAACTGTTCACTTGCATACATTTTCAAAAGGGTACTTCATCATAAATGATAAAAGATTAGATTATCAAAAGAGACGCTTGTATACTGAGAAATCATAATTGTATATCTTAAGAGAAATATTTGAACACATTTCAAGTTGCAAAGCTAATCACGTTGGAATTCTTGGTAAAAAATCATTTACATTAACTATCAGCAATCTATTGTACACGATGCAAGAACGAGAGTGATAGCGCTGAATATCTTATGGCTATTATATTACAGAAATGGTAGTTTGAAATGAAAATGAAATTTTATTTTTATTTTATTTTGATTTCTTTTGTCAAGGTGTAACACCAAATCGAACGACGTGGCCCTTCTGAAGACTCTACGGCAGCTGCAGTGGTCGAGCGACCTGCGCCCGGCCTGTCTCCCGCAGCCTCAGGCCCAAGACTTCAGCGGAGCGCTGGCTACCGTCGCTGGTTGGGGCTTCACTAATGAGGATAGAGGAAAAGGTCGGTGACACCTCATTTATCAAATCAGTCTACACTGACCCATTGCAGGACGACCTTAGATTATGTAACGATTTGGCGGATGGTCTGCCAAACAACTGACCTTGCCTTGATAAACACCATGTCATTTTTATTTGAGATCGTTTAGATTGTAGAATGCACCGCTGTCGTAGGTTTTTTATTAAAATAACGTTTCAGAAAGTGATTTTCAAAACTACTTCAGTGCATTGAACATTTAGGTATCTAGGCTTAATTAAATGATTTCCGTCGAAGTTTTTTTTGATGTGTATTTGTGTGTGATTTAGTAAATCAGTGTAATGAAGCAAGTTATGTATTAAATACATTCCAATGTTTTAACTGCTTGCTCATTGATCGCGGAATGAATGTGCCTAGTTAAGTATACTTTTGTATTTAAATTGTGAACACCTTAACAGTTTAAAATATTTAAGACTCATACCTAAATCATAAACTATTATAAGGCCAAAAGAGTCGCAGCTTCTTAACAGCTTCCCTTATTATATTATTCATACTTATTTTTATTTAAAAATTCATTGCTAAGTTTGGAGCATGATAATATTTACAATTCAAAACTAATTCGTTTTTAAAAGGTAATGTGATCGTGACAATTGAGTGCTGCAAAATGTCGAATAATTAAATTCTAAGATATTCTAATTATTGCATTAGGAGCTTCGCTTGCTACGTTAGTAATTATCAAATAAAATGCTAAAATGATTGAATGCATCTTCTCTCTACATCATACTTCTGCAACACTTCATTGGCCACATACCATAATGTACAGTTTTGTATATTCAGTTTGATTACAAATCAATACCAGCGTAATATATAATTTAAAAATAATTATTTCCAAAAATAATAATATCTCCAAATTAAACCACTTACCTGAGATATTAATACCATCACGTGCCAAGACTTAAATCTGTAATTGTAGACTTTCAGTTTCAATTGTAGTATACCTACCTATTTAAAACAAAACAGATTACAAAACTGATGGTAGGTATAAAATAAAGACACGCGTAGTAGTAAGTAAGCTAGCTGTCCCTCGTACTAGTATTACCTATATCCAATACTGGAGCTGTGGGAGTTCTTGCACTCGATCCAATTAGACACTTTAATTAACTTGGTCTCGATTTGTTGAAAAGAACCACTACATCCGTTGAATTACTTACATTTCTTTAGCTCCTCTGCTTTGCTGAACTACTGTCTAACACTAACAAAACTAAAAAAATCGCCTTTAGTCTTTTTTAGGATTTTGTAGCCAAAATGGCAAACCACTAATATGCTGGTAAACATCTTAGCCTATTTGTGCAAAATATCGTTTTTAAAGTTGTAGATAATTCTGTAGCTCTGCCTACTCCACTCTGAGATTACAGGCGTGAAGATATATGTACGTGTATGTAATGGCAAAAAGCTATAGTTTCGTCATGTCCGTCCGTCCCTCCGAATGTCACATGTATTTTACTCAAAAACTACAAGATGTACCTATATTAATGTAATTTGGAGTATATAGGTGTCTGTATAAGCCGCTAAGTACGGCGAGTAGTTGGGTAGGTAGTTAAACAAAAACAATAAATATTTCTAGAGGAGGACCCCATACGTGTAACAGAAACTGTTATTTTTAAGTTGCCTCATTAACACCTGTGTCTAAAAATTGGAGACACAGATATTGAATACTATTATTTTGGTATATGTTCCATATTTGTATAGTTCGCCCAAATGGCAGATGAAATACTTCATTAAGACATCGAAAATGTTAAACTTTTAGAATAAGAGTAACAAAACGTAAATAATTATACAGACAAAATCCTTACAAAAGTCTGTCCACGAAAACAAAATTAACTTGTAATAGAAACAAGAAATAGAGTCAGAATGTTCATCGAAGCTATCTTAAATTCTGGGCCGGGTTGGGACGGGCGGATTTGTATTTACGCGAAGTTGAGCGTGAAGTGTCACAAATACTTTAGAGAAGCAGACATTTCAGGGTAAATTATGAAACAAGTTAATGGAAAGAAATGGTTAAATGGATAATTTCTCAAGATTAAATTATTTAAAGCCTTCATAATAAAAGGTGGCTGGCGTTGACATTGTTCCGAGTAATGTTGTCCTGGTATGAAAAATGTATTTGTATAGAGTGAACGTTAGCTATCGTTTGTTCAATTGCTAGTCGAAATCTTTCCTTTTTTTAATTTCTGCTGTTGTTATACATATTTCGTAAAATGCAGTTGTCTAGCCTTACCGGTTTTCGTATGAAAATGGCAATAAAACTTAACTGCCAGCCGCCCTGTCCCAATGCGGGATGTTATTTCTATACAAATAACTCCAAATTAAATTACGTGAACATGGATAACAAGCAGTAATTAGTATGGCCAAATATAATCAACAAACACTGCAATGACAATGCTATTAATGGATGTCCACTGTAAAAAAATCGCAGAGCTACAAAGTGGAACAACAATTAATCAAAAACAAACAAAGAACCTCCATATCCTCGAAGACGACGTGAACGATCCATTTTACGCTGTTGCCGAGTAGAAAGATATTGCTGATTCGCGCTTCAATAAGCAATTGTTTATTTACTCGTACGTCGGTTCCAGACACTTCGGATGTCACTGATATGCGTTAGCACTTCACTATGAGATAAGTCATGTCGATAACCTTGAATCTATTGAACGTGACTTTTTAGCAGCTTCAATTTGATTTTAAACCTAGTTTGAACATGTTAGACCATGGCAAACCACCTAGAAATAGGAGGCAGGGCTCTGCTAAATAGAAGTGGAATAAAAAGCAGTGGGATCTCGAGTCCAGAACAGATTTCAACAACTGTTTCTTGAACTATTTAAAATTCTTTAGCTAGATCAGGTCCACCTATGATAACCTAAGATGACTAAATGCTTTAAAGACTGAATAACCGTTCGTTACTTTTGACAAAACGTTGTTTTTGTGTAAATGCAGGGTCAAGACCAAACATACTTCAGAAGACCGACGTTGTTGTGGTAACCAACGATGAATGCAACAAGTGGTACCAGTCCCAGGGGAGAAAAGTGAGCATCATTTCAACTCAAATGTGTGCGGGGTATGAGCAGGGAGGCAGAGACTCTTGCTGGGTAAGTATGGTTGCATTATTTAACAAATACTCATGTTTTATGATAAAAGGTATCCTATTATTATTCATTAAGTAGGTACCTTTAACATCGTAACATTTCAGTCCAATATTTGGGCATACGAGTAGAATACCATTTATTTTTCAAATAAAACTGCGCAAATTTGCTCCAATGTAATTCATTGGAATCCACACAAATTACACGCTGTGAGAGTATTGTTGGGTAGCCTCTCAATTTCATAAAGCTTGCTCGCATTGCTTTTTGGATCTTTTAAAAATGCAAGTCTCTGACCTGAAGTTTACTTTAATATGTTTGTAGAAAATCTTAATAATACTATTTTCCACGCAGTTATAGGTTGCTATTTATCATACTACATATTGCGTTACTATTTCTAATAAAAGTAGGTGTAGTAAAATATCCTTTAAAAATGACCCGTGATATGTGATATTACAGGCAGACAGTGGCGGCCCGCTGATGGTAAAAGATGAAACCCACGCAATGGTGGTGGGAGTGGTATCCACTGGCAGCGGCTGCGCACGAGCTAAGATGCCCGGGATCTACACCAGGGTGTCCCGGTACACCACATGGATCAAGAATCATATTGATAGCGATACTGACACAGGAAGGAGTGGATTGAGCTGGTTTAGGAATTTGGGAAAATGACTCGATATGTACCTATATAGTTCTGTAATTAAATTGAACGAATTTTGTAGAAAGGTATTTTATGTGACTAAAGTATGCGTATTATTAAAATGGTACACACACACACACACACACACTACACATTTAAATAAACTAAGAACTTACTTCACTATATACATCAAACAGTGTTTGTTTTTGTGTAAAGAAGAGAAAAAAAATGCATAAATATTTTAGCAACTCACGTAGATATTTGTCAAAATGAGCAATTTTAGATCATAAGCAAAATGTAACCCAAGAAAAAACTGTGATAGTAAATGTAAGGTAACAAAAGGTAATTAAAATAAATGTCATACAAAAACTAATTAAAAAGCAAATTATTTTTCTTACAATAGTTATCAAAATCTTTTTTGCTCTCACTTATTACAGCAAAAAGCTTCTTTCCTGATATTTCTTCTAATTCATCATTTAAAGATTCTAAGGCCATTTCAATAGCACACTTAGCTTCAATAATCAATGTTTTCACATCATCATTTGATTTAGAGGATCCACCACTTTTTGCGTTTGTAGCTTTTATTACCAACGCTGAATTAAGCTCATGGTGTAATACAGCATAGTACAAACTTAGTCTAGCGTTTCCGGGGTCTAATCTTTGGGTAACGTCAATGAGTTCCTTACACATGCGTATCTTTCTATTCAAAATGTCTTCAGATACATATCCAGGGTGTCGACCATAAAGTTGTATCAATGAGTGTTTTACCGAATACAAATGATAATGGTTTGGATGCAAAAACATCGACAATCGGCATAATAAATTCTCCAAAATTGTTAAAGGACCGCCCATCATTTGCACAGTTTCAACTTCTTCACCCATTTGAGATATAAGCATACTGACTTCTGAATTGTTGACTTTAACATTGCATTTGTTACAAGCCCAATCAGTTTCCTCATCTAACGGATCTTCAGGTAAATGTATTCCGTCGCATAGATTATTTCCATCGCCTATACATTTCATGGCACTAAGATAGGTTCCTAATTCAGTAGGGTCGGCACATCTTTCGCACTTACAAGCAAAATGCTTAGTTACTTTCAAGTGCTGACGGCGTGCTTGCGTTCCCCATAAGGCGTGACTGTACATGGTCGTAATATGGTTTCCTTTAATCACTGGAACTGTGACTTTTACTGTTATCTTGAATAAGTCATCTTTATTTTTAGTTGAAAGACTGAAAGTATGTTTTGTGTTTGGTATGCAACTATGTTCAATGATGCAGGTATTCGTGAATAGCGCCATTAATTCAGTGCCTTCTAATAAACGGATCTCTAAAGCGTTTGTGTCAATGATGCCGCAGATCTTGTGAAGTAGTTCAGCTGAGATCTCAGGGAAGTATTTGTTTTTGGTATCCTTATCAAGTTTGTTGATAAAGTTGTTCATGAGGTACTCGACGATGAACTCGTTAACTTCACTGAAAAATCAATAAAGGTTTTAAAGTTATGCCTTGTTAGCAACAGCTTAATCTAAAAACTTTGCTCCACAATTTTGAAGTTTACTTTTTATCGGTGGTAATCGGTATGGGCATAGAAATAAATAAAATAAAACATTATAATCGTAGCGTTTGGTCTGTTTAATTTTATGGTTACTTTTTTAAAACAAAAGTATAATTAATGTTACGTTCTGTCTCTGATTGTGTATTTGTGTATGTATGTCTGCAGCATCGTAGTTCCCAAATTATTCACCGATTAAGATGCGGCTTTTTTGAAATAAATAAGTCTGTTCAAATGGAATGATTTTTACCTAGGTTATTGAAAATCAGTTTGGCGGTTTACGTTATACACATCAAAAATGACTAAGAATCAAAAATATCAATACATTTTTATTTTATTTTGCAATGTATCGCAACGTAACTTACATTGTAAAATGTCAAAATACTGTAAGTATGGAATTTTTTGAAATGTGTACTAATATAAATCGTAGTTGCAAAAACGTATTTTATGAAAAGATAACATAAGTTAAAGAGGAAATAGAACTTACTCGTAAGCTTCGGTGCCCGGCGTGCGGCACTCCATGTGCGACTGCATTTCCGATGTTTTAGACCACCTCTCCAGGTCTGTCGTCTGCAGTAATGCACATCTCAGGGGCAGCAGAGCGTCATGTCTGAAAATCGAAAATAAATTAAAAAAATAAACGGAATCGTTTATGTCCATAGTAAAAAATAATTTAAGAGAAAGTACTGGGGGGTTTTTATGATATAGCTATGCAGTTCATTTTACGGTGAGCGTAAAGGTAAGAGCTATAGCAATTATATAGCTCCGTTCTTTTCTCTCAGCTTAAACTGAGCTGCACAGTTATGTCATAATTGTCACAATAACCCCCCTGAACATAATTATATCAATATAGCAAGATATAACTTTAGAAACGTGTTGCTAAAAATATAACAGATGACCTGCAGGCCTTTTCTGGTTGCGTTTATCGCGAGACAAGACGTGGATAATGCATTCGTCACTGTCGTGCCTATATAAGTTTCGGTTTTTTATGTCAGAATGTGACGAATGTTTTATCCACATTTTGTCACGTGATAAACGCAGCCATATTAGGCCCCCTGGTCTGATTCAAAATTAAAAGTTAGTAACACTCATGATTCTGTATTTATATTCAAAATTTATTTAGTAAATTGGTCACTATCATGGATTTTTACACGATGGTTATAAGGGATGAATCTAATAACACTTTCGACAAGTCCTATCATTGCTCAGCAGAATTATTTAAGGCTTCACTTTTTAACACCACATCCATTACATACTCAACCGTTATAGTCGTCATCGTCATCGTTGTTAGCCGAAAGACGTCCTCTGCAGAACATAGACCTCCCCAAGGTTTGTCACAAGGAACAGTCCTGTGCCGCTTGCATCAAACTGGTATAGTAAAATAATATAAAATGGGCACCTATAATACTCAGCCATATTGTCCAAAACGCACTCCGGCCGCATGCTCAAGATTGGGCACTCCGCTCCGTGGTGCCGGGGATCCGAGAGGCCAGGACAGTTCCCGCTGCACACGGGCCATCCACACCTGGAATAGAAGGACGTTAATCAATAACGATGTCAAGTTAGGGCGAACCAACTGTTGGAGTCGACTGGCTGATTTTGAAATGTCGTTGTTTAAAATAAAACTCTTTAAATTTCGAATGTGTTTTAAAAAAATCCGAATAAGATTACTCATGGAATGTACTTTGATCGCTGCTATGGAACATCTTATCCTCTTAAGTACATACAGATGTAGGTCGTGCATAAACATACGACATCGTATTTTGTAGGATTAGTTCGTCTTCGTCTTGATCTCTCAATTAAGTTGGTAAAAATAGCAAGATAGATAACAATAAACTTTTTTGAGTAAAACTTTTCGATTTGTTTATTTAAACTACGTCTATGCGAGTAGGTACATAGACTTCAAATATCATGTCTTCCTTTTCTGCATGACGGAGGATCATTCAGAAATCATGTAGTGTTTGCCACTGACGTAAATTTGCGGTGTCCTAGGAGAGGATATCAGTCATACCTATTTAATAATAGGTATAGTCAAAGAAGCCGAATTACAATCGAAGGATACAAAAAATATGTGAGACATAATATTACCTAAGAGCTCATATTATTATCTTCCATCCTTTTGTTCAGTTTGAAATCAAAATGTATAGTTCAAGACATACCTGCGTTTAAACAAATTATATAACGAAATATTTAGCTTTGCTTCAAGTGTTTGTATAACGAATACAAAATATTAAACGGTCGGTCTCAAAATATTTTCCTCCCTAAATTTTCATCAGTCAAAAATACGTAGATTAAATTAAATTGCAGACGACTACTTGACCTGAGCGGCGAGTGTCCGACGCTTGGATTGCCTCCTTTTAACTTTTTCTCCCTTAAGTAAAATTGCAGACATTTTGTAACCAGGCATTTATTCAAAATAAACGAAGCTGCTTTGTAAAACATGCTAATGAAATAATAATGTTTAAAAGTGCAGGTACCGAAAATAATCGAATCAAATTTAATTTATTTAAATAATTTTAGAAGAGAGATGTTTTATTTTCCTAGTTACTTCCAAGATTCAAATTTGAATTAATAGGACGTATTAATATATCAATTAAAATAGTTTTGTAACTTAATTATTTTACTATACAATTATCATTATAGTATTTAATTTTAATATAAGTACTCGTATTTACTTCTTTAGTAAACATTTTAGATTTTGTGTGGGAGGGCCTACAAACGTTCCAGTTCTAAGACTGAAATCGTCGGTGAAACTGCAAAACCGCGTAAGTAACATTACAAATAAGGAGCAAAATGCACCTTAATAATAAGACAGTAAGGTTTATTTTGCTCCATCATATATTTGTTAGTTACGCGGTTTTGCAGTATCACCGACGAAATATTATAATGAATTCTTTTAATAAGAGGAGAGTGATGTTGGCCGTTAAAAAGACTATACTTCCAATTTCGTCTTCTTATAAAGAAATGTCTACGGGGATTTAAGCCCGCGACATAAGTCAAACAAGTAAAATTAAAATTTACGAGTACTTTTTTAATATTATATTTTAAAACACTTACCTTACAATTATATTTATAGTACATCGCAAAGAATTGAACTAACAAAGGTTTTACTTGCTTTTGTCTAACAATTAGTAGAGTATTCTCAATTTTTCGAGTTTGATGTGGAGAACCAATACAAGGAGTTCGAAACACGCCACAACGACAAGGAACGTTTATTAATTTATTTAAGAATCGAAGAAAGTTAAACGAAATCTAATCACCTTCCAAGTTAAAATTGAATTAAATGAGACAGTAAGGCAGAAACTGAATTTCATTGCATTGAATGGCAAATTTTATTTGATTTAATTAGTTCCAGACTTCAGTTTGTGTAACTCTATTAATTCTCAGCGTGATTAATTCTGCAGACAAAATAATAAAATGTAAACGCAACCATTTTGTACGTATTCTATCGTTTTTTTGCAACATCGTTATTCTGTTTGGATATACCTTAATATTAACTTTGGGAACCCGGAATTAGTATGTTCCTTATTGCAAATAACTCTGTACCGATCGCGTCCATTTTGAATTTAATTCGAAATGGACACGGCGCACGCACTTGGCACACAAGGCACTAAAACCTTTTTTCAAATTTGATGTAATGTATTTTAAAGGGCATCACTCAGTGCATGATTTTATTTTGCTTGTATCGGTCTGATGGTTCATGTTTTGGAAAAGTCACGCAAGTTTAATTTTCACCTACTATAAACAGTTCGATTCACTACAAGTTTAGTTTTCGTTCGTAACTCCTAGTAAAAATTGAGCGAAGTAAATGTTTTCTATCCTATTCTAGTCAAGGCGAGCTCATCGCTTCCCTCAGGGGCATAATAAGTTTAAATACTTCACTAGTCGGTTATTTTGCTGTCGATATACTGGTGAGCCTATATTGTCCTGTATGTACGTATAAATTAAATCTTTGTACGTCATTCCAAACATGGATCGTTTTTCGACAAAGGCGGCGGCTCTGCCAATGTACCTCGCACCCTATTATGTCTACGAACTCAACGGTCAAATTATTGTTCATTCATATTAAGGATAAAATGAGCTGTGAAATTTGTTAACAGAATAATATATTAGGACCCAATGAATAAAGATTAACCACTGGCCTCTCGTCGACCCTCATGGGACTTCATACCCGAAGCTATGAAATAAACCGTTATTTCTTACACAAACATCCAACTTAGTTATCGTATTTACTTGTATGTGACCCCGTCTGGGGACAAGTGGAATAAAAATACGGGATCAGCAAAGTTCTAAGTTTGTGTACAAATTGTTAACTTTGAAAAATCTAGGAAAGGATAACTGATATTAGGACTTGAAATCGTTCACTTATAAGGTGGACGTTTTTGATGTAGTTAAGGTAACTACTACCTAGTTAAAATCTACACTTATCAAATTATATTTGCACGAGTAAGAGAATAAATAGGTAATTACGTGTTTCTTATGCTTATTCTAAGTTATATAGGGTGATCCAGTAATATTTGCATTTTTAGTGCTATTACTGTTGCTAATTTTCAAAAAAAAATAACAGTTTCCTGAAAAAATTCCCACTGAATTCGCGGGAAATTCATATCATATTAATTCTAGGAACATCTTAGCAATCAACTTACTTAGCACATCGCTCCCCAGCATCAGCAGGTACTAGCTTGTAGCATCCCACACACGGCATGCAGTCCGGGTCCAGGGAAGCTTTGGGGCCGAAGACCAGCGGCCTCTCGGTGAGCACCTGGTCGCCTGCAGCCAGGTCTCGGGCTGCGATGAGGTATCGGCCGAGTTCTTCCGATGTTCGAGCCTGGAAATTGATAAAATGCGCATTCAGAGTATGAAAAAGCGGGCTCTTTCCGTTGTGGCATATGGCATGACAACGAAACACTTATGTGGTCAATAGCCTAGTCCAATCGCGTTACGGAATCGTTTTGCTCTATTTATCGTACAGAAGTTCTGAATAAAACAATTTAAAGACGTATTAAAGCAAAGTTAATGTTTAAATTACCTACGCAATAATATTTAAATTCAAAAAAGTATTTTCCATCATCATAAACCAATTCCTTGACGTAGGTTTGGACTACCCTGACACAGTTGTAAAACAAATGTCACAAAACTTTCTAAGTATAAGTTTGGTGACGTTTGATTTACAACTTACTTTACCTTTGTCGGGAGAAAACAGAATTCGGCACAAAAAGTATAAAAACTACAGGTATTTCGCAAACTTTACTTTCAGCTTAAGCGTTTGCATTGCGGTTACATCTGTTTCATTTAAATTTAAAAAAGTTTAAACTTATAAATAACCCACCTTGCGCACGCTTGTTTTAATTAAACTGCCCCTTAGTTAAATTTAAAATTAGGTGACCTATCAGTAAAATAAATTTAAACGCTTATGTAATCACATAAAATACTTTCAGATTTCAATACCTATTAATTAATTTAATTAAGGGAGAAAAGTAATTTTAACAATGCGCATGCGGTAGAAAAAGTTAAAATACGTACATTTTCGTAGCAAACGTTTTTCTCTTCAATCAATCGTAACATTGTTAAGCACTTGTGATCAATGGCAGTTAGAAATGGTCTTTCGAAGTGGCAGTATTTATAGATTCAAACTTTTCAGTTTCTTTGTAAACGCTTAGCGCCATCTATTACGAGTTACGTAGTTTTAACAACTTACGTTATCGCGACACCTACCGAGAAAGTTCTAAACTATGATAACTTACTGTGTGGTAAAGGACCGTGAAGTTAACTATGTTTAAGTTTCTTTGCGGAGTTAAAGCTATCCGTAATCCTTCACAGAGGGCGTGCGTCTCAATTTTAAAAAACTCACCTCATAGACCTCGTTGACGTCATTTTCCTTTCCCATTTTCCTGGAAAAACACATTTGTGGTTAAAAATACAATGTTATTTTAATAAAAATAATTTCTTACACAATTGGCCCGAGGTTTCGTCCACGAATTATTTACCGTCTAGCTTCAGTTTTTGAATTTATGCCTTAGTGTTTTTAATCCACTCATTTCATTTCATTGTATTCTGCTAATGTTGGCTGGATTATTTCGACGAGGATCAGATGAACCAAAAAAAATCGATGATATTTATGTGCTGTAATCCAAATCACCCCAACCCAACTTTGAATATTATTATTACTGCCACCTATTCTTTCCATAAGTTAGGGGACCTTATGGAGGTTGAATTATGTACAACCACACACACACACAACACACAAACACGAAAACGTGATAGCTGACAGGCGGTTCTCGGAAATTTGAAAAGCGGCAT
Source organism: Acleris emargana (assembly GCA_927399475.2). Taxonomy (NCBI): domain Eukaryota; kingdom Metazoa; phylum Arthropoda; class Insecta; order Lepidoptera; family Tortricidae; genus Acleris; species Acleris emargana. Next base: position 11,568,070 of record OV656851.1, read on the forward strand.
CCTGCACACAGGGCTTCAATTTGAATTTTTTCAGAAATATTTTCTGTAATCCCTCATCATCCCCCGTCTACATAAAAATCACTTTTACTTGATGATAATCACGTAATCCAAACTATCTTCTTAGTTCCTCTTCTACGTTTTCCCGAATTCTATTCATACCAAAATCTTTAAAAACATTATTCAAACACAGACGCCCATACTTTATCTTTAAGTAATTAATACAAGTCAAGGTAACATTAGTAACACGGTCGTGTAACCATCACGTGGTTTACGATGAAATGTCACAAAATGTGGATCCACCTTAATGCTTCAAGGTGGATCATCACGCGCTCTAACAACAGCACATTGTTTCAACATCTGTGAATAAGTAGGTATACTCGAATAGCACTTGACTTCTATCTCTCTGTATGTTTACTGTCTGTTACCGCTAATAGATACATATAAAGCAAGATCGCCTGTCAAAATAATTAGTTAAACCCGTTATGCATCGAAAGCGTAACGTATCTTAATATATCGGCGCGAGTTGGCAGACGAGTGCGTATGCATGTCAAGGCGCCGATCTTGAATTCGATAGGTTAAGCCAGGCGTGTCCACGAAAACTAGGATTGAGAAGAGATCCGTTGTAAAGTTTAACAATAAGTGGGGTTAACTTAATGATTAAAAAACACTAGGTCAAATACCTAACCGATTTTAATAAAACAAACATTTTATTAAAAAATAAAGCCTTACAAATAAAAATATTACGCGATTATGGATTGTGAGAGACAAAGGCTAAAAGCATGTAAAAAACTTTAGGGTCGGCAGCCCAAAACATATTGTCTTGTAATTTGGTTATTAAATACCCAAGAATTTATCAAACAACATAATTTTGGATTGATCAATACAAAATAGCGTATTAAGCGTCCACACAAATAATATTTTATTCAGCGTCTGTAAAGGTGATCAACTGTCGGTCAATCGCATCAGTTGCCGCGGCGCGTCTTGCCAAATTTGATCGTGAATGTCAAATCTTAACAATTTTTTGAGTTGATGATAACGTCGTACTTTAATTATTCGTTTCGTGAGTTCGTGGGAAAACCTTACGCTATGGGCCGTGGTTTTACGCCGCGCAGCCGGTAAATGGACAAATCCACATCCAATTGACAACATTTCAAAAAAAAAGCATTTGTTTTTTCGCGTTTATAATAGCTGGTTAAAAATTAGACTACCCGTATTTCTTGGTTTTTCTTTATATAACTTAAATTCGTCGTTAATAATTTATTAAAGATATAGTCATTAAAAAGACCGTATATACAAAGTTAGGAATACTGATGTCGTGATTTTAGCCTGATATAAAATTTAAAAAAGTAACTTTAAACAGTAAACAAAACTGACTGTCATGTCATGTCAATCTTTCGCTGCCGTTCGTTCACAAATTTGCTATTTTGCGTAATTTAATTAATTACGTAATTTGTAGACGCCATTAAAATAAATAAACTATTTTGTGTAGAATTGAAAGCGTGTCGTCAGAATCAAGTAATCCGTCAGACAGATAAACAATGAACATGACAGTTGTATATTTTTTGAATTCCTTTGGTAATAAATGGACTAAGGGCACTATAAGTGTATATTCCTAACATTCACAATCCAACTTTTTTTACTGTTTTTCCTAAATATAAAAAAAACTACTGCATAAAAAAATCCAAAGATATCTTTACTGTAATCAGCAGTGTAAAATCTAGAAACGGTATTTTATTTTACTACCTTAGCACAAAATGAATTGTTGTCATCTACCGAGATATTTAAGTTTTTGAACGCCTTACGTCAAATACAAAATTTGTCACTCACACGCAAAACATGTTTGATATTAAACCTTAATTCAAAAGAAACAAAGTCTGTCTTAATCTTCAAATTCGAGTCGGCGGCTGTAGCTGACGCCGGCGTCAGTGGCACGCACGACTTTCAGATATTAACAAGAGCCGACTGTGGCGTTCAAAATTTCAACCCATTAATAATAGACTGACATTGTATGGGCAAAGTTTTGGTGACTGTCCGTTTTATCAACTTCGGCTGAATCAGGTCCGGACTTACCGTCAGTGACCGCTTTAATAATTACAAGAGGCCGCGACCGCGACGTATAAACACAGTCGGACATGGCTAAACTCCAACAGTTCCTAATTTGCCTACAATTAGAACAGAACTCTAAAAATGACCCAGTGCTGCGCTACATCGTATTGCTATGTCAATAACATTTTTCGTGTACCTGTTTATGCTTCTTACATTTAGTTCAAGGTCATATTTATTGGCTTATTCCCAAACACTCCATATTTATATTTGCTCCACATTATATTTCTCAGCTGACTTAAAAAAGCTATCAAATGATAAAACGAGCATCTCATTCATTCATTTGCGTATTCATTTGACGCTCCTGTCCGTTCCCAATATTCAAACCGCAGATATTTAGATAAGGTTACTTTGAGTCAAAATTTGCCATTTAAAGCAGCCTATAATCGCCGAACCATTTGGTATCGGATATTAAACATAACTCGGTCAATGTCATTTAGGTATCTAATTTTAACGGCCCTAACACATAAACTTCACACAGACACGCCTCGTTCTATCCCTCGTCCTGGTAGGTGATTCTCAAAAACTGACTAGCTCTTGAACGCGGTGCACCAATTATCACCCGGTTAGTTGAAATTGTCCCGTTAGAGCATAAAAACAACATTTTATGGCGTGAAAACTCAGCTTACCCGTTTTATCCGTCGAATGAGCTCACTCGTATGACCTCGTTCACTTGATCAATTGTTCGACAAAGACCCATATTTAAAAGACTAAATAACACCTCTGAACCTCAGGGAACAATGTATCACCAATTGACCTAGTCCCAAACTAAGCTCTAAGCTTGTAAATATAAATGCGCACGTTTCATGCGACTTTCAAAGGGTCTGGCCGGTCTGCTATAGTAAAATCGCCCCTGGCTGAATATGAAAACTGAATATGCACGTTTATTTGCCTCATTGTCAAATATAATTTTACTGAATATTGAGCCTTAAATACTTACGATTGGCGAAAAAAAAAAAAAAAAAAAAAAACAGTTTTTAATTTCTTTCAAAGACTGAAAATCAAAATTTCGAAATTCAAAGTTTTTGAATTTAGAACACGGTGGAACAACTTACTTTCTCTGTTTACGTTTACGGAATCAATTTGAATACCACTCCTACACAAATAGCTTATTTCCACTTTGTTGATCCAAACTAATACGTTTGAAAAAAAAAAATGTAATGGAATATTAAATTGTGTATATTATATCATAATATGGTAGGTGTCGCTAACTTGCAAGTAAAAAAAAAAAAAAACTAAAACAGACAAAAATGTTGACTTCAAAAAAAGCTAGGACTTATTTTTTTTTCGTAAATGTATCTTATATACATGTATAAAATATTCGAAGGACGTGTCAATCGATAAAGTAGTTTGGCTAATATAAATTATAAACTGTTTTTTTTTTTATATTTCGCTAATCGTAAGTATTTAAGGCTTAATATTCAGTCAAATTATATTTGACAATGAGGCAAATAAACGTGCATATTCAGTTTTCATATTCAGCCAGGGGCGATTTTAATATAGCAGACCGGCCAGAACCTTTGTACATACTGTGCTACAGATAGGCATAAAACACAAATTTTACTACGATTTAAATCATGGTAAGATCACATTTGCTCATAACATAATTAGCGCAAGACGGTCTATCCGTCATTCATAGCGCAGTCTCAGATGCGCAGGCTAAATTTTACCGTGTAAAAACCGCTTGTAACATTAATTAATGTTTTCCGTCGAGTTCTACGTCGAACGAGCAAATTTTAAGAATAGCACATCCGTAAATAAGTACGCGTGGCATCCCCGAAATCGAGCTGCCATTTAACTGCGAGTTTCATATTTAAAACTAACGTTTGAAGATTTACGAGTTCTAATTTTATCCGTTTGGAGTTTCACAGATATTTTGGAAATAATAATGCATTGTGAGATACTTGTGCATTTATGTCGGGTTCCTATATTCAATCCGAGGATAGATAAGGCTTACCTCGGGTTAAAATTTGACATTTGCCCATACAAAATGTGTCAAATTTTAATCCGAAGTAAGCCTATCTGTCCGCGGATTGAATATAGGAACCGGACGTTAGTCAATGTTAACGACTACAGTAACACATAGTATGTTATGCCGTTAATTTTGTCAGAGAATTGCATAGAATGCAACTTGGCTAGGCTTCAATCTAGTCATCGCTCGTTGGTGAAACTTTATTAAACATTCAAATATTCCTTAATTTTATAGGGTTAAATTGTAAGTCCCGCGGTTGTTTGACGTAGGAGAATTGAAATACGCATTGCTCAGGAATAACGATATATTATGTATTAAGTGGTTTAGATCACCCTTTTTTTGTAATGGAGGACTCGTAATTGAAAGCTATTTTTTTATATTTTTTATAGATTACCTACGAGTAATGTAACAATGATTATATCAATATTTTCATCCTGAGACAGGGTTCAATAGACTGTATGTGTATGGAATTTAATTCTAAACTTGGTTTCAGGTACCTATATCTCACGTTTTTTAAGTTTCGTAACTAAGATTGTAGCAACAACAAACTACAGTGCATAGCTTTTAGAGGGTGGTGTACTTATTAAGAGCGAGTGAGAGAGAATTACAGACCCGAAGAACTTTCTAAGTGATCACAGACAGTAAAATCAAGATGTCGCTAGATATTGACAGTTCTGGAAACGTATATGTTGATGATTTGTTAACCCTGTCTGCCAAACTTATTGACGCCTCCGGAGATCCCAGAGCTGGCGCTTACCTCTCCCAAAGGATAGGTTTAACTATTCAGAGAGGTAACGCAGCTAGCTAGCATCACGGGTATAATGCCGTGAACGGATTTATTAGAGGGGGTATTATTTTTGTAGTTGTGTACACAAATATTATATTTGGGTGGATCAACTTTTTCTTCTTGTTATTCTGTCCCGTAAGCCAGGAGACAACAGTGATAGAGTTTCTTAGAAAAAATGTTATAATATATACTTCCAGCACACTCAGGAGAAAGGCAATAAAAGAATGGGTGTGTAATTGCCAATAAAACAGTTTTTTAGTGGACTTATATCCTTTGAAATCATAGTTTTAAAGAGTGACCCAGGAGACGTCACCATGGCAACGAGCTACAAAGAAAAGTTGATTGACCCATTTAATAGTTCTAGTTTTAAGTAGATAATAGGTTACTTTGTTTTATACTTGATAAAATAGTATCACCATTGTAATATTAAATATATATTTAACAATTAAAGGAATTTGATGAAGTAACATATCTACGTCTTGGTTTTATGTATTATCATTGGCGTAACGCGTAAAGCAAATATTTACCAAGTGTTGTACTTTTTTTTTAATTTTGTAAATCCTGTTGTGGTAGTTTTCCATTACCAATTCTCATATAGATCTCAATATGCGGCCTTTGAACTCACATTCTTTCAACTATTCATCCTCATAGTGTTTCGCAAAGCAATAACAACTGGAATCCAGCCATCTATTCTTGTACTTTCACAAATTTACACCCACTACGAAAATAAATGCTCCACATCATTTTTAAGCGGCTTCATAGAATTTTTACGTGCGCGCTTCGGCTGCCGGGAAATATAATCCATTTCTCAATTTCCTATGTTTAAAAAAATTTATTACGATATAAGTTATTGTTATTAATGTATTATTCCATTAACAGCAAGCAAACTACTTAACAAGAAAAGTTGAATGTTTTTGACGTCTAATTATTTAACTTTGTACGGTTAAAGTACCACAAAAATAAAAATAAAATATTTGTAAATTAAGGCTAAGCAGTTATTTGCGTTTTAATTAATATTTTAGTGAGACGTTAAACTTTTTTTCCTTTTTCTTCTAATTATTTCATTTTGTTCGGTTTAGTAACGAGGAAAATACTGCATTTTTTTTATCTTAGCGTAAATGCCGCGGTATAAATAAAAAATATTAACCTACTAATAATAAACTAAACGCTAAATTAAGGTATGTTCTAATGAAACTGCAAGTTGTATTAAATTTCCACGACACGTTACCAAATACGTCAAGACAAGCTTACTTGTAGAACAAGACCATGACATGAATTTGATGCATGTATACTCCGCTCTATGTCCAATCATAAGCTTTTTTAGTACATATCTAATTTTTGGGCTGTATTATCATGATATTAGTAAAGCCAAACCTTTGAAAAAATCACTAAAAAAATATCTTGAACACTTGCAATCATAGAATTTTATCGCACGTTAAATAATAATAATGTCCAAATTAATATTAATTCATAATCACAATCACTCTTCTCATTCCTTTAAATATCAACTTAGGTACTGGCCAACACTTACACAATTTAAAAATTAAGAACGCAGCACTAACGATCTCCAGCTTTTTAAATAACTTTTTTTTCATGAAAGAAGCGTCGCATGCGCCGATCTCTTTCAGACTACTGTTCATTTTCTATGGAGCCCCACGAAAGTGTTTGCGTTACGTAATATGAATATGAATGGTTATAACACTTATAACATTCATAATTTAGATGACAATAATAAGTAGTACTTGGGTACATTTTTTTACTGATGTAAATCTTATTCACGTACAAACAGCAAAATCTTAACCGTACATCGGTGGACCTTATTACAAAAGTAAGGTCTACCGATAGATAGTTAACAGTGTGGGCGATGGTACTTTGGTCAAATAAGTAATGCCATTCATACATAGTGACGAAAACTTGACTTAAATACGATGGTATAAGAAAGTCCCTTGTCGCTGTGTTGCTGAAACACCAGAAATGCTTTAATGGTTTACTAAGTATCTATTTATTTTAAATGTGTTGATATTTCAGAATTATGGTCGTTTATGCTGTATTTGCTATGTTTTTGAGGATTACATATCAAGTTTTAGAATGACAAATTATAATGGTTTAAGACAATGGAACACAATTTGTACCGCAATATAAGTATAATTAATACCTTAATAACTCCTAAATTAATCAACACATTGAAAAGTGAAAAAAAAACCGGACCGATATACGTAAAGTCGTAATATTTACGTAAAGGTCTGGGGTAACCAGTATACCTACTTAAATTATAATTATTATAATTATTTATAAAATTTCATTTCATACCAACTTATCTTAAAATATGTTCATACAAAGCTATAAGTGGGTAGGAAAATAGGCTACAAAAGTTCAACCACTTTGTATCGTCCTTAATTTGTCTTAAACAATTAATACAAATTAAGTCGTCGTTAGTGCATAGCGATCTACCAAAGATAACGAAACGCTTTGTTTCATTTTGTTGGCCCGTGTCCCAATGTGCACAGCAGTGTTCACGTATATCTATTTAAAACGAGTATTGTGGTAGAGCTCACACGGAACGGCCGCGTAGCTCTAAAACTCGGCTTTTAGTCGCGAGACCATGGACAACAAACGTGAGGTCCCAGCATGCGAGGTCTGTCAGAAACCCGCCAACCAAACATGCGGTGGCTGCAAACTCGTCTACTACTGCTCTCGGGCCCACCAGAAATTAGGCTGGAGGGAAGGCCACAAATTCAAGTGTTGCGCCTTCAAAATCCAGCAATCAGACACGCTCGGGAGATTCATGATTGCAACAAGAGATATCGCGCCCGGTGAAATGATTTTAAAAGAGAAACCAGCCGTAATTGGTCCGAAGATGTCCTCGCCGGCGCACTGCTTGTCGTGCGGAAAGAAACTGAAGCCAATGAAGATCGGTGACAAGTATGATTTCTACAAGTGCTCAGTTTGCAATTGGCCTATGTGTTGTCAGAAATGTGAGACCGCTGATGTACATAAAGCCGAGTGCAAAATCATGACAGATATGAAATACAGGTGTACCATAAAGTATGAACAGCCGGACAAGTCTGAAGCTGCATATTGTGTCATTTCGCCACTTAGAGTACTGCTGATGAAGCAATCCAATACTAAGCAGTATGAAAATATCATGAATTTGGAATCACATTTAGATAACAGAATTGGAACTCCTCTATACAATATTCTAAAAGCGAATCTTACCACGTTTATAATACAAGTTCTTGGAATGGACTTTGACGAGGAGTCTATCCTCAAAGTGGCTTCCATTTTCGACACAAACGCATTTGATGTCAGATCTCCTGACGGATCCAAAAGGTTACGGGCTATTTATGTTACAGCATCGATGATGTGCCATAGCTGTAGGCCGAATACGCGCCACATTTTCCTCGGCGATGATTATAATTTAGCCCTCATAGCGACTGTGCCAATTGCGAAAGGTGAAGATATAACTGCAACATATACTCAATCATTGTGGGGTACGTTGGATCGGCGAAGACATATAAAAACCAACAAATGTTTTGATTGTGATTGCGAAAGGTGTCGAGATCCAACCGAGCTGGGGACTAATTTGGGAAATATTTACTGTTCGCTATGTAATGGTCCAGGCAGCGAACACAATCTAAATAAAGGAGCTATGTTATTGTCAACTAATCCATTAGATGAATCGGCAAATTGGAAATGTGAGAAGTGTGAGCACTCTATTTTGAGTAAACAGATGGTCTGGGGTAATAACGCGTTGAAACAAGACCTAAATAAGCTGAGCAAGTCCGGCCCTAATGATTTTGAAGACTTCATAAAAAAGTACAGCCAGACGCTTCATCCCACTAATCATTTAGTGCTACAGGCAAAATTGGCATTAATTCAGATTTACGGCAACTATAAAGGCTACACATTATCAGGTAAACGCTTAGATAGGTAAAAAATAAGTCTTTTTACTTTATATTTGTAGCATTCGCCAGTTAATTAACAGTAAATATACAAGGTTTCTGAATAAATCGAGTTAATTGCAAACTCACGTAAAGATAATCATCAATAATTAGGCAGTGTAAGTGCGACAGCTTTGCGTTACTTTATACATTTTGGGTTTTTGAATTACAGATCTTTCTGAAAACTTGCTACAGCGTAAGATAGACCTTTGCCACGAGTTACTGGAGGTTGCTGATGTAATTGAACCTGGATGGACGAGGTTCCGCGGCACGCTTCTCCTGGACTTGCAGTCGGCCATGACCATTCAGACGAAGAGAGAGTTTGAAGCTGAGAAGTTGACTAAGGAGGCTGCTCAGGTAACTGGTGCAACTGATTTAGTGTAAAAACTGTGTACCTATTATTTTATCGAAATACCTTTCAACAAAACGTATCACTTCATCAAAAGGCATTTCACGCCGCATTTGTTTTTTTTTTGTAGTCACAAATTTAACCTAACCTAATCTACCTAGGTACCTAATTTAAATGTTAACCATATCCATGGTGATTGGAATAACGTCATGGTTTCGGCAGAAAATAGTGTTCGATAAAATGATACAATCGATGTAGTGTAATTCGATAAAAACTTCAATAATCGAGATAAAACAGAGGCTTTTTTTTTTTCGAGAATCACAAACATAGTAGTTTATACATGATAATATGACTAAATAAAAAATAAAAAAATCATTCGGTTGTCTTTTCATTCGGTTCTGAACTACGAGTATATATACTAAAAGCCTGTAGCTCATCAAGAAGTAAGTTAAAATCAATTTGCAAAACCGTTTGCAAAGCAATGTTGTACCGACCGAGCAGATAAATAAATAGTCAGACAAGAAAAAAGAGCTAATAAAACCGTGGTAAAAGAACATTATTACATTCATAACATAACCTGTGTAAATACATGTTGAATCTTACCAAAATAACTGCCTAAATGTCTTACATTAATTAACAGAGAGGTTATTATGACATAGCCAACTGCATGGCTATGTCAGTTTACGCGGAGAGTAAAGGACAGAGCTATATAACTGCTATAGATCTGTCCTTTACGCTCACCGTAAAATTAACTACATAGCTACGTCATAATAACCCCCCAGTTGGCAGTCAACTGGCTTGAAGAGCTTGCTTTTCCGGTGCGCTCAATACTACTTACCTATTTATAATTTACGAATAATCGACGTGATTGTAAACATTTTAAGCTTCTTAATTAATTGTTATAAACTTACCCTCTTACTAATAATGGTTGTATAGTGGTGGTATAACTATACAATGTTTTGTCCTTATCTGTCAAATTCAAATGTCACAGTGACAGATAAGGACAAAACATTGTATAACTATACCACCACTATACAACCATTATTAGTAAGGGGGATACTAATTTATGTTTGTATAAGCACGACAAGTCAGAGTTTTTATTATGATGTTGTTTGTGGTACAACTTAACATGGTAAAGTAAAAAACAAAAATTGGGCCCTAAATAGGCTTAGATTACATAGGTACATATTTTTAGGGTTCCGTACCCAAACCCTAATAATACGCCAACTCTGTCCGTCCGTTCCACCGGCCTTTTTTTTGTTAACAAAAATGGGTTTGCGTTTGTCCTCATTCTCACCTGATGATATGATAAGTGAGGACTGTCTGACTGAGACCTGTATCTTTTGAAGTGTAATAGAAAGTGGGTTGTTTTATTCCAGAAAATGTATTTTACGGCGGATTTACTAACAAATAAAAAAATAGAGAAAGTAAAGGGGGTCCCCATAAATTAAACATATTTTTTCAACTTACCAATTTTTATTCTTATTGGATCGTAAAATCGGTCAAACGTACAAGCGTACAATTTGGTATCATTGTAGTAAAAACCTTGAAGATAAACCACAAATACTACAAAATGCTCTAATGTGATTTGCGTTCGAGCTAATTCGATCGAATTTAAATCTACGATCTCTCCAATTTCACATAGTACATTCAAGTTCATAAATATGTGTACACTTTAGTACCTTGTCACTTTAATCGCTGTGACAATTCATATATGTCAGTTTAAATATGACATTAAATAGACGACGTACTAAAGTGTACACATATGTATGAACTCGACCGTGCCAATAAAATTCAAAACTATGTTTTATTCACAGGACCGTCTTATGGAGTCTATGGTTCTTCTTCAAGAGGCAACGAACATTCTGAGAGTGGAACCCCATATGAGGGAAGCACTAGAAGTAAAAATTCAAGAACTGGCCAGTCAGCTCGAAATTCCTGAAAACGGATCGGAGTGTATATCTGTAGATTAAGTGAAGATAGGTCGCAGGTTTCCGAATCCTGCTAATTGTGTATAGTAAGTGAAAATATATTTGCAGGTAGGTACCCGCATTGTATGTAGATGATTGATTTATAACGTTAAAAATACAGTGCAATAGCTTCTTAAAGGACTTTGCTGTAATACGGACTTATGTCAGTCTAACCTGCTCTGTCCAAACCATAAATACTTTTTGGTAGCTACACTAAACTTGCGGTCAAATAATATACGAGTAAGAGTGTGTTTTTCATACTAAAGAGGCTATTTCGAAGCATTGGTTCCTCGCCAGGGGATGCTTTTAGTGAAATCTGATGATATACACCCCGAGCATCGATACAGGACTTCCAGAGTGCCTAGGATATCCAACTGATTGAATCTGCGGCTAATGCCGGAATTGTGCATGTTCAGAAAAACAACTTAAATGGCAATAAAATGTAAGGATATCCAAATAATGACCCAATCTCTCGCTGTGGTGTTAACTGATTGTGCGATCAGTTAGGTATCTTAGGCACTTTTGACCTCCTTTATTGAATCTTGGAGTATCCATCATTAAACTTCACTCAAAACAACCCCTGCCCAGGAACCAAGGCTTTCAAAAAGCCTCGTTTGTATGAAAAATACTCTGACCCGTATTATTTGACCGAGAGTGTATTATTGTATTTTGATATATTAGTAATGCGTATGTTTCCCTTGTTTGTTTAGGATCTGATCAATGTTTAAATAGGTAGGTACCTATTTTCTAAAGTCTACTCAACCGCATTTCCTCTAAAGACATTAACTGTTTTATATTGATATTTATTTATTTATTTATTTATTTATTTATTAAGGAAAACAAACAGCTTACATTATACATTAATATTAAAACAGAGGTGAGTTATTCATAAGCCAACAAAGTTTTCACCGATGTATGTTACACTTTTAGGAATTAACTACACAAAGCTAGCCACTTATATTAAAACATGCACTTAATAACAGTAAATCTCTAGACATGGAATGAAATCAAATAGTTTTCACAACTTAAGATAAAAGGTATTATAACTAAATTATAAAGTCCTATTAACTGCACTTACATAGCTGCCGAAATCGTCATAGAATATGTCAGTATGATTATATTTGCAATTATGAGTGGAACACGCCCTTGTGAGGAAGCGATTTTTCGAATAGTTTTTTCTGCAAAATTGTATAGCGAACATATTTTTGGACCGAGAACTCAAACCTGAGCATTTAAATAAAATGTTACTGAGGAGATATGGAGAAACGACTATGTTGTTCAAAATTTTATAAAGTAAGATTTCGTCATGATGTTCTCTACGCAGTTTCAAGGGGACAATATCTCTGAGAGCGAGATTTTTAAACTTATAAGCCAAGCGTTTCGTAAATTTCTTTTGAATGCTTTCAATAGAATCAATATAACATTGGTATTGTGGATTCCAAGTTGCAGATGCGTACTCCAGATGAGGACGAACAAGTGCGTTATATAACAAGATGAAAGTGCTAACATTCTTAAAATCGCTACCCAGCCTAAAAATAAATCCCAACATTCTGTAAGCCTTCGCCACTATAGTGTCAATATATTCCAGGTTTATCATTTACTCCTATAATTTTCCGCATTTTATTTAATTTCGATAGACAAAATTAACGCACCTCGAATATTTTTCATTGGAAATAAAGTAACGTAATAAAACTGTTGAAATATTGAGATTTGTAAAATGTATATTATTGTAATAAGTAACGCAGTAGAAAAATATTTATTAAATAAATCTCTGGCAAAATCAGTATCATCATCCCTTTTGTTATGTTTTTTTTAAATGTACTGGTGGTGGATATAATAATATAGGTCTTAAAACAAAATTATAAGTTTTTTATTTCACTTCGTAAAGACAGTGTCCAAATCTTTTCAGACCTATCAAATATTGTCTGGCTTCAGTGGCGTTACTTTCGTTGGTTTGGTTGTTAGTTCTTCAACTCTTGGTATGCTAACTTCCAGGGTATCCTTTTGAATATGGAGCACGTTCTTAATGGCTTTGGTTAGTTTTCTGCCGGCCTTTGGAGAGCTTTGGATCACAAAAATCTTTGCTGAATTTTTGTCTTCCGGTGGTTGTATTTTCTTCTTCCCCTGAAAAAATAGAATTGTATAACGATAGGTTAATATAATTTATGTAGTTCTTTCATTACCATATATATTTATACAGATCCTTATCATTAATTCTTAGCAAAAAAACTAAATAGGTATTAAGAGTCAGACTCTCGCACCAACGGTTTGATCATAATACGAATTATAATCGCAGATTAAATGGAAGTGAATTCTTTAGATACTAAAGCAATAAGAACAGGTACTTTAAAAAAACAGTTAAGTTAAGTAACCATTAGAGGCTAAGAACAGACCAAAAAGGAATGGAAAATCGCTTAGAAACATTCAGATGATACTGTCATTAAAAGTTAGGACGGATAGACGGATGAACATCGCAGGATTAGTAATAAGATTCCTTTGACACCCGTTAGGAATGAAACTCTTCATGTGATTTTTAATACTTTCTCTTTAATCAACTCAACAGACAAACTGAACAGACATCTGTTTCTAATGATGGGTATGAAACAAGACGCGACATGCAGGTTCTGTTAGGAGACAGAGGAGACAGCAATGCACATCCTCTGTTCTTGCGGACCACTAATGTGCAACAGAAGTATCTACTGGCGACATATAATGGACCCACAAGAGATAAAACTCTTCACTGCCCAATGCATCCTGTAATTCCTGGACGCAACGGGCCTAGGATCAACGAGGTCTAAAACAAAGGGCTGCTACAAAAGATCAGCAATGGTCGAACTGGCTCACAAGGCCCATCTCAACCACCCAATAATAATAATAATAATCAACTAAACATTTTTCTTTGAAAAATACATTAACGCTTGTCTTACCTTACACACACAACACCAAATCCCGAACCTGCAGCAGGCTATTCCAGGAGTGCGATCCATGGCTTTGCGGAACCTGAGGTTGGTGAACCCGTAGATAAGAGGGTTGATAGCGCTGTTGAAGTACATGAGGTAATTGCCCACAAACCAGATAATGGCGAAAGTGCCGTCGACCTGAGAAAAACAAGACAGAGTTTAACTGCCACACTCAGAGACGTCAATTAAATTGAATGCTTGTTTAAAGTTGCTGCTGTCACTTTCTTTGCTACAGTAATAGAATAAGACAACACGTCACTAAACCAGCCTTAAATTTAATTGTCGTCTCCGAGTGCGGCAGTAAGAAATTATTATATCATTAAATATATCTGCGCTAGGCACAGACTCTTAATTGCTTAGGCTATCTTTTTAGTTATTTATGTTATTTCGAATTTTATTATAGTTGTTATATTATGTTTTTTTTTAATTAGGATTATAACATGGTATTTAATTGGCTTTTTGGTTTTTTCATTTAATTATGTTTATTTGTAAATGTGTTATACCTTTATTTGACATTCATATCAGATTATATTATTGTATTTTTTGCATATAAGAAATAAAGGGTGTTCATGTTAAAGATAATTAGAATTGTAATATCCAGTTTATTCTTGTTTGACAGCATTTTATTTAAAAAAGGTTTTAAATAGACTATGTATTCATTAAGGATTTCGAGCAGATTAACATAATGTTTATAAGTTAGTTAGTCAAGGAGTAAAATTATGTTTCCCTGACCTTGCCATTACTGGTGTAAACGTAAACAAAGATGATGATGATTCAAATAACTATCATCTACAAAATGATAAGTAGAGCTTTCTTAAGTTGTAGGTTCTTATATCGGAACTAATTGTTTTTAATGGTATGACTTTGAATAACAATAAATCGCACATACATTTAAAAGAACTTACCGAATTGATCGTCATGGAACTATTGTTCCTCCAATAGACCATGACTGTGTAGGGGACGCGGCAGATCACAGAAGCAAGTAGCACGATGCTCGTGATTTTTAGGGCTCGGCTTTTGGCTCGGGCGACGGTCCGGCCGTGACCACGAGAGGAGAGCTCTCGGGCGCTCCAGGTCAGCTTCCACATTATCGTCCCGTACTGAAGAAGCAAGCTTAGTTATGGTGTACCATTATATTGATCTCCCATTCTTTATTCCATCCATCTACTTTTTTCTTGAACCAAGACATGCAGCATTCGCATATTTGTGTGATGACCGTGAGTATCTGTCCCTGAGTCTCGGATGTTTTCTTTATATTTACGTATGTATTTATCTATATAAGCAAGTTTATCGTTGTCTAATAACCATAGTGCAAGCCTAGACCTTAGTTTGGGGAATTTGTACAAAATGGTGCCCCTAGTATTTATTTATTTATTTAATTTTATTCCATCCAAATCCTCAGGGTTCGGAACGCATTCTAGCTTAAAGATTACAAATGTCTCTAGGTTTCCAAAACACACATGTCATTTTGATGGTAAATAGGATACTTGATTTGGGCACCTTTGTGATCATGATCATAGTAAAGTGTTAACAGTTCATATTCTCTAATTTATACTTCCTTTGTTTAATATTAGTCTACAAATGACAATATTATAATTGCTTGCTTACCGTTATTGCCATTATACCTAACGGTATCCAAACCAAGAGGCTGATGGTAAAGTGCCAGTAGGTCCCGAGCATCTTGACGTCTTCCACGCAGTACATTTCAAGATAGTCCAGCCATTGACGCTCCTTGAAAACATTACCATAAGAAGATGTCATCTATCGTGCCTTATGCAATATATTATAATGAAAACGTAAATAAATAAAGGACTCTGTAACATTAAGTCAAGTAATCAAAAAAACATGTACCGAGATAAAAACATATCTGTTACGTGGTCTTTAAAGATTCATCAAACTAAAATTTATAAGGTAGTAGGTACCTATTGCGGGAGCTCTGGTAGATTTCAATAAAATTCGAAAATCCAAATCTTATCATACTTATATTATAATAATGATGTTTGGATGTTTGTTACTAAATCACCCTTCAACCACTTTAAGGATCAGGTTGAAACTTGGCACACATTAAGTCCTGGAACAATAGGACATAGATTCGTTTTTATCCCGGAAAATTCAAAAGTTCCCGAGATACGATAATCGAAATCTACGCGAAGCAATTCGCGTGCAGAAGCTAGTAGGTATTGATATAAAACTTACTACGTATTCTCGCTTAATAATCCAAGGCAGTGACAGAACTATCGCTGCGAACCAGCAAATAGCTATCAGCTTAGGTGCTGCTGATTTGGTGACTCTAGCGTCTGCTGGTAAGGCTCCGGCAGCCAATCTGTCGTAAGATACTAGCATCACTGCTCCCACAGTTGCTAGCAGCATTGTAGCTTGAAACAATATTGATATGGTTAGTGTGTAAAAGTAAATAGTAACTAAGGTTCATAATCGTATTTCAGAAAACTCTAAAAAACTAGGGTATAATTAATTTGCTTAAGGTCGCCTTTATCGCGATGGAAAAGCATCCGTCACTTTCATACTAACTTACTGGTCAGAGAGTGACAGATGCTTTGTCCACATTAATCCACATCGATAAACACGACCATAATAATAGGCCCACAGGCTTTGCTGGGGCTACGTCTGCGATTATTTCTTTCTTCAAGTTAAAATAAATGATGTTGACACGAATTTTTGCCGAACACTGTAGACGTAGCCTCGGTAGTACAAGTGGTATTTAAATATGAAACTTCTAAATAATCTTTTCGTAAACGAGTCCGCTGTGATTACTATTTACTGCTAGTTATTATGTAAATTATTACAGATTAAGATTATAAGTTACAGGCAAGAAATAATCTATTAAAGTAATAGTTAACATAAGTAAATTAGAAAAATTCTGAACAAACCTTGCAAAAATCCCTCGAATCGGCATCCGAAATTCTTTAGCACATAGTTTTGATAGAAGTCTCTGACCAACATGAACCAGGGGCATAACAGTAGTGTAAGCATGTCTGTCATAGCCATGTTTCCAATCAGATAGTTGCTAGGATTCCAGAGCCATTTGTTCTTGGCCAGCGTCATCAAAATGACGGCATTTAGATAGATCCCAACCACCCCTACGATGAGCATGGCGGTTGTTTTTAAGGCAACTTCTCGAACTGGTTTTACGTGCCATAGTGTGTTTGGGAATGGGTACTGGGATGTGTCTAACTGTAATTAACAGATTAAGTTTAATGACCTTTTTGGTATCTTCAAATATCCCTGAGAATAATATCATAGAGTATAAAAACAAAACAGATGTGATCATTTTTACTGACTGAAGTAAAGGTTAGGTAGCTGGTAATGAACAAAGAAGTGGTACTTACGTCAAAAAGATAATCATAGCTCCAGTTTGTTTTGGCCGATAGTTCTTCATAATCCAGCATCCTTTCATATAGGTAATATTTTTACCCCTACAATACATCATAAAAAGTCACTAAATTGGATACAACATGGCTCATTGAAGCATACAAATAATAAAGATTTGTTATTTAAAATGATAGGAAACTAAGGTAAAAGCACTAAAACAAAAAGCTCTATCTCGAAGCTTTTGATGGCCGAGACTGATGGAAAATATTATTTTTGTGAACCACTCGAGATATGACGCGATCAGTAGCCGGTCCATTATGATGAAAGCTTTGCTATCACAGTGAATCAGGGATGCCTTTTATCATATTTTATTGATAATGTCGAAAATGACAAAATGCGTGGAAAACCACAAGGTCACAGCGGTGAAGGTTATTAAGTGTTATTGCGCCATTGAACACTGTTTCCCGCATATACCCTTTTCCTTTTTATAAGCTTTATATTATCTTGAAGTATTTGTATTGTATGTACTATTAAGATCTACTCTTGTAAGTCAATTTTAAACCAGTTCCCGTTAATGGAATGGGCTAAAATTTGGTTCGGTTAAGTATATTACGTAAACCCGATGATAGTGAAAAATAATGGTAATTACTTATCTATGAGCTGATTTCATGATAGAGTCGCAAGGTGGCGACAGGATCTTTGCCATAATTAATTTAGACCTCATGTAGACCCACAGATTTAGAACTCATGTAGACCCACTGATTCAGTCCTAATTCCGCGAAGGGTGCCAAACAGGACCCTATGATTATAATAACCGTCCATCTGTTTAACCACTCGTCTATCCTAACTTTAAATAGTCTTTTTAAGTACAATAGAGAGCCGGTTAATTTATTAACGGTAATAAATTAATAAGTATTCAAAACAAATACAACGTCCAACATTTTTATTACAAAACGGAATAAGTTGACACTGTACTTTTTTTAAATAATAAATGTATTGAGTAAAATACTGTAGGAGCTAAACCAAAATAAATAGTATCTTGTTGGCAATAGTAACGCCGCCAAGAGAACTATATTTACTCCCCAACTGAAGTTATAAACATATTGAATTTAGTGACATCTAGTGGCATAACGTTACACTATAACCAGAACTGTTTCGGTGGAGTGCGTGTGCTTGTAATGTGTTACAGGATTCGTTTGTTGTTTAAGTTTTAGTTCCTGGTATTACCGCTAGATGTATCTGTTTTCAATAATTTTATTAATAGTGTTTTCATTCTTCATTTCGCCTTTTTTAGTTTTATTGGAATGGAATTAATGGATTTTAGAGAGTTTTTTTTCAATCAAGTTGTGACCCATATTAAGTTGTAGGTAATTCTGTAGCTCTGCCTACCCCAGTATTTTCAATCAAGTCCAAAATTGCCATTTTAAGATTAATTTAAGAAAAAATACTTAATTTTGTTAAAATAGTGATTTATATCTGATATCACAACACAACTACGTAAGTCTTACAATGAACTTGGGTAAAGGCGAGCCCGGGCAAAGGCACCCATTACGAGTAAACATCGAATGAATGATATCTTACTGAAAGATTTATGGCATTTTCGTAACTTTTAGATATAAGTACCTACCTTAGTCTAACTTATTCTGGTATACTATTGAGAGGATTGTGACCCATATTACTTTGACGACATTATCCAAACAGCAGTTGGGTTTTTTAAAGCTTGCTTTTTGTTAGAGTAGTTTGTTTTTTTTAAAAAGGAATACGTACAGACCTGTTGTTTCATGATATCTACAACATATTCAACAATCTTGAAAATTGGACTAGGATTAAGGGGAGGGAAACGTTATCGCATTTTGTATGGAAATTTTTAGCTTCACAATCCTCCTTAGTATACAAGTACAGTCAACCACAGATACTTACATGAGTTACAACTAAAAGTATTGAGAACCTCTCAAATTGATTGTGAACCTCTCGAATTGATAGTTAACCTCTGAATTAAGGAAAATAGTTACTCGTATGTTCATATTGACTTACCAATTAAATTAATAATAGATTACCAGCTTAGCTGTTCCGTGTGATTGCCGGGTTAGAATAGTGCCACTCCATGTCTTCTCGTGGATGTCATAAGAGGCGACTGGGAATATAGGCTTGGTTACTAGACTTGGTTGGTGGCTAGGCGATGGGCTTGCAACCTGTCACTTTGTCCAAAATGTGTTTACAGAATTTACATCCAGTTTTTAAAGTTGTAGGTTTCTGTAATTCTGTAGCTCTGCCTACCCTTCTCTGGGATTACAGGCGTGAAGGTATGTATGTGTATGTATGTACCAGCTTAATTATATACGAATACCAAATTTGACGAAGAGTTCTGCACTTTGGGCTGACTTGAAAAAACTGCAACATTTAGATTAGAGTTGGATAATTTAACCTAAAAAAAAACAAATAGCAAAAGCACGTAACCCCAAGCCAGTACGTTAAGTACACCCACTAAAGTGCACTAAAGTTAAAGTACTCATCATAATTTAGTCAATTGTTCACGTTTATTTTATCCAGCTGATCTCAATGTCACACATCAAAACACCATTTGCCCGGCCATGTGAAATATAAGACAATACGATATAAAACTTCATTAAAATATACTTATGGATGCATTACTTTGGGTAAATGCGGTGAGATTGGGAATGGGCTTGAAATTGCGTGTGTTACTAAGGAAATTTGATGATGTATTAGGCCCGGTTCACTGCCAGTTAATAGCTAATAGATTTCCTAACATTGTTTTAAAACAACATGAGTTTGCCAAGATATCACTACCAGTGATTGAATATATAGTAACAAGAGAAAGGAACAAGGGCTTTTTAATTTCATAGCAACGTACAGATTGATAAATAGTTTTTTTATATGTTAGTCATTACTTACTTCAGCAGTAGCTAGTAAAATGAAAATTTAATAGGCAATGATAGAAGTGAAGTGAGAGTATGTATATCCTACTCGTAGTATTTAACTGGTGCATAAATTTGAACTATAACGAATGTTGTACTCATGTTTAGAATAAGAAACAAACACATACACATTAGACATGTTATATTAGTATAGTTACCTACTAATCCTTTAACCTACCGTCAAGCAGCAAAACAATCGGTGATATTACTAGCACAGAGGCAAAACATCTTAGTAGGTACTCAACATTGGCAACGCATTGGCTGTCTGAGGATTGCGGTCTTGGGATTGGGGTGTCTAATTGGTTTACGATCCACTTACTATCAGGTGACCCGTGTTCTCGTTTGCATTCAGGTCAACAAAAGGACATTCGTGCCAATTTTTTGGACAGACCTTTGTCTTGCCGTGGCTGTATTTCATTTTAACTCGTACATTTTTAGACACAGACTCTAACGTATGCTATTTATAAATAAATAGCTTATTAGCTGCCAGCAAGGACCCACCACACTTCCAAACAAGACAAAAGGGTACAAATTTCATTACAGCGCAAAGATTAATGTGACCATAATTGTTCAACTATTTCGTCCCTCAAATTGCAGGAAATGTGAGGAAAGAATACGTAAACGTCAACCGTGTTCGCAATTACAGATGTCTGCCAACGATGTAAGAAATATGGAGAGAGTCAATATTCAACGGGGAAATAAGGCTCAAATTTTGCACTCGTTGGTTTAAGCTGGTGCCGTGTGGTTACCGGGTTAGAATAGTGCTACTCCATGTCTTCCCGTGGATGCCGTAAGAGGCGACAGTGGAATAAAGGCTGGTAGTATTGTTAGGCGACGGGCTTGCCACCTGTCACTGGGAAACATCTTAGCCTACTTGTGGAAAATGTGGTTATAGAATTATCAAGAAGTTTTAAGACTTGTTGGTAATTCTTTAACTCTGGCTACCCCACTCTGGGAATGAAGGCGTGAGTTTATGTATGTATGTATGGTTTAAGCTATCTCAGTTTTTTTGCATGACTAATATACTGACAGATGCTAGAGACAGTGTGACGCAGCGATAAACGCCAAGCATTATTAATCTACACTAATATTACAAATAGAAGGAAAGATTTGTAGTTTTGTATATTTGTAACAAATAAACTCGAAAAATACCTGATCGATTTCAAACATTCTTTCACCATTCAAATTATTAAATGCCCTTAGTAACAAAGGCTATTTTTATTTATCTGTGCGGACGGAATCGCGGGCAACAGCTAGTGGTAAAAAAAAAGGGTGGTACTTTTGCCAGGATGAAACTTCAAAACTAACAAGTATCAAGTGCAAACTACAAAAAGACTACGCTCAATAAAATCCATAGTTTTGGGGTAAAATTGAAATATCAAGAAATGATTTTATTTAAATGTTGAGTTCGCCAATAAAGAGTTATGCGCTAGTCAGAACTAATTTGACCACAATAGGTGGTGGTTGCCAGTTGAAAATATTGTAGTTCCACCTGTCTTTACCTTTAAATCCAACTAACAAGCTATACTCATATTTCATAGTCATATTTCATAGTCATATTTCATAAAGCTTATCAGATAATCGTTTAACGGATTACAAAATAGCCATATTTTTAGCATCTAAAATTGACATTATAATGTTTCCTTCGCCGATTCTCAGCTCCGGCCGCCGCGGAGGTAATTTGCGACAGACAGACAGACGTGCAATCTCACACGACCGCCGTCTCATTTGTTCAACGGTGTTAATATTCTGTGTGCTTATTAATTTTTTCCCTGTCTTACGCTGAAAGAGGCGACTGGCTTATTCTAAATGAATCTCAGAATATAAAAAAAATAAACTTCCAAGTTTTATTTAAATTTTTGTTTAAACTTTTAAACAACTGAGAAAAAAATTAAAAAAATATATTGTATGGTATTTAACTCATTTAAATAAACCATTACAATTTACTTAACTTGTTAAGTCCTTGAAGTAGGTACAGTAAAACCAAAGTTATTTATAGTCCTAGACTGTCCGTCGCTTTCACTCTTTAACATAACAAATACTCTGACGGATGTCAGAGAGTGTGACAGCGATAGCCAGGTAAGTACTATTAATACTCCGATGTTATTGCAAATGATAGATAGGTAAGTAGGTATAAAAGTGACCACATGATATGAATGTAAAATTATTTAATGTTAAATAAATAATTATTGAAAGAAGGCTCAGATATACACAAGCGTTTATATACAATTTGAAAACTCTTTCAATTCATTTTGCTCCCGCAAGTTCTCAGAATAGGGCTCGCACCAACCGCAGATGTCGACTGTAATTTTGTACGAATGAGGTTAGCCTACACGTCTTAATAATTTAATTGCACGCGGGCCATTACGATCTACGCCTTACGCCACCGCAATAGAGGTCACGAAGACGCGGGAGTTAATTTTGTTTGTGTTTAATAGAAAACGTGAGGGCGACATGTAGACGTCGGGAGATGTGTTGACACGGTGTTTTGAAAGTTTACGGTTTCAAGTTGTGAAATTGTTTCAAAAAGCCTTTTAAATGAAAAAGAAATATTTATTCGAATAAATTAGTGTATCAGGTAAAATACTGTTTTATACTTGTAAAAACTAAAATTAATTAATTAATTAATTTTTTACTTGTTTTTTATCTGTGAAAACCTGTAATTAGCTATGCTGTTAAATATTGTATTTTACCTAATATTGTCATCAAAAGCTGTTCGTTTTCCGAATAAAATAAAATAAAATAAAATAAATAAATAAATAAAATAAAAGGTGTACCTAACCGGTTAGTTCTTCTTCTTCGCTCTAGTATCTAAAAAGTGTTTACACTCATTTAACCAAAATGGTAATACCTACCTCTCCGTTTAATAGTCTTGTCCGAAACGCTAGTAGATTCACTCCATATTACCGACGTTTAAAAGAGACCTCATGTGGCCAATTTAATGAATAAATATCGACGGTTAAAAGGCGAATTGATTCAACCGCCATTTTGGAAACTTTACAGGAGAGCGATTTAAAGTTTATTTTTTTGGAAAAAAAATTGTTGCACTCAATGCATCAACGTCATCGTAAACACAGTCTTAAATTATAAAAAGTCATAAAGCCTGCTATAATTTGATATATGTATGACAAATTAATAACGTTTTTTTACAGAGTTAGATGTAAGTTAAGCCATTATGCACAATTGTGTGATCAAGGCAACAGGAAATTAGTTCAAATATTCTGATCAAGGTTAAATAATTTAAGTGCATGAGTTCAAATTATCTGATCAAGGTAAAAGGATTTTAGTGCATGAGAATGAACTATCTGGTCCAGGCAACATGATATAAGAGAGTGAGTTCAAATTATCCGAGCAAGTTAAAAGGTTGTAAGTGCAAGAATAGCCTTTTACGGATTTAAGAAAAATGATTTATGATGGCAATGTAGTTATAAACTGTTCACGCCGAAATGACTCAAAATACACATTTGTGATATAAGGTAGCAAAAAGCTTTAATAGAAAGATTTATTGAAATATGATGGAGGTAAAATACCTTAAAGATAATGAAATAAAATTGACGAATAAGGAAAAACTACTCAAAAGACATTCAATTCAAAAAACAGATGACTTATATTGATTGAATAACCATACTTTTGATCAAAGCAAAAAGATTTAACTGACAGCGTTTTGTTAGGTTGTTCAAAGCAAAATGATTCAAGTGACAGCGATACGTTTAAATATTCAAAGGAAAATAGTTGAAGTGACAGCGATATGTTTGAATGTTCAAAGCAAAAAGATTTAACTGAAAGCGATATAATAGGATTTTCAAAGCAAAATGGTTGAAGTGACAGCGATATGTATGAATGTTCAAAGCAAAAGGATTTAAATGACGTTTTCGTACAAAACCTATCAGGGAAATAAGGCTGAAATTACAAGTAGTTTAAAATGATTTCTTACGTGGTGGGCACAAAAACCATGGTTAAAAAAAAACGAAATTCCTGTCACTTCATACCCCGTCGTTAAAAACCATACCTAAATTGCCCATGGATTCAAGCGCCAAAAAAGTGATTTACTTCAAACCGGGCTCAAACGACGCAGAAAAAATGGCCGATTCCATTGATATATATAACTCAATATCGCCCAGAGAGTCGCTTGAATCAATTCGCCTTTTAACCGTCGATATTTTGAATTTTGAATTTTTGACTTTTTTGATGTGTAAAAATTTCTTCTGTGAATAAGCGCCTGTTTTTTCCACGTGGAGACTCAAACCATTATGTATCTCTAGCCCTCATAATCAAAATAAACAAGGCTGACTTTATTTATTCATCAGTAAGGTCTAATTCTATGGAACTTGCTAACTATGTAAACAAACCGCCATATTGAAATTGTCTCTGAATGATGAATTTACTAGTGATTGGCAATACTCCTTTACTTATGACAAACCATATCGAATAATAAAATACCGAAAGTGAAAAAACAAGTAGTTACTTATTTGTAATTTGATTAATCACGATCTGAAGAAAAATCGGTACTTGAAGATGATATATCACCAGTATTTAATATAAAGAGATGCCGTTATAGGTATCATCTGTGAGTGTGATCAGCGTGAGTTGGGTAATGTGTAGGGGCCTTAATATATCGCCAACTTTAGCCACAACACTACCCATGATAGACAATTGTAGAATTTAAAAGAAACACAAACGTCATTCCATCAGGTCCTAATAACCTAACTTATGAAACCATTTAAACTTTTAATGAATTATCCAAGACAGAGTTATATATTTGGTGATTTTGTATTTTACAGTAACGACCGTTTCAATAGTGTATGTTTTCAATGGTGTTTGATGAGGTGGTGTGAAAATTCAAGGAGAAACAGTGACAAAACAAAGTTTAGGCTTTTGTTTACATAGTTAGCAAGTTCCATAGAAATACACTTTAGAGCAGTCTATACGTAAAAATATTTGAAGACGGACATAAAATACATTTTATTCGTACAGCATTCAATTTGCACATTCCCTTAATAGTAACTCTTTAAAGTTAGGACGAAAGTCAGAGATTGATCGGTAGAAAAATAAATCACCTGCATAACAAAAAACACTTGCAAATCTTCAAGACATCATTCGATTACCGACTAGACTATAACTTAACGGTTGAAAAAACCAATCCGTCTCCAAGCGATTTCCTCCATATCAACGATTTCCAATAAAAAGAATCCCCGCAGACGCTTCAGACTTAAATCTAATAAAACCGAGACATGCTGTATGAGGATTATAATTTAGTGCCGAGAACTCAAAAATAGGTACGTTTTTGTAAGGAAATTAGGCAGTCTGGCACGGAATGTGTTTAAGGTAATGCGAGCAAATGACGCGGAGTTTCTTCAATAAGGGTGGTAGGGTGTTTAAATAATTTTAATACGTCTACAGGTAGATGCCATTAATGATACATAAGTGGTATTTGGTGACGGTTTTGGTACAATAGCTGATTTAAACAAAAAACCTTGGTTTTAATTTTGCTATTTTGAAACAATTTCAGATTTTTAACAAAGTCTCTTTGCAGTTATGAAATCCATTTTTGAAGAGATCGAGCCGCTGGACGCGGTCGTGTAGAAGAAAATAACCTTACGATGTCTTTATTTTCCTAAACTCCTACGAGTATAAGACCAAATAATGCGAGACATGTTTTCTTTCTCTGCAGGTAGACATATTTGAAAGGCAATGTACGTTTATCAAAGCACCCTTCGCCGTCTATGCGAAACAATAAGTACGTTCACTTCTTATTGCAAGAAAGCCAATCTTCATCACATATTGCTCTGAATACATGAATGCCATCGCGATGTGATTAGCCTTGCGTTGCTGACCTTTGTGGGCTGAGTACAGACAACAAACCAACTCTAAAATATTCTTACCAAAATTAGAATAGGTTACGAAGGTATTCCTAAAAACATCTGTGTGACGTCTTCAATGTCCAGAGATTGGCATATCAACATGCGTCAAAAATCAGAAAGTTTCGAATTCGTTAAAATGCATGCAAACACTACGTGATTTTAAATAGTTACATTAAATACGGGAGTTTCATCAGGTCACCAGGTCATCTATGTACAACAAGTGAGAATTGACTGCAGCATTTGTACGAAGTCGTTACCCTAGCACGGAGACATGCAGCAAAAAAGATATGTGGCCTTGATTGGCCAGGTTTTATTTGGCCTTGAATCTTCTCAGTTCTTTATTTATTTACTTATTTATAAATATAAATTTGAGTACAAAAAGTGAAGTTAATGCCTACTGACATTATGTTTAGAAACCCTGAGAATCCGTACATTTATTATAAAGTTGAAAATAATTAAAAAAAAAAACTTATCTTCTTATGCCGCCGTTGCTAACGCTAGTTCGTAATATTTCTCCACATTATCGGAGATCGGGCACATTTGAAATATTCATACGGCAACTAGAGAGCATTAATGTTCAATGAAGCCTTTATCGTCGTCTGTTCGTTTGTCACGGAACTTTAGCGGGGATTTTATTTTAGAATGTGCGACGTGAAAATGGAAATAGTTCGGGGAAGTGAGCTTTTAACTTTACTTTGGCTTTTATTTTAACTCGTGCTACACAATTTAGCAATTAATGATGAATATTACGATGATAATAATAAAATCATGGATACTAAACTAACATTGATCTAGGCCCTAACTAGAATAGCATAGAATACCTATAGACTACTACTAGTACTCGTGATAATGTAATCTAATCTATCTATTACTTAAATAATAGACAAAGGTAATCTTATTTAGAAACGAGATATCGATGGCTCGGATACTTTTTTTTTTCTTCAACAACGTTTACTAGTAGGTTTTGAGCTCTTAAATTTTGGCCCAGAAGATAGGTTTCTCTACCGAACTAATCAACGAACCAATCTAGTAATAATTTGATAACCTACGACAAGATTACACAAAACCTAGCCTTAAACTAGATTACAGTTGGAGAAACGCTTAAATAAATTGATAAAATCCAAGACCCAAGTATAACAGTCAGGCTCATCACACAAGTATTTTCACGGGAATCAAACCGGCGGCCCACCGTCAGCTTCGGAGACAATTTATTACCAAGTAGACTGACCGTGTTATCATTGGTGTATAACCTCCGCATTTCATCTCTTCATATTTTGTAAACTTTATTCCTGAACCATATTCTAAATCCGAACGCAATCCTCATCAAATCCTTCAAACGTTTCAAATTCACATAATTATAAACCTCACAAATCTCACAATCCACACATTGTATACAGGATGCTTTTATTCGAGACGGGCTGTAAATAAATTAACGGAAACTCACGGAATAAATTAACGGAATAAGCTTAGTCATTCGTTTCATTAATTAAGATCACATGCGGAGGCTTAAACCAATCTGGGGAACAATTGGCTTCTTAAACAACTAGGGTGACCATGTAACATTTGATTTCCCACCATTTTTCCCCAAACTTTTTTTTTTATTTATCCCAACTTTTGAGGGCCTCCCGTCCATATGTTTTAAACACAAAGTTTTAGTGTTGACCAGATACATAGTTCTATGTAAAAAAAAAAACTAGATTTCAAAGGTAGAGACAGAAGACATGCAAAGTAGAAACATTCATTATTAAAAATTTAACTGCATAGATGTGTTTCATTTATAGAACATTTTTTTTACGTTCGTACTCAATCATGCAAGTTTTGAACAGAATTATTTTAATTCACTTTAATCCGTGCTACGTCGTCACCCTACTCTCGAAACGTACGCCGTGTATTACTCTTACTCAAACTTTTGTATAGAATTCGCGAAAAGAAAGGAAGCGGGAGAGGGTGGTGACAACACTTTGCACATTCTAATATATTGTACTTACTTGAAAATACGGCTGGTTTAAGAAGATTATGATTGCGTGTATATTTTGCAAGCTTTTATTTACCTTACCATGTTGGTTTATACGGTTGGGATAAATATTGCAAGTAGAATTTTACTCACCCTGTGGCTGAGTTGATTTTAATTCTGACACGAATGCATATATATATTTGGTGTCAATGCAATGCAGTTCAGATAATAACCAGTTTTCATTATCATTTCGAAATATCATTCAAAGTTACAATGTTTATTTATGACCGAATCTCTGTGTCTTTAAATAGGTTTTAAAACGTAAGCAGTCATATTTTTTCAAGTCATGTGATTCATTGCATGTGAGAGCGTGTATACTTTTTAAAACAAATAAGCATTAAAAAATTGTTAGCATTATCCTGACAAAATAAAAAGTAACACACTCAAATTTACCAATATGGCAAATTAAATCTACAGCATGTTATTTTCTATTTAATAATTTTCTGCTAAGAATACAAAACCAAAAACCCTTTCGAAGTGTAACAAAGCTTAATAACGCTTTCAGGATCGCGATACGTTCATTAAGGCGCCTTTTGTTCGAGATTCGGGGAGCAAAAATTATGACATACTGTGGTATTGCCGGGGCGTAAGTAGGGCTGCTGCTGTAATAAGCTATTTCGGTAACGTATTCTCATGCGGGTCCAGCTGAATATCAGCGCTGCGGCTCCGTGCCACAGCACCACGCTGAGCTGGTACTCCGTTTCGGCTATTTTATTTTTAATTAGTTAAAAAGATTTTGTAATTTTATTTTATTTTCTCAAATGTGTGTGTATTTTTTTGTGTTTATTTAATAGCCGAATAAATGATTCTATTCTATTCTAACGTGAGACCAGGGCGGGGATAGTGGAAAAAGCATAGGCCTTGCTTAAGCATAAGTAAGTAAAGACCTTCTTTATTTGTACTCGAAACTATAGGTAAGTACCTAGGAAAAGAAAAGAGAAA
Organism: Acleris emargana; assembly: GCA_927399475.2. Taxonomy (NCBI): domain Eukaryota; kingdom Metazoa; phylum Arthropoda; class Insecta; order Lepidoptera; family Tortricidae; genus Acleris; species Acleris emargana. The sequence goes on from OV656851.1 coordinate 11,597,235, forward strand.
GCTATTGAAAATGTTGGTTGAGATTTAAACGATATAATAAATGTGATAAACGTTAAAATTCTTCAAAACTTAAACATTTACAACATTGAATGTAATAAACCTCAAATGATTATCTTATGTCGTGCCATCCCTAGCACATGTCGAGATTTCTCGCAGCTACCTCTCGTTAATGCTAAGAAAACACCGTATCTACGGGGTGTTCTAAATTCATTTCGCTACACAAATAAATACGCGCCATCCCACTCATACGTTCTGCTTTCGTAATTCATAGGAGATTTTGAATATTGTGTTTTATTCTAAGTCGTAAGTAAGTAGCTTATTTCTTTACAATGCTCAGTCAAAAATGTTTTCTTGTTGGGTTTTTGTCTGATAAAAAAAAACATTTGAAATATAATTGTCTCCAAAATGTGTATGTCTGAAAAGGCATTTCTCTAGCATATTATTTTCCGGTTGTAATTAATATACTTATTTTTCTTTAATCGTCTAAATAAATGAATGCATTTTATTATAAAATGTGTCGTATATTTTATTGAGATAGTAAAAATACAATACTCTTTATTGCAACTATAGAAACGTACAGTAAAATTATTCTTTATGAAAAACTATTTTATATGGCTGATAATAAAATCATTATAAAAATCAGGAGTATTAATTCAGCAGACAACTGACGTTACAGTTTTACTAAGTCAATTATAAATCTCTTTACTTGTAAATATAATATTACCAAAATGAATTCGCACGAAAATCAGCCTGTAGATATGTGTAGATTTAAGTATCCTTCATATTGGGCGTCGAATCGTTCTTAAGCTGATATTTAGGGCAAGCACATTAACACAATGTTGCACGCGTGACTTTGCTTGTTACTTACATTTCGCTCGTGTTCTTACAATGTAGGACATGTAGGTACACAAGTTAATTATTACTTGACGTTATTAAGACATTTATTAAAAGGAACTGGTTATCCAACTAATATTATAAATGCGAAAGTTTGTGTGTTTATTTGTTACTCCTTTACTAACGGTTGGACGGATTTGAATGAAACTTGAAATAGATTAAGCTTATAGGTACCTACCCCGGAGTAACACACAAGGGAACAAAGATAATCAAAATTAGGGCGGACAAAGTCGCAGACAAAAACTTTTGTGTAATAATTTTGTGATCATACATAGGTAGGTACTTGTAACTTTTCTACAAATAATTTTGATTGGTAGGTACAGACACGTTTGCCCCTTACATTTAAAAAAAAATGGTTTGAATTGGTGATATTGCATTAGCACAATTCAAACATAAAAATAGTGTACTTATCTAATGTTTACAAGCACTGGGTTGTAGTCTAACTTCTATTCAAAAGTTCCGCTACTCGACGATAGATGGCGCTAGCATGCACAAATGACGAATTTAACCAAAGTATGCTCATACTGAACAAAGGCGACTAAAGAAGCATTTTTGGGTATCAAAGGCCAGACCTAAATCTAAGGTACAAAATAGTTTTTTTTATAATCGGTATGATGAGGTATGATGAGGTGACTGCTGAGTTTCTTGCGGCGCTTCTTCTCAGCAGTGGTCTCCTCTTGTGAAGCGCTGGTAGATTCTTGACGTGTAAAAGTGCCCGTGCGGCCTACTTACTGAATAAATGTCTTTATCTTTATCTTATCTTTGTTGTGATTATATCGTTAACATTGCTGCTGTTTTTAACCGACTTCAAAAAAGGAGTTTATACGTTCCCTTCATGTATTTTTTTTTAATGTATGTTCACCGATTTCTCCGTGAATTGTGGACCGATTTTAAAAAATATTTTTTGGTTTGATAGACTGAATCTTATGAAGGGATCAGTGAGAAATTGACGAAACTTCAAATATTGTAGGCAAACATCTCGTGAATTTAGTATTTTTAGTAACAAATCTAGTATTAAAATGCGGTTACAGAATTATCAACAAGTTATTAGAGTTGTTGGTAATTCTGTCGCTCTGCCTACCCTACTTTGGGAATGAAGGCGTGAGTTTATGTATGTATGTAAATCTAGTATTTGCATTCAGAAACTATCATATGGTGAAGTGGAACTGATGATGAAGACCACAAGTGGCCACCAAAACTCCTCAACAGTACCTATTTCAAGGGTGGCGATAAGATTAAACTAAAACACTTTTTTTAAATGGTGCGTAGGTATAATATCAAACTGAAGTCGGTCACTAACAAAATTGGCGGTTTTTTATTTGTTTTTACTCAAAATACCGGATTATTTCCACCTAATTTCCCACCTTTTACCCCTAGTAACTACAGGGATTTTTTATTCCCAGTTCTTTCCCAGTTGTGGCAATTTACAGGCAGTGAAAGGAACAGAGGTATGACCTTTATCTACTTAACCTCTTTCACTGTTTTTTTTTTTTTAACTAGCCTGTTTTGGTGTCCCACTGCTGGGTAAAGGCCTCCCTTCTTTTTCGCCACTCGTCCCTATCCAGAGCGCATTCCTGCCAATCCCTCACTGATCACTGAATCACTGATTATAACTTGGCTAATTTTAGTAGTTCGTCATACAGAGCTCCAGGACTTGTTGTGAACTGTCAAAAACCTGCCAAGTTTCAGGCGGTGAAAGGGATAAAGTTATAGCAGACATATAGCTCTATCCTTGTCCCTGTCTGGAAATGCAGATGCGTATTGACAGTTCATAATCCGGCCTCGTTATCACAAAATCAGTAACAAGCACATTATAAAGCCGTCAAGAAATCAAAATATCATTATCGAAGCATTGTTCTAATAATTATGTACAATATCGATAGACTTATCTTCATGAAATAGAGTTCACATTTCCTATTCAAAAACATCTTTAGCTTGTCGTGTGGTGATCATTGGCACGGTCCTTTTGTAACTGTAATAACGGTGGTTTTTGTTTGATTTTGTTGACGACGCAATAATTGTATTAGATTTGTTTGCGAGATAGTTTTGTTAATTGGTATGCTTATGTTGTAGGTATCTCTTGTTAATTACAAATGGTTTAAGATGAGCTCGTTGGCCAAACGGCTGATTGGAATTTGAACGTGATCTCAAGTAGTAATCTGAGAACTACATCTTGCGATCAGTGTGTTATTCTCTGAAAGAATGTATCATTAATGAACTCGACCGGCAATTGGAACCGTATCCGTGTGGCGGTAGGTTGTTTATGACGACAATCTTTAAGATTTATTTACAAATTCATCGTGGTTATGTACTATATATTTCTAGTTCTACAGTGTGTCCCAAAATCGGTAACCCACATTGACACCGGAGGTAGGTCAGCTTAAGAGGTACCGAACCAGCCTAACATGACATCAGTAAAATGTGCACGGTTTTCGAGTTATTGGCATATTATAGGTTTTTATAAATTTTCACCTTTTTTAACACTGTTTGTACCAGGATTCAATAGGAAAGCTCTCGAAGTTATTTTTTTTACATGTAGCGGGGCAGAGATAGTTAATTAAGTTATCAGAAGTGTTATTTTGTAAAAAAGTAACGTAAAATTATGAAAAATATTGGATTAGTGTAGATTTAAATTATCAGTAAATCATTAATTTCAACTTTTGCCATCTGCCGTGTTTTTTTTTTACTAGAAACGAAACTAGCAAATTATGTTTAAAAATTGAGCATATTATGCAGATTCAGAAATGGTACAATGCAAGTATGTTACTGTGATAAAAAAGCATTCAATAACACTTTTCCGATGCCGCAAACCGTCGTTGTCAGGTAAAAACAATGCCTTACGATGCGATATAAGTTTGACAGCTGTATGTGTGTCTGTCTGTGACACCGTAGCTTTTAAACGGATGAACCAATTTGGATGCGGTTAAAAAAAAAACAGGTTTTGTAATGGTAATTTACATACATCGTTATCGCGGGAGCAAAATCAAATCTATTAAAGAACAGATATAACAGATGGTCGGTTCAGTATAAACGGAATATTCTGCCTATACACTCTAAGCCTCTAAGAAGTTCTTCATATCTTGCACGAAATTTTCGCTGGAAACAGTCAATTACACTTGTCTTACAATTTGTAAACGCTTTTATAAGTCAACGTGTCAGCTTTAATAAAATAATATAAAAGTCAAATATTTTTCATATTTAATTTAGATATATATATTTGTATTTTTTTGTACATATCAAATCAATCAAGAATGACAAATGTCTAAAGTAGCAGGAAAAGTGACTGAAGAGGTTGAGGTAAGGATTGCGTATCTAATCTCTTTAAATATGTACTACTAATCAAGTCAAATACGGAGGTAAGACATTTGAACTAATATGATACATTTTGAACTCGTAGGTATAAACGTTTCTCGATACGAGTGTCACTTCTGTTATTGCCTATTTGTCATAATCTTTGACTACTGTCAAATCGTTTTTGCTCCCGCGATAACGATGTATGGTAATTTATAGTTAGATTTCGTTCAGGCGTTTAAGATATTATCATCTCTGAAAGAAGGTATCACTGTTACAACTGGGGTTTTAACTTTTATGAGTGACATCGCAACAATAGATAGAAGTTTATTGTCTTTATTGATTATAAAAAAAAAACATGCAGACGAATTGAGAACTTCCTCCTTTTTTGAAGTCGTTTAAAAATATCAGGGGGCAATCTCACACAAAATGACCTAGTCCCAAACTAAGCTCTAGGTTTGAACTATGGGTACTAGAAAACTATAAAATGCAATGCAGGTCGATTTCCTTGAAATAGTACATTGTTGCCTAGGCGCGGAAAGTAAGGGTTGTCCTGACGAGGTGGTTAGCAGGCCGAGCAACAGCGAGGCCTGCTAAAATACGAGTCAGGAAATCCTCGTTTCCGCCGAGGCATACATAATGCTTTTCTCAAACATGTGAGGAAATAATACAAATACATTTCTAAAAAGCAAGTAAGTAATTTAATTTCCTTAGATTTGGCGGGAAGCAGGTTTTGCCTAACCGAGGCAGCTTCAGATATTAATATAGGCGGTGTGGTACCTATTTCGTCGCTTTCGTCGCTTGAGCTCATTTTTTATAGTAAGTATTTCATACAACAAATAGTTTAATATTCGGTTTCACAATTATATTATGCAGAATGAACGAATGTTACCGACAGTCAATTGTTTTTAAATACTAACCATAGACATTGGAATGCAAATTCAAAAAGAAACACACGCACTGTGCTAAAAAAGCGAGCAGTTACCTTGGCTGTTTGGAATTTTGTGCATTTTTAAGAAATATATAGACATGGACGGAAAGTGTTTTCATATGGTTTTTTTACTCCTAGGAGTAAAATGAGGCTCTTTCCGTCCTTGTGTTTCAATCGGAAAACCGTTTTTTCCGAGCATGTTTGAGAAAAATGCTTTAATGCTGTAAATAATGAGGAAATACCCCGAGGTAGGAAACTTTCTTAAGCATTAAATAGCGTGGCTTCTTTTTCCAGTAACCTGTGGGTTTACTGTTCCGATGCTCTATGGTAAAGGAATTCGTGAGGAAACCATACAATAGAGATAATAATTTACCTAGCCAGCCAGAAAATGCTTTTTCATCTCACTAGCTCGGAAAGCCCTTTTTGTTTGTTTAATATCTATTGAGAAAATCGCTTTATATCCACAAGTGAAGAAAGAGTTTTGACATTTGAAGGCAGCTTAAGTGATATGTGACAGCTAACCAAACGTAAAACCTTACAAGTGCTGAATTTTTAACATCACAATTAATGAATTGCATCGAGTAAAAAACACTAAATACAGTCTTACAACTTTATTTTAATTCATAAATATCAGCATTCAAAATTAACCTTCATTCTTGTTTTAAAAACTGATAAAATGTTCTGACAGTCCAAATAAGTCGACGTGCAAACAAAAGGCATCCGAAATAATAAAAAAAAAACTTACATCAAAACTTTTCTATTAAGCCGTCAACGTCAAATATTCGCATGTTTTTCTAGTTTGTTTTGTTATTAAAAATGAGTGATTCGAGTGATAAAGATGTATTAACCTGTGGAATTACAGGAAACCGTGCAAAATGCGGAATTGAGCTTACAGTACAAACCCTTTTCTTAGTTTCCTCGCTGTAGTGAGGTGAAAAGTTTTGTGTTATACACGGGTGAAAAGTTATTTTACGTCTCGTGTCTTGAAACACTTGCTACGCTCAGGATTCTATTTTTGAACCACTCGCTTCGCTCGTGGTCAATAATAGAATCCTTTCGCTAGCTCGTGTTTCAAATGAACACTCGCAGGTAAAATACAACTTTCCCCACTTGTATAACAAATAACTATTTCTAGGCCAGGTTAGGCGAATCAGAGAGTGATGATATTCTACTAAATAGACTTATTTGCGTGAACGATTTTACCTTTTCCGCTAGAACATTAAACTCTCAACAAGTAGCTAAAAAAAACACACGCATCGAAAGACACGTCGGTTTACAAAAAATGCATCGATTTTCGATCGAATTCTCGATTCAAATCGGACAAAAGACAGGATGTGGTCGTCGCGTCCGAACGCGCATGCGTCTTGGGAACCAAAATAACAGCTAAAAGAATCCTTGTTTCTTATTAAGCGTAGCATAGAGTTGAATTTGATGTATTAACTTTTTGACCAACAGTAAGAAAGTATGTGGTGAGGTCGCGTGCGTGCAAATCGATTATCGAAAGGATTAACGACCGTCGTGATTGGAGATCACCGGATTTATCTTAAGATATTACCTTTTTAACTTTTCAGTTTAGTTACCTACCTACTTTATCTATTTGAGTTCTAATATTATGAATAGGACTAAAAATATAAGTAATGTCATGAAAAGTGGAAATATTATTATAACACGAAACAATATATATCTTAAGTATAAAGCTTCCAGGTCAATAAACAAAATCGTAATAAAAATTCATGATGTATCGCTTCAATCAAGCCGTCTTTTGCAAACAAAATTGCTTCGCTCTATTTCTTCATGGCTTGAACTACATTATATTTTACTAGCAGAGCAAACACTTCGTCATATCTCGGGACCCATCGCGTTCGTTCGTCTCGTTTGAATTTAGAATTTCCCAAACCTGGTCGTTCCCACGGCATCTGCACATCACAACTTAACCATCATCTTCAACCATTACTTGACCAATAAAATCCAGAGAAAAACCAACCCTGAACTAAACAAGCAAGACTCCTTTCAGAAAAACGATTTCCATCACGTTCTGCATTATACTAGTTCCAATTTTGAAATTCGTTGTGCTTAAAATCACTCAATCGGAATTGGATTCTTACTGGTGGTTTTAAAGGCTGATATTGACTGTCAAAAACGAGCAGCTGGGTCGATTTTAGCGCAGCGGCTGTTACAGTATTCAAAAATTACGTGAATCATGCGCATTCGTGTGTATAATTACGTTTTTACAAGCGCTTAGTTGATCGGGCAGGGGCTTTCATTGTTTGTTCAACAAATCATAAAAGTTTAGAGTTTAGAACGGATATTAGAAGAAATATGTAGTTATTATATCTAATTAATTTTACCTGAAATACGTGAATGACTAACGCGTACCATTAGGATATTTGCGTTTCTGGCTATTTAAAGTAAACTTAAAAATAAATAAGAACCTAGTAGAAATAAAACCACCGCGACAGTGTTTATTTAAACCAGTCACAAAACCTATATGGGGGGTTATTATGACATAACTGCAGTTCAGTTTAAAGTGAGAGAAAAAGACGGAGCTATATAACTGCTATAGCTCTTTCCTTTACTCTCACCGTAAAATGAATTGCATAGCTATGTCATAATAGCCCCCATGGTCTTAATAAAATTGGCGTGATGTACACAAATATTTATGCAGTCACTTAAAGTTAAATACGAATATTTTAACATTCATAAAACCCATCACCCGCCGGATCATCCAGCGCCAACACAAACAAAATCAATACATATGCATGGCGTATTGACACCATTCGTTACTTTATATTCAAAAGTATTTTTTCTCCGCAAAGGAAACGAGTTTAGCAGCCCTGCATAACGGGCCTTGCGTAGCTCGGTAGCGGATTTGCATTCGGCCAGTATCATGCCCCGACTGATCTGTGACCTCCTTAATTGGAGCTTCCATTTTTTCTCTTGCATTTTTTAATTTCGTGGTGTTGCAGTTCCAAATTAAAAATATAATTAATGGAGCGTTTTCGAACGCTGTCAAATTGACGTCTTTATTTTGGAAAGTTACGGTTCGATAAGTAGAAAATATAATTTTAATTTGTATGACGAAATTAAATACGAAAATGCATTTTTATGTTATTAAGAGGATTGAACGATTTTTTAATTAATAATCACTATTATAATTATTATGATTGATTGCTTCAATAATACCGGGCCGTAATATCACCAGATCACCATTTTCTACTTACTTACAAACAGAGGCTACCATATTGATACTTGAAAAATCACTTTATAGGTCTTTTACTCACAAGTAGTACCATATTCACTAAAGTGGACAATAATGCTACTAAGGAATTTATTTAAATCTCGTACCAACATACAGTTATAGATATTAGTATCAATAACTGGCCACTTCTGGGCCAAGGAGGCGGTAAACTAACAAGTGAATGTAAGTTAAACACAGCCGCGATAATGTGTTCTATGTGTGCGTGTGTGGGTAATAATTAATGTCATTTGATGGGCGTGGTCTGGGCTTGGGTAAACATTGGTTATGTAGTCTAGTTTAATCAAGTACAATGTTTATTTTATACACGCATAGGTTTTTTTTAGGAAAAAACATTGTGATGCTTCACAGCTTCACACAAACTTTTAAAACAAGTAGGTATTCCATCGAGCTGTAAAAATCCAATGACAATTTTAATAATATCATCTTTTACGAGTATATTACATAATGTGGTTACTTATCACATAGTCTAATTGCAGTTGTCAACTGTTTCGATTGTCCGAATTTTCATAGGTTAGAAAATTATTTTTGAATTCGTTTAATTTCTTCGAGGGAGCCAACAATCATTCATACAAACATACAGATCATCATCATCATTCTCCTGCCCTTATCCCAAGTTATTTGAGGTCGGCGCAACATGTATTTTTCTTCCACACTTCTCTATTAGTCGTCATCTCGGTGGTCACTCCCTTTTAAGTCATAATATAATCTTTCATGCAGTCCATCCATCGTTTCTTTGGTTTTCTCCTTCAAACAAAAAGATAGATAGGTTAAATCTTACCTACCAGTCGGGTAAAAAGAAACACTTAGATAATGTTTAAAAAATTGAAAAATGCCTAAAAAAATAGCATCACATCCCTTTCTTTTAGCTATAGAGAAACATACTGACAACTAACCGGACGACAGTAGGTTCACAGAAATGTAATAACATTTTTTTGTGACAAGGAGAAAGCACACGAGCACTCAAGCTACCTGATGGTTAGTGGTTTCTGAGACCCATAGACCTTTGAATTGTCAAGATAACAATCTCAACACTACAACCCTTACAGGCAAGTATACCTACATAATAAAAATAACTTAGGTACTTACTAATAACCAACCCATCAATTTGCTTTCGCGGCGTATTGTCTTGTTAAGTTTAATATACTACAACAAAAACTGAGCTATTTCAAAACCTTAACAAGTTTAATAAGTTACCATACTACCTTAAAGCTTTTGAATGTTAGCAATAGACCTATTTATTACCTTCTTAAGAACCGAGTTCCAGTTTAATTAGGCTTAATGGTTAATTAACCCCGCCAACCCGTTAGCGTTAACCTCCTTATTTATATATTAATTAAAGGTAACCCGAGATACGTGGTAATGGTAACGAAACATGTTTCCAAACATTCGTGCAACGTTTATTTTGTGAAAATATATCAAGGCGCTAGTGAAGAGCTTGGTGTCTAGAATGATAAAAACAATGAAATATTTTCTTACTGGAAGACAAATTTACAACGTTATAGCTGCTGCAAAGAGATAAGTCCGCCACTTGCACTTATTTTTGTGCATTAAAGGTTAAATTAATAAATAAATAAGGTGCCTAGTTAGTTGGTAGATCTAGATCTAGCATCAGATGTTTGAAATAAAATAAACATATGAGAGGTCAATTTCACGCAGTTTTTTTGGTCGTCTTGAAGACTGTCCCAAGAAATCTAAGCTAAAAAATGATCAGCACGCAAAACACGATTACCCTCACGTAAACAAAGCAGACCCTGATTATGTTTAGAATGTATGGTTTTGAAGACCAGTATCAGTTGGACTTGTGACCTTTTATTTCACTTTGAGTTATAAAATTCATCACGGCCTCGCCAAATATTTAATAATAGGGAAAAACTAGTACCTAAAGACTGGAGTAATTTGAAGGTGTATCACAATGAAAAGAAAGCCTTAAAAGAAGAAACAAAACATCGCTTACAGAATTATTACATTAAGTATTAGTACTAATCCTTCCCTCCTAATACTTAACAAACATGCAACACTAATTGAATCCACTTCAACTTCTAAACGACTCGAATCCTATTCGATACTCCACATTAGAACTAAGCCGGCAAACTCAATAATCTACAATCGATACATCGTCTAGCGAATTATCGATAGAATATATTAATACGTGGTGGAGTTAGTTTGGAGATGTCTGCCGTTCTAAATCTGAGCAACAATGCGGCCCAAGCTTGTTCTGATTTGCCTGTAGGTGCACGGTAGGTTAGTGTGGATGAGGCGTTAGAAACTTGTTAAGAATTTAGATTAAACATTAGCGATTTGTTAGAAATCCCGATATAACACAAAACTTTTCTTCAAAAAACTTTACGAAAAACCGCATTTTTTGTGATTTCCAGTAGTTTTAAGATTTTCTTTTGTCATAGTTCGTATAACTGATGTCTCCTGAAAGCCATGGTATTGTGTTTGCTGTGTTATTAACATTCTGATTTATTTCCCTGTGCATCTTTATTCTCTAGTGCGGAATACTCGGTGAGTAAGGACAAAACTTTGAATTAAATAAAAAAAACTTACTTTGTGCTAGGTACCCAAAAACAAGATAAACTGGTAATAAATAAGTTATTCATTCGGATGTTTACTCAGAGTTTTATTCAAAGCTTCACCAAACGATATGAAAAATTATAGCTTAGAAAATCGTAGAACTACTTAGCTTTATTACTTTGTATTTGTAATGAAACTTTAGGTATATGCAAAGTAATTTTGAAGTGGCTTACTCAGAGTTTCAGCAACGTCTCTAGAGATCGATCAAGAAACTACCCGAGCGGTTACCGAGTCGTAAACTTAAGAACTTCAAATAGGGATGATTGCATTATTCCTTTGAATTTAACATATCTCACTAAGCAAAACGTTGCCCTTGAATTTTTTGGACAATGCTGGCAAATTGACTCACATATTTAATAGTAGATTTTTCAACAAGGGTCTTAAACAAGCTATAATGTCACGAGATGTTTAGCCACGCGAGCGAGCGAGCGAGAGTGGCTATAGTTCGGGTGTCATTATGGTTGTTTAGTCTCGCGTTCAACACTCTACTTTTAACTCTGAATGCGAGGACGTTCTATACATACATACATACATTAAATCACGCCTGTTTCCCAGAGGGGTAGGCAGAGACCACTTCTTTCCACTTGCTACGATCCTGACAAATTTCCTTCGCTTCTTCAACATTCATACATCGAGTCATGCACGCACGTCGGTTTCGGGTACTTAAGATTCAAAATAACAATATTGAACAAATATGTAACAAAGTTGCTGACAGTTTCGCGGTTGTTACTTTTTCGTAAAGTGACACTTTAAATGTATATTTTGCCAACAGATACAAACTTGAAAAATATTTGGACCATAACTCATAAAATAAAATTATCCTATCCAATTATATAATACATTTATATTTAATTATATCCAATTATATTTAAATATATTGATATTCATAATCATTAATCGTGTTTCACGAAATTAAATCATTATTAAAATATTTTTCCGCAGTTGTAATTTTGAGGTTATTTCCACAGCCTATAAGTGCTCCATACACAAACACTGAAAATTGTCTATAATCCTCTATTCACAAACATCGATGATTGGTCGGTTTCCAAAGTAAATAAAAAAAAAACTTTAATCCCTAGAGATTAATAACGAGCTTTAGTCCCGATGTGCAGAGACTAAAGTAACATTTTAAAAGCATGAGAACTCAAAATAGTTTTTATGCTAATGTTCCGATAAATAATTAAAAGTCTTATCCTGTATGCGCTCGCGCGAGCGGAGACGCGCGGACAGTAGACATCACAAAGTCCGCTCGGATCGGCTTATCGCACTGTGCATTTCCCGCTCCGACTCAACTATGCGTCATCTCTGCACACAGACTATTCCGCTACCTACATACTATGTTGTAATCTCTGATTAGTTTAATGATTGGTTCCTGAAAGTTTTAGGCTGTGGTACTGTTAGCGATTAGATTTGGTGCTATCAGAGTATAGAAAACTTGAGCATCGTTGGTTGTGGCGGGAAAGCGAGAATTTGCTGTCATTTAGTTTAAAGGGTTCTGCGGTAAATATGGCTACAGTAAATATGATGATTGAAACCCATTTTACGTAGTCTTTTCTAATCTGAAATAAATAAATACCATACTTACATAAAATTTCTACTAACCAAAACTATGCCTAGTATACCTACACAGAAATCAGAAAATCTAAACACTCCGCCCTATTTGTTTGACCACAATCGGTTACCCAAGTATCATCTGTTTCTAAAACGCGAAACAAAGTGTCAGTAAAATGTAACAAGCACACGGTAAACGTGTAACAAGAACTCGTTAATAATTCCCCCGATCCCTTAAAGATCCAATTCTCATCCCGCACGCCTCGTGACTCGCCCCGACATTTTATTACCATAATTTAAAACAAATATCTGATTGTGTGTAGCGAGCATTAAAGTGTTAAAGTAGGGATGTATCTATCGAAGGGCCGGTGCGGTATGAAATCGGATGGATTTTCTGGAAATGTTTGGCTACTTGGAAACAACTTTTTAACACGGTTTTTTTGTTGATTCAGCGTGTAATAATTGCTACGTTTAATATTACGCTAATTAATAAATCAGCTATGTTTAAAGGACTTAATTGTATGATAATGTTATTGTGACTGCATTGCTCTTACTTTACTAAATAAACCTTTTTTGTTGACTCTGTTTTTTTCTACTGTTCACTATTTGGAACCATCATGATTTTTGGAATGTCTATAATACTCTCTACGTAGGCAATTCGTTACCCATCAAAAAGGTATATAAACTCTACATTGATTACGGAAAAAAGTTCTAATTTAATGTCAAAGGACTGCTTATTTTATTGTGGAAAATATTTAACAGTATCTTTCTTCCCAGGGTAGCATAACCCTGGCCGCCGTGTCAAAATGGTGCCGTCCCTCAAAACACCGGCTCCAATAAACATTCTGGAGTCACGCTGCCCATCACACGGCACACATGTGCACGCGCATGTGTTGCCTAGCTCGGGAGCTGCACGACTAAATACCTTATTATAATACCTGAAACTTTGGGATACTACGGAAGGATCCTATGGACCACGTTGTTGTGTTTTCGGTAAATCAAAGAAATTGAAAACCTTTACCTACTAGAGAGCAGTGTGAGGATAGCGATGAGAAGAGCGGTGACAGTTGACCCTTTCCACCGAAGCTACCCAGCAACACATGAAGACCCAATTACGTAAGTGGCAGTCATCCTGCATGGATTCAATATCGATGTTCTATTTCAGCCACTTTGCACCGGCAGGTGAGAATGTGCAACTCTGACATGCCTCCCGAGAGGACCGCGTTGATTCCCTTTGTTGGTATATAGATAGTTCTGTAAAAAGCGTTACAATATGTTAATGCTTTGGTAATATGTTCTACTCATTTAAAAAAAAAAAAGTCCTTTCATTGATAAACGCACAATAGTTAAGACGTGCTTAAAATATGCTCTGTCCTTATCTGTCATTCTCACATCTGACAACAAAAAACAAGAACACAGAAACACAGAAAGTGACAAGGCATACTTTAACTAAAATAGGATTATGGTGTGATTATGAATGTAAGAGGGATAATATTTAACATCGACTCCGGTTGTACCACCAGGTAAGAACTGTCGTAGGCGATACGAGGTTCGTGCGGCGTGCCGCGGGCATCGCGGACGCAATCTTTATAAGGTGGTAAAACATATATTTAATGCTAAACCCGAGCACGAGCGAGTGCGAGGGAAGATGCTCCGGACTTTGTATCGGTTGTGGAGTTTTGTTTTTGGAACATATGTAGGAAACAAACATCATTATCATTAGAACAGAAAAATCTTTCAACTGAAAATGATAAAACGAGAAGAAACGTACGATGCATACACACATTTAGTGTTTATCCATGCCTTTAAGTAAGTTTTTATTTTAATGTCAATTCTCGGTGTAAAATTATATGTAGTGTAGGTACTATAATTTTTTGAAGTATATGAAACTGGTAATTCGCGTAATTCATACCTTTTAATTAAATTGGCCGTCACTTGCGACGATCCAACAGGAAACGGTTGTGTTGTTCTGGTGTTTCCACACACCCATTAGTCTTTGTTAAGATTGTTCAGTAGCTAGTGTATATTTTACCTGTAACCTGTTTGTTTACTGTTAACCGTCTTTCTGATTAATTTAGATTAGTTTTAAGTCAGGCTCCCACTGAAAATCAGCTTCACTTTATATTTTTCTATTGTTTTTTTTGTGTGCGTTGATTAAATGTTCTATTTATATTTCTATTTCAGAGCATATTTCGCATAAAATGGAAAAAACAACAACATTACATATTTTTATTATCTGGTAAGTTCCTGGTTAATGGATCTAATAAATAACGAATCAATCCTCAATCCTCTGATGGTCAATTTTACGAAATCATCTATCCTGGTATTTAATCTAAGATGCTGTCTTAAATATAACCATGTCAAGAGGTCACTTCGAACACTCTATTATTAACGTGACATCATCAATATTCCCCAATCCAATGTTACTGAGCTTCGAATTCAAAATTAGAACGTGAACTTTACTATACACGTCCAAATCGAAGCCAACTTTAAAGTCGGCAAGACAATTAAACGTAAATCCAGGCCATATTTCAGAGGGTTGGGATGGGGAGGGTGGTCAGTGTTTGTGATTTGTAAATGGGCAGCCTTAGCCCTTCCTGGAGACGGGGATATATCACGTAACGGAATGATAACTCGGTTTGAGGGTGCCTCTAGAGTTGATAAAACCGTTTACATTTATTATTATTATTAGCATTAGAAACTTTTTCGAGACTTCCAATGTTTTATTATCTGCTTGGTGTTCAAATGACATGCAGTATGTACACTCGCGGTCAAATAATACGGGTCAGAGTGCGTTTTTCATACTAAAGAGACCATTTCGAAGCCTTGGTTCCTCGCCAGGGGATGCTGTTAGTGAAATCTGATGATGGATACCCAGAGCATCGATACAGGACTTCCAGAGTGCCTAGGATACCAAACTGATTGAGTCTGCGGTTAACGCCGGAATCGTGCATGTTCAGAAAAACATCTAAAATGGCAATAAAATGTAAGGAAATCCAAACACTGATCCAAACTCTCTCGCTGTGGTGTTAACTGATTGTGCGATCAGTTAGGTATCATAAGCACTTCTGACCTCCTCTATTGAACCTCAAAGTATCCACTATGAAACCTCACTCAAAACAACCCCTAGCAACCAACAACAACCAAGGCTTCGAAATAGCCTCGTTTGTGTATATTTAACAGAATACATGAATATAACTTCGTATCCTTTTGGCGTCAAGACCCATGATCTATTAAAATCCGGCGCTATTGGCCTTTTTCAGGAAATCTCGAAAAGGAAACAACCGGAGACCACAAAGTGGCAGCTTCCTCGGGCACCGTCTAAGCATTGCTATACAATGAGGAAATGCTGCCAGCATCTATGGTACTCTGCCACTAGGGCTATCTCTTTTTAAATGACTTAAAAAAGGAAGGCTTAAGTAGGTTGATCCGGGTATCATACTTTACGCAGAGAGAGTGCATTAACAAAGCGTAGTTCGTTGATTAAAATATGTTTTGACCCCATAAATCATGTGACTAAATCTGATTCAACAAACGGTTCTAGCTAACCGTCAAGTAGATATTTAAATATTCGATATAGAAAAATTTACGTACTGCTCCAAGCCTAGTATTGAGCTTTTGCGTTAGTGCCACCGATTACGCCTTTGTCACACTAACCAACTCCACACTGTCCCAGTACCCCCACTGTCCGACGAGATATCTTAAGGGCACAAAGGTTCCCGCAAATTGCCGAAGTAAGTGTAGCGTCCGAACAGAAATACATTATCTGGACTCGAAGGCTGTGTGTCGAAGATTTATTAGTTCAGGTCTTAGATGACTACTCCATTTCCTGGGAGATAAATTAGTGCCGAATTTGGAATTGTTTTGTGTATACATAGATTAAAATAATAATGATACTCGTCAATATAAATAATACACACGGTCATTTGGTTTTATGGGTTTTGTCATAGTAATAGAGGTACATACATACATACATACATACATTCATGTCGTATGGTCACACTCATCGATGAATCGTCACGTTTCCCATCAAACTATGACCTATATTTGATACCTACTATGAAAAATAACAAGTCCTGATGACGTCAAAAAGTAATATTAATGTTAATAACTAGTTGCCATAACTTCTAATTACGTTTCCGTTCTGTATTTATGTTGAATCCCCGATGACTATTGATATTTAATAATTATCAAAATAGATGGCAAATGAAGTTTTTTAAACCTTCTTTTGATCCTTTACCTAAGATACAAAACCTTAATAGATATTATACAGATACAGGCCCACAACTCAACCTGTAAAATGTAAACTGAACTTTAATTATTAGGTACTTAACTCGAAAATCCATTTCCCTCAATGCTAAATACTTAATTACATTTACCCCAATTATACAATACGCGTATATACGTATTAATCAACGTCGCATGTTAAATAAAAGCTCAAGTAGGTCAACTTATCAACCCTTACTCTATCACATTTGAATAACTATCGTCACTTAATTCTTCAGCCGCCATGTTGCCGCGGCCGTTTCCGCCGGAAGTCCAACTTGGACGGATTCAAACTCGGCCGGAACTGGATGGAACGACGACATATATTTCAAATTTGGAATGGGTATTGTCTGAAGTTCGATATTTGGGACGTTATGCGATAAAGGTGCATTAGGTATTTCCGTATTTGACGAGGGTCGCTTGTGATGTTTTTCAAATTCATGCAGTAACTGAAAATTTTATAAATAAAATTGTATGTGGACATGTTGTTATTGAGATGAGGGTGCCCATAAAGTAGTGTGAAAACTTACAATTTTGTTAACAGCATGCCAGAGTATCATCATCAAGATCTCTGTTCTCTGCCAGCTTTTTCACCTCCTGATACGACATGAAATTGACTTTCCGTCTTATTTGCCTAAAGTAAGTAAGCCTAGGTCTTCTCCCCTCTACTTTACCCTCCAAAGCGTTTGCCTGTCTAACATAATAATACGTATACAATATTGTGCTATCCCCTTTTAACGGAATAAAACATTGTTCTCACTGATGTTCCCTATTATACTCGATTAGTGTACCTGTGTAAAAAACGAAAGGTAAGTTTAGGTAGGTAGGTATAAGGAGTACTTACCCTCCTAACTCAATTAAGTTAGTTCCTATTTTGATTGTTGTAATATTACTATTTCAAAATAGTTAGGTGTGATATCGTTACCGTGAAATTGTAATTTTCACTTCAGTGGGCCGGGCGATCGCCAATTAAGGCATTCGCTCATTAGGAGAGGTCACCTCACCGATCGCTTTATTGTCAACATATAGGGCTGAGATATACTGAGATAGATGGGTGGTAAAATACAAATGACAGCCACTAGTATTTTTTCTGTAACGTTTAAAGAATGACTAGAAGCAATTACAACCAAACTACCCACTGGTTGTTTACGTGTCATAGAGCTCAACAAAGAGCTATTTTTTTATCTTTGAAAGTAAAACGATCAAAAGCAAGAAAAACCAGGCAAGAGCATTTCGGACCACGCTCAGTGTAGAGTTCCGAAGCCGATCGCATAAACATAAAAAACTATCTTAAAAGACAACACGTATGAACTAATGTTCAATTTAAACTTATTTGGTGCTGTCTTAGACGATTTAACAGTATGTACAAACACTTTAGTTGCCCTTTAACCGCTATTTTACTTTTAAGTTTGTTATTATGTGCTTTGATTTGTCGTGGTGCGCCGTATAAATATGTATATTTTAACAAAATTTCAGTTTTGTAACTTTAATAGTTGTTGAGAAAAAGTGCGTGTGATATACAGACAGACGGACGTGGCGAAATTATATGGGTTCCTAGTTTGACTTCGGAACCCTAAAAACCTAGAATCAATAATATCCGTTTTAAAAGAAGAAGCAACTAACTTCAAGTAAACTGGATATTTTATTTTTAAGTAGGTAAACTTGATATTCTATTTTATTCATCTAATTGTCTTCACTGTATTTTTTACTTCGCAGAATAACAATCATATTGCGGTCGGATTGTACACTTCCAGGAAAAATGTTTATTAACAGTTAAAGGAAATGTCAAGTTTCTCTTGCTACCTTTCTGTTTTATTTTTAATCGTGCGGGTTCAATAAACAAAAAAATAAGAATAATGTTTTGAACTGATCTATTATTTACTGAAAACCGAATATTTGAAACTGATGTCTTAAAAATAGTTGATTTGTTTTATCTAGATGTTTATTTAAAAAAATACGATTTGAACCAATATTCATTCTAATGCGTATTTGTGGTGTTTGTTTACTTAGATGGACTCTAGACAACTGTCCGGGTCCCATTTTAGCCAAGTTTTGATCAAATCTGAAATTTGACTCATTCCAGAAATGTTGCCTTTGTTTGCAACTTAGGTTAAATTGTTATAGTATCTATTCAAGTACTTCAACAAGTAATTTCTATTTCACAAAATCGCAAAGGAAGACAATTATCATACGTCCACCCCTTGCCACCCGGTCAAGATATGGTCGAATTAATATTCATACGGAGGCCCAGGTGGCTGTCCTGAGAAGGGTGGACGAAGGAATGGACATTAGGGTGGTGATAGGTAAATTAGGGGTCAGGAGTTTGTGGATACAGGGGGAGTGCCTCTGTGAGGAATTTGAGTATACCCATAACTGCGCATTAGGAAAGCAGCGATCGGAGATGAGTGACGACGGATTGTGAACTGTGCCACCGATATTGATGTGATGACCATGACTACACTGCCAAAAGATAATAAACAAGAAAAAAAACTCATTTTTCAAAAGTTATTATTGCGTTTCTTTTGTATTGTTATTGTTGTGTGACAATAATATGTAAAAATACGTACTGTTATTACTCCATGGATAGTAAGTTCCAAGATTTCAAAACAGAATAATACGAGCACTATACATCTCTTTAATATCACATGGGGCAGTCAAAGATAACTCTTGATTTTATACTTCAAACACTTTTTCTAGAATACAAGCAATAACATAAATGTAAGCGAAGACTCACTAAAGATATAAATCTCTTTCGATCGGTATTTACAGGTTTACCCATGTTTTGTGGACACTCATTTCGTAGAAAGTATGTCTTCGCAGAACTTTAGTTTCATAGAAAGCTATTTTCTGCTGGACCCGTGTTAATTTCAGGTGATCTTGTCATGTTTTCAAATCTAACTAAACCTAACCTACGTGAATCATTTTTAAGATCTAATCTACTAAAATCTACACGGCTTCAGTAGAAAATAGCTTTCTATGAAACGGAAATTCTGCGAAGTGATACGTTCTATGAATTGAGTGTCTGTGAAACAAGGGGACAACGTTGTTACATCCTTTACATAACTATGCGACTCTGAAAAGCTGCTATTAGTTAAGATTACATTGGTCTTATCTAAGGCAGATCTTTTTCTATGTATTACCATTCTTTTACACAACAATCTTTATTTTTCATGGTAGTTTAACATAAATTGAGATAATAACTATAAAATTAGTGAGTATTTAAAATTCTTACAAGTTTTATGACTGTTTTAAAGGGACTCCTAACACATTTAACCGTTTTCAATGTGTCCACTGTCGCGTTGTGATAAGTGTTGAAGTACCTTTAACGTTGGTAGGTGAAAATCAGCATTGTTTTGCCTTCTGCATCCCTACTTAGTCTACCAGGGGTGGTGTCGACCCAAGAAACCGGGGTGGCCCGGGATACGGGCCCTTGTCTTATCTGTGCCCACGCCTGGGGACAAGACCTGATGGATTAACTTCATTGTTCTACAGTCCACTGACGTGGAATTTATAATTGTATGCCGTTTTATTTAATGTTGCCACGGCAACGGATTGTGTGTTCAAGGAAATAATAGCTCGAGGGTAATAGAGAGATAAGTGTTAAAAAGAAATTGGATTTGTGTTTGGTTTATTATTACGTGTTAATAAAATTTACCGTTTTCTTTTGTTGGTCATTTTTGAATGAAAATATTTTTCTGAGTGTTTTATAATGAAACGCTAGTCACTTTTGTGAAAAATGTGCTTTCATATTACAGTGGTTATCAATGGTTGGTAAAACCGGAATGAAACTCGGAATATTATAATGTAAGTACCAAAACTAATTGAAACCGTGAAACATCTTTGTATATTAATTACCTTATCAACGCTTCCCAAACAATACAGAACCAATATTTGTCCCAGATTTGCTGACCGTACCTGAAGGATTCCTTAAAAGGTCGGACCCTCATCAAAGCAAACTAAATTAACGGCTCGAAACATCTTGACCAAGTTATTGTTCGGCAAAGTTCGGAAGCAGTCGGGCAGTCCAAATTTGAAAAACAAACGTTCACTAGTGGACGTATGCAAATAACGTTCGTAAACTAATTATGGGTGGTTCGGGTGGGATTGGGGGTGGTCGGAAATCTTCGTCTTATTTACTGTTTATCATTAGAGACTGGATAATATTTGTGGGTGCTTTTTCTTTTAGCAATTCTTGGGTATACTAGCAACACATTCTGCGATTGGTCTAGCATTTGGTATATTACTATATACCCAATGCTAGAAGTAATTCCAAGTAAATTTAACAAACGCATTATGCTAGCGATACGGACTTCATTTCGTCGTTGAATTTTATTTTAATTGCTATAGTAGTTTTTCTACAATATTAAGAAAATTCAAAAATAAATGACCTTAGTGGTGTACAAATTTTTAGAGGTGTTGGTAATTCTGTAGCTCTTTCTACCCCACTCTGGGAATGAAGGCGTGAATGTATATAATACGAGTATAATATATGTATGTTATTAAACTCTCAAACTAGCTTTGACTGTTTACGAGTACATATTAGGTAGGCACTAATGCATTTGATTCATGTATTTTCTTGTAAGTACTTTTATAATGTGGCATGCATTCTTACATCCCCATTGAAAGAATGTTTTTTTCCCAAAACGCAGTATCATTGTACACCCTTTAAATGAGTGTTTCCAATTTCCTTCAAAAAGTTAAAGTCATGGTCCCACCACATATGTCACGGGAAATACACTTCTAGAGGCTTGAGAATAGAGGTGACGTGGCAGGAATGTTTGTGGTTATGATGTACGGGTAGAAATTACGTAAAGCTTGTTGGGGAACATGGCGCGGATTTTAGTTAGACATGTAGTAAATCTAACCTATTTTTTTAAATTCAGATGTTTATTAAGAGGATCAACAAAATATATACCTATAATCGTGAAACTCAGTCATAATGATGGTAACGGAGGGTCATTGAATATTTTGCCGCGTTTTTTTCTTGACATATGCCACATTCCGAACCGACCACCTGGTGAAGATCGTAGTAATTCGCTGAATGCAAATGGTATGGAATGGGTTCCATACTCCCAAAGATCGGTCTTTGAAGGAGGATTTATGTCCAACTCAGTAGACGTATTTCGTCTGACATGGAAGACAGTAGGGATAATAGTGTAGGAAACACGTGGTGCTGTTTGCACTCCGGTATGTGTAGTAGTCGCTGTTACTTCCCTAGAGAACGTTAATAATTTTGATGAAGAAAATGATACTTTTTAATACCTACCTACAAAGTAACCAAGCAATTCGCCAGTGATGTTTGTAACAATAACCCTCTGACCTTGTATCGTTCCCCGAAACAAAGACCCGTATGTTTCCCCGAAAGGGTAGGGTGTGCTGTAGCATAAATGATCACCGGGCATTGACGAAGACAAATGACAGTCGATGTCGAACTTACACAGAGATAAGGTAGGCTCAAATTAGCTGCGTTTTACTTGGCCAACTCCGCGCATTTTTCACTGTCTGAAGGGGTGGGCAACGGGGTCAAGACATGCGTTGGGGGTTAAGTTAATTTAAGGAGTCGGGTTTTAGTTAACTAAAGCGAAAGGTGTGGTAATTCAATGAGTAGTAGCTGGGATATCGAGCGTCGCTCGGGTTGAAACAATTTTTTCCGAATATCTTGAATAGTGTGAAGCATCCTAATAATATTTCTATAGGAAGCCTTTTGATGCTCCGATATATTTGACTTACTACATCACATCATATCCCATTAATTCAACAAACTTTAAGAGCACATACACTGTTATACTCATAAAACTTCTTTTGTATTTGCGCAGTGGGGTGAACAGCTTTTATATCCAAGTCAAATACGTACAATTTGCGTAGTATTAAAAAACATCTTCAAAAAAACAATGTAAATTTCTGGACCTTGGAAGAGTTGAGAATTCCACGTAGGCTGATACCGCAGAAACTCAGTTCAAGTGTATTTACGGTAGAGTTGTTGACTAAAGCCGCCCACACAAGGCCGCGAGCGTCCGCAGTAATCGTCTGAAAATTAGCTTTGACCGCGTATAAATATATTAAGTCAATCCAGTTAAAACGTAAGGTTTAAGACAAAAGCATTTGGCGTATTTCACTACCCCTGCAGATAACAGTGTATCCAATGTAGAACATTTGCGAAGGCAAAACTCATTAAGTCAGTAAAATATTTTAATGTCCGCGAAAACACTCATTCAAATAGTTACTGGCTAATTATACTTTTTTTCACTTTGTTATAAAATGCCTAGTTATCGTATTGTTTAACATAATATATGACTTTACTGTCAAGTTGATTAGAGTAATTACAGAACCTTAACAATGCCATACTAATATTGTTCAAACATAATGAAATAGAAATGATAGGTTTTACTCTTCCAACGACCTTTTTTTGCAGTGAACATTTTATAGAGTAACATTGGACCGATCGTTGTGGAGATCTTTGTGGAAAGCTAGCAGTTGACGTGTTTTAGTTAAAATGATAATTCTGATGATGAAACAAAATTGTTATAGTAAACTTCATGCAAGTTGAAATCTAAGATTATCCATTGACATCCAAACCTTAACCTTAATACCGAAACCTTTTATAAGGCAACGATTCTTAAAGTCGTCATGACTGTTAAGAGCTGTCGCGTCTACAACACCACCGACTCTTACCGCTGCCAAAGGTTCGGCTTAAAGAAGACTGGTATGGATTAAGTTGCTTTTAAAACATGTTCGGCGTGTAACTAACACATTAGTTGAAAAGGTAAAAATAATCTACAAAATGAAAAATAATCAATTACCGCTGCTCGACTGTGACTTAGCACTCAGTCAAGTAACATAGTGCGAGTACACGGCTTGGGCAAGTCAAACAGCAAGCAGGACGGAGGAGGTACGGTTTGTACAAGGATAAGTCGTGGGGTAGTGTTTTCCAATTTGAGATGGGTAAGTCGAGTGGTCAGTTGTGGATGTTTAGTAGTAGTAGAGGTGGCGAGTCGTTTGTTTAATATACTGTGAAAAGTAAAGGATTTGCTATGTTAGCTCTTTCTCAGAGAAAACTACGAGTACTGTTAAGAAAAAATCATAGTTAGTAACTTGTGGAGTATGAAAGGTAGTGTCATTTCGTAAAAACCAAAGGAATTCCAAGTAACTTTTTTTATGGCAACAGAAATGTTATCTTAGATTTTTTACAGTAATGGATAATGCCAGATTCTGGGAAAATAAATTAAATGTACTGGCATTGCTTTTATACTTACTTTTGGCTTATTTTTATTAAAATACAATGAAATATCTTGAGCACTTCGTGCAAATTAATTTCGTCCTTTACTTAATGAATACAAAGCACAAATCCAACTTGGAAAGGAAGGCCTATGTCCAGCAATAGACGTCTTTCAGCTTTAAGATGGAATTTAAATGCCTGTTTAAACTTACATAAATAATTACAATTAGGTAGTAAAACCCTTTTCAAGAATCCGTACCTGTCTGTGTCGTCGTAGCTCTGCAGAAGACTGTACCTTAAATCTTGGCTCCCGCACCTCGGGGTATCGCGTCCTGAAGACGCCTTGCGATGAATTAGGAGAATACAGCTACTGAAAATTTTAATTTTCGCACATTTTTTTAAAATTATTTTATGGAAATTTAAACAATAACAAAATGTTTTATGTTAACTTGCAAGTACTTGTAATATAGCAAAAAAATGGACGGTGAAAGTTTAATTGCACACCCGGATTGACTAAGACAAATGGCATTGTTAAAATAAATATTGTAATTATTAGTTATTAATTAAAGTGGTTACAGAATTTATTATCAACAAGTTTTTAGAGTTCTAGGTAATTCTGTAGCTCTGCCTACCCCTCCCCGGGAACGAAGGCGTGAGTTTATGTAGTTATTAGTTTGAAACGATTACATGTGAAATTACAAAAATCTCTTACGGCAACTTTGAGTAAAAATAAGAGCATGTCTCGTTGCCAATTTGGATTATTTGCAGTAAATAGTTCCATTTTCCAGTACCTTTTTTCATACTAAAAGGTACTGCTAAAGAAATTACTGCTATTAAGCCATCCATTTAATTACCAACACCGCCTTCATTATTTCTAAATTCGTTTTATCCGACTGCTAAAGAAGGAGGGTTATGTTTTGACACAACACATAACTCGATTTGTCTCAGTTGAATTTAGAAATAAATACCGCTATAGCCGATCAAAATCTAAATTTAACATACATGCAGCCGTAATCAATCAGTCAGTTAATGACGAATAAGTCGTTGCTTAGTGACTATTTGTTATACACAAACGATTTAAAAAAAGAACGAGTTAATTTTCTCTTAGAGTCGTATTTTTGAAGCTAGCTTAGGATTATTTGCTAACCTATTGTCTTATCGTTCCATTTTCAAAGTTGTGTATGAAAAATCGTCACTAAAAATGACTTTGTTGTCACTAACTACTCGTATGTGCCGCCGTTAGTTATTACATGAGATACTTTTTCACATAGTTAATGATAATAAAATCTAAAACACTTCTTGAAAACCCATTTACCTGTTTATTTCTAATTAATCCCACCCGGCTGACCACCCGGGTCAAGGGGGAGGGTGGTCAAGGAGTTGCCGGCTCATCCCGGGGCCCAATACATTTCATATTCCGTTGACAGAGGCGCAATAATAACGGTACCGGCAAGACATAGTTGACGGGCCGGAGGTATAGTTGCTGGAATAGGTTAGGTTTACATTTTTTGTAGGGTTCCATGCTCGAAGGGTGTCAACCCTATTACTAAATGAGGGTTTCCACTGCGAGTGGAGCGGGTCCCGTACGGACTCGGTTTAGCATACATTGGTGACTTCATGTGTTTTCACCGCGAGCAAACCTTTTGAAGGCACCGTTGTACGCTAAACAGAGCAGGGTTCGCTCCGCTCGCAGCGGAAACCCTCCTTAAGGATATGCTGTTCGTCCCAACTTTAAACAGCTATTTTTGAGAGCTGTCAAGTGTCAGTTGGGCTCGCGGTAATTCGATTCGAAATGGAATATAATTACGCCTACTATTCGGGGGTACGGAACCGTAGGAGCGCGAATCCGAATCGCATTTGACCGGATTTTAATGGCACGGAGCTAGTGATGGGCGGCTTGTAAGTTTCAAAAGTGAAACTTTCACTTAAATTTCTGCAAAATTCTGAAAGTTTCAAAAGTGAAAGTTTCACCTAAAATTTCATGTAATATTTTGAAAGTTACCAAAATAAAATCGTTTAATTTCTGAAAATTACTAAAGTTTTGTAATGCAACGTAAGTAACGGAAACTTTTCATGAAATTTAATTGTGTCAGAATCATTTCCATCTAATTATGTAACTTTCAGAAGCTGTAATTTTCGCAGTTAAGGAAACTTTTGTAATGTTTCAGAAATCGCCCATCACTACACGGAGCAAACGAGTCCACTGCTATAGTAAGATTTTTTTCATTGGTTTTTCAGAGGTGGGAGGACCTTGTGCAGGGTCCGTCCGGGTTGGTACCACCATCTTATCCATTAACCTACCGCCAAGCAGCAGTTTTCGCATTGTTGTGTTCCGGTTTGGGGATAAGACAGCCGGTGAAATGACTAGCATAGAGGCATTCCATCTTCGGCCTCAGGGTTGGCAACGCATTTGCAGTCTTAGGATTGCGGTCTTGTGAATGCAAATGTCTATGGGTCACAGTTTCCACTTACCATCAGGTGGCCTGTGTGCTCGTTTGCCTTCCTATGATATAAAAAGAAAAAAAAAAAAAAATCTCGATGCAAACAAAAGTGTACCTATTATGAGTTTAACGTATGTATCTGTATGTCTGTATTTGGCGTTGTGGCTTTCAAACAGATGGACCAATTTGTATGGGTTTTATTAATATACATACATAATATACATACCGTCACGTCTTCATCCCAGAGTGGGGTAGGCAGAGCTACAGAATATACCATCAACTCTAATATAAAGCTAGTTTAATCAGAAATGTTCCTAGTTAGGTTTCATGACAATCGGTTGAGTTCTTTAAGAGTCATCAGAGGGATTATGGGTTTACCCTTTTTTCGCCGAAAATTATTTAGTAAATTCTTAACTCGCCAAACTACGTATCCCATATTTTTATTTGGTCAAATTTTTATTTCCCAACTCAACGTTTCGTACTGATATCAATTCCCAACTAATGATTTGATAAATTATTGTTAGACAAATTATTACGTGGGATTTTTTTAAGATGTCAATTATGTTTTCGTCAAATGTATTGATTGGCATACTTTGATTTAGCAACATATTGAATGGCATTATGAAAGCTAACCTAGTTTGTTAGAATGCAAGGTTCAATTTGCAGTATGATTTTATTGCATTAAGCGGGTAGGGTAATGCACCGTTCAGCTAAATTAAGAGGGTACTTTTGTTTACATACTTTATGGCTCAAAATAGCAATTCATTCTTGAGTTATCGTTGATAGTTAATGTATTGAGTATTGAGTATTGAGTATTGAGTATCTCTGGGAGCAGTTTCGTTTTACGGGTCATAAAAAAAATAACCTTAACCTACCTATCTCTGGGAGCAGTTTCGGTTTTAGAGTCATAAAAAAAATAACCCTAACCTACCTATCTCTGGGAGCAGTTTCGTTTTTAATCCAATTTATATTTGTTTCAGACAAGTTCAAGCTCAAGGTAACGCAAAAAAGTACGCAGCTGATATGACTTTCAATAAACAAGTAAAATGCTTACTAGCACTCAGTTATTTGCCAGAGGCTGACATAATTATTTGACAATATGTTATTTGCCTTAGCAAATCATTTGCTACACAATTATTTACCATATAAAATTTGACAATATGTTATTTGCCTAAGCAAATCATTTTGCTACACAATTATTTATCACATAAAAATTTGACCTAATAAAATTTTGCAATATAAAAATGTAGCGAAATAAAAAAATTACGAAGTAAAATAATGCCAAGGATTGATTTGCCAAATAAAACTTCGGCGAAAAGTTGATTGCCAAATGAAATTTGACGAAACATAATTCGGCAAAAAGGCAGTACACCGGGATTATGACATAGCAATGCAGTTCATTTTACGTTGAGAGAAAGGGACAGAGCTATATAACTGCTATAGCTCTGTCCCTTTCTCTCAGCGTAAACTGAACTGCATTGCTATGTCATAATAACCCCCCGGATCTAAAAGGGCATGCGATAATCGGGGATTTCATCTATTTCATAGTTATTTTGTCTATGAATTTAGCAAGAAAAGTGCGTTAAAATATAGTATTTTTTTACAATTCCGTCTAGACACACGACGCAATGTTCCATTGAATGTATGTATGTATATTAGGTTCACTAATGTTTGCCCAAAAAATTATTGACAAATGGTCATTTGACAAACAACGTTTCACCAAATGATCATTTGGCCAACGCGACATTTGACAAAAGTATCATCTTACAAAAACTCACTTAGCAATTGATCATTTAGCAATTAGTTTACCTATTTCTGGGCAGAAAAAAAAACAACCTCGAAAGCCAAGCTCCCGCCTTTGCCTTCTAACCTAACCTATCCGAGTCGGTTATGCCCTGATTCGTCTTCCTCGTAAAATGTAAATTTAACTGTTGATCATTTGGAAAAGAAAGTCATTTGTAAAATGACTTGTAGTCAAATGATCAATTGCCTTAACATTTTTTTGCAAAACGTTGTTTGTCAAGTGTAATTTTGCCAAATGACTTTTGGTCAAACGGCAGGACACCGTATATTAATTGTACGAAAGAAAAACAAAAACAATATAGTAATGAAAAAAATACAATGGCGAACTTATCCCTTTAAGGGATCTCTTGCAGCAAACCCTTGAGAGATTGTGAAAAGTGAAAGATTTTATATTATATAAACTTCAGACTTCAACAAATGACAAACATGACAATGACAAAAACATTCACAACTAGCGGCCAGCCAGCGATTTCGCCCCGCTGCAAATTTCTGACTTTTCCCGTGGATTTTTCAATTATTTTCTTTCATACAAACCTCTTCCCGACAATGACGAACACAACAAAAAAGAAATCAGCCAAATCGGTTCAGCCGTTCTCGAGTTTTGCGCTTAGTAACACATTTAGCGATTCATTTTTATTATATACTTAGATGACGCGGTTCTAAACGCTCAGTATTTTTATGAGTGTCAATATATTTTCTGCTAACATTTTAAAGAACTCTTTATTGTATTAATACAAATAATGTTTTTATTAAAGTATCTCTTCCAGCGTGCACGATTGGACATCTCAACTTGACCAATAGTTGGAAATAGTTGAATTTGAAGACGCCCGGAATTTACGAGTGGTTCTGACCCTATGGGCGCCTCCAATAGAATATTAGGAATTCGCAAACCATTGCTCGGCAACAAATTACACCTGTGTTCGACAACCCTATAATGATGAATATACTTAATACTTAGGACTAATAGTTATTTTCACCAATAATCTAGACTATTCAGAACATAAATAAAATTACTTCTTCCTACTTAGACCGTATTCGACCATACTTGGAAAAAGACTTACTCCGAGATTAAAGAACTTATACGAATTCGGCGTTTACAGTTTGGTCGAATGCGGACTTATAAGAATGTTATGTTTAATTTTGTGACAAGCAGCAAGCTGAAAAGTTCATGTTGCTTTAACTACCCTTATTCAACTTATAATTTGTGGGTGCATACGAGTACTCACATTTTACAATTATTACAAATCCCTTTTTTACTCGTCTTTTATTCACTTAAGTAGGTACCTATTCCTCGTACAAAATACAGATTTACAGGCTGATGTTTTTTTAACAAACGCAACACTTTTCAGCTTTTAATTTAACATGTTACGAGAACTAATTCATAACTAAATCAATATTCCGTCTCTCCACCAAGTTCAGGCTACGACGGCTAAAATGAATTCTCGAATTGAATTCATACGTAAGCTATTGTCCGGCGGGGGTCCGTCTTACCCCCATAATTGGGCTTTGTGTGTGTGAGTGCTAATTGAATGAAGCTTGTGAGTACGATTAGAATGTGTTATGATTAAGATGAAAGCGGTATAGTTTAATTTGGATTTAAAGAGCGTTTTTTACAAATAAATAAATAATAAATATCAGGACAATGTCACACCAATTGACCTAGTCCCAATTTAAGCTTTAGGCTTGTATTATGGGTACTAATTAACAAAGAGCTTTAGCTTTTAAATACTTACCTAAGTATAAATAAAACGATTTTTAGTAGGTACTTACCTAAAAAACGGATAGGGTCAATTATGTTAATATTGTGTGATAATAAATTTTATGTTTTTTTTCTGCTATTTTTAGTTCTGATGCAAGAAGTTTTACCTTAACTTTTAAAAAACCCTAAGGTCAAAGAAAAATGGCAATGGTCAAAAAGTTATGAAAATATTTTAAATGTTTTTTTTAAACATTGTGAATGTGAATGTGACTTGTGTCATTGAGCCTATTTTTCTGGAATTTCTTTTTTTTTATAATCGTTTGATAATTGTAGTTGTTTAAGAAACAAATAATTAATTTTGACGATTTCCCTTGAACGTAAAAAAAACGAATGACCCAGAGAAAGCAAAATATAAATAAAGTATTTTTACAATTCATATTATTGGATATCATTTACATTTACATGTCCAGTTTCCGCGGTCAACGCAAAAAAATCAACAAATGCTGAGCTGAATTCATAATGTTGGTCCACCTGACACCCTCACACCCACACGGCGTCCGTCTTAGAACGCCAATTATTCCTCTTCACGTGTTATAACTAACCCCATTTAAATCCTTAACTCCTCCAAATGCACAGATAGATTTATTAATAAACGGGGAGGCAGGGGGCGAAAGGCCTTAGGGGAAGGGGGGCAGGGGAAACTTGGCAAACGTAAGCCGTGTGCCGGACAGGAGTGGTCATAACTAAGATATTTTGACCGTCAAGAAATTTCTTGGCCGTTGGCATAACTAGGTGGGCTACAGGATGTTTTGTTTTGGAGTTTTGATTTTTAGTGGATTTTGATGTTAGTTGTTTTAAATGCGAAAAATATTAAGAGACAGATTGATTAAGGATTAGTGTTTGTATCCAATATTTTCGTTAAAATATTTAGTCAAGGTTGGTCGTAGATACGTTTTTAATAAAAATGCAAGTCTGAAAACATTTATTGCAGAACCAATCATGGAAAATAATCTTTTTTTAAATAAATAAATAATACTTTTGTTATCATTCCTAACTCACTCATTTTTTAATTCTGTCACATTCTAATACTTTTAACATCTTATCTTATCTTTGATCACCTTAGCAAAAGGCTTTACCCTACGACTCTACCCTAAACAGCGTCTCATAATCAGCATAACTTCAACAAATAGTTCTGTTATAGAATCACCCTGTACCTGACAGAAGCACCAACAGGATGAATACATTTGTATCTCACAGACGTTTGTGTATGGGGCAATATTAAATTCCAACTGACCAGCAACTATACATAGAGCGCATTTACAGCATTATATACATTGCAAAACTAGCTAACGGTACATTCCTATTGGGACTAAGTTTGGACGTTGAGAAGTTAGTTAGACATTATTATGGCTATCATAGAGCGTTGCCTTTTATTTCAACTGGGTTTTTTATTCAAGAGAATTGAATAAAGATCTGGTTAAAAAATCAGGTAAATGTATTCTTGACAGTATTTTGTACTTTTTAGGAAAAATAAACCATTAATCATTTAATACAAAAAATGGTTTTTAATATTACTTAGTTACTAGTCACTCGTATTAATTTAAACAGTCATAATGCAAACGTACTTTTACTTTCACTGTGTTATTTAATTTCATACATAATTCTTGAGCTTTATTCTTTACTGAGCTTTAAGTTTTTTTTACTGACTTAAAATAAAAGCTCTATCTCAGAGGTCAAACAAGAACCAACCCTTTCTATCCAGAACTTGGAATTAATTTTATATGCAAATATATTTTACGCACTGCTTTCGTAACTAATGCCGACCCCGGTTAGTATTCGACTCAGCTATATAAATTTCGCCTAGGTTATCACTTCACAGTCACCGGAGAGTTGTTAAATGGAAGTGTACAAATTAGGTTAAAGATTGATGCCGCAAAATAGGTTAAATTTTTAATGGAGTCCCCAAAAGTGTATTATGGACTTATTTTTGTATAGTGATTTTTCTTTTGTACTTGAGCCTTGGATGTTTATAAGTATTCATTTCTAACGAAACGTATTTTTATGGTTCCTAATTAGTCTAAAAACATGCTAAGAGCTGGGTTAGGGACTACACCGTTTGTCTAGATTGGTTGTTTAGTAATTTATGCAACAGTATTTTGATTTGTCTTTTTGTTACACAACTAAGTTTTGTACAGCCTATTTTTTAATCTTTTTACCTATGATTAGATTTCGTTGGATTTTTTTGTTATTCTCATAAAGGATTTTTTTGCCATTTTGATTCTTATCACACGATTTAGTTAAAATATGTAGGATTGATCCAAGGTAAAACGTTTTTGATCCGGGCAGGTGTTACTACAATTACTGAAGTATACTATATTTACTCTCAGATCTTTACAAACAATAGCACCGCTGTGATTTGAAAACAAAGTACACATACAGTTTCGTTTCTCTTAACCTTACTTCGTAAAGCTTTAAGACCGAAATCCTTCTTGATTTTTTGCCGTCGGCTTTACGACAGTCTCATTTTTTTTGACTATCTATCATTGTTTATGTATCAACCATGACAAAACCTATAAAACTATAAACAAAATTACCTATATTATTGGTTGATCATTTGCAAAAGAAAACTTTATCTGGAACAAGGAGCAATATGTACAGGGTGCTCCTTTTAAACTCGGCAACTCGAAGGGCCCTCAACGATCCTGCTAATGACTATTAGTGACCCTGACTGAAGCCCTAGGAGGCGTAATGGGCGATTGGCACCTGAAGCCGTTAGGGCCCACTCGAGCCCAACTCCTATCCGTCTTGCCCAAATTTACTTTTAGTGAGTTAAAATGAGATAGAAGTTACAAAAGTTAAAAAAAACGTATTTTTTATTATTTCGATAAAACATACAATGTAGTGCTTTTTGGTGTAATATTCAAATTTACTTAATTATTACTTCTACATTTAAAATAAGAAGCTCTTCAGCAAACTGTAAGTGCTCTCAGTGTGATTTGTAACCTAAAGAAACCTTGCACTTTAAGTAAGTTGAAGTTTTAAATGATTAACTAAGACCATTGGTCATTATTATTTAAGTCTGGGCAGCAAGAAATAATTAAAAAAAAAACAAAGACCAGGTTTACTGGTTTAGTAATAACTGTTGCCTTGACAGAACCTTTAAAATATCTCTTCAAGGCTTCAATAGTTTAAAAAAAGTTTCTTTAATTACCTAAACCGTAACCCATCCTATAATTGTGATCAAAAGGGAGATAAAAATGCTATTTTTGTATTTTTATAACTAACAGAAAATACAATACAGAAAAAAAAAAATCTTCGAGACTACGTCAATGACTCACATCACCGGTACGAGAAACAAACTTACACATTTAGTCGCTAATTTTACACGCCTTTTCTAAGCACCCCTTAACTCTGCGAACAACTTAAACGATGTAAGTAAGAATCTTCGAACTGTAGTTAAGTGTACAAATTACTTAATTTGAGGTTAACTGGGCCGCGATCCGTCAAGTTGAACCGATCGGGCGTGTGTTGGTTAAACTATAGTTTAATTACCTACGCTTAGTTAGGCGAAAGGTGAATTTGTTACTGAAGATATTTGGAAATTGTATCCGAACCAATAAACCACGAATAACCGTGGTGTTACTAAGGTACTCATAAGTTTTCTTAGGTTGAATTACCTAAGTGTTTATTTTTATGGAAACACTGTGCATTTTCTGCTTTCTTAGTAGATAATAAATAAGATTATGCAGAAAAAAATAATTCCATTTCAATAAAAAAATCATTAAAATCTTTCTGTGCTCAGGTTCTTTCAATTTAAAATAATTATTATAATTTTTGATTATGTTAAAGACATGTTACTTACTTTCAAATTAATATTAGCTACAGAAGTTAATAAACGGTACGTACGTATAAAAACATTATTCATACATAATCCTCGTACATCTTTGTATAAAAACTGAACAACATCTACCCGCTAAAGCTCAGAGGTGTCCCTAGCCAGGTGTAGCCAACATAAAAGAAGCAAATCTACGATCGCACGAGGGCGTTTAATTTATTTATTGTTGTTCTAATTCACGCAAAATCGTGGCGCTTCGATCGTTACTGCTGCGCAGACGCTGCTGTAGAGTCGACTACAGTTATTATGAACAGTAATCTCTTTTCACTCCGTAAATTTAAAACCATAGGATATTTAGTAAGCAATCTATGATCGTGGTCGTTAGTAATCATTCATAATACAGGATATTTAAATATTTTTTGACATCAATTAAAACAATTTAGTCATGATGTGTACCTCAAATGCAATGGAGAGTGAATACCACCCATGAATTTGGTACGGCATAACTGTAGTTATGATTTAAAAAAAAATATTAATTAAGTGGTTCCTGCAATATCCATCGTATATCATCACATTACCAAACATTTAGTATTTTTTTAAATCTACCCTTGGTCTAATAAAGGCAGGTAAAAAAAAGTAAGTTGACGAAAATTGTGAATAAGCCTTAGGTAATTAAAAACAAAACGTTCACATAAACCTAAAAAAAAGGTTTAAATACAAATATAACTTTAATCATGTAGAGACTTATGAGCGTTGAGGAAGCCAGGGAAGTTTGTCTGCATCGTAGGAAGTGAAAGAGGAGTGAAAGAGGCATATTTGTATGTAAGTAGAACTAACAATAAATCGTATTTATATCCATACGACTTCCTAAACGAAAAAAATAAAGAAAAACGTTTATTACTACCTATTAGTGCTTGCCGAGTTTCTTGCGGCGTTTCTTCTCAGCAGTGGTCTCCTTTTGTGAAGCACTGGTAGATTATTGACGTGTAAAAGTGCCCGTGCGGCCTACTTACTGAATAAATGTCTTTATCTTTATCTTTAAAAATAACCAAAAAATTACATGCAAGCACTTAAAATGCGACCAGCTCAGCAAGATGCTGCGACTTAGTCACAGCGCTGATTTTCATCTGAACCAAATGAGGTTACCTGACAATATATACTCAAAATTAATTCACTCTGACTTGTTTGTGTGTATTAACAATATAATTATTCCTTGTTATTGCACTGCACTGTACCGCGCTATTGTGTCGGACGGCCGGCGCATCGCGGGAACCGACACATTGCACTCTCGGACCCGATTCATAGTGCAACTGCGAGTATGAAGTAGTTTTTTTTAACTATAGGCCATATTATAAACGTTCAAAAGCTGAAGTTACAGATTTCGAGCTTAATTTTACGATAAGTTACTTGTTTTTAGGTATTACTAGCATAATATAAATATTTGAGAAAAATAATTTAGAATTTGGCGGATTTTAAATCATGCTATATTTAGTCAGGACTATGAATATCAAACACTAGAACTGGCCCTTTAAGTGGCTCAATGTCAGATCGGGCGGGAACACGAATTTCACAATGTTTATACTGTTTATTATATTTTCGCAGATTATTGCGCCTTTAGTATTTACGATCTGAGATGTTCTGCTTCTTGCATAGCGCCTTTCCTAAACTATGAATCGGTTTTATAATGCCAAATTGTAACGTTTTAAACTTTTCATGGGCGTGGTAAATTATTGCTGACCAGTTTGACAGGGTGTCGTAAATCCATAAAAATGACGATCATGGGCATTACATATGTCAAGTGCGACAGTTTAGCACTTCCAAATTATGCAACTTATAATTGCCGACACAATTCTACTACTTCCCAAAAAACAGAATCGCTCAAAATCCAGTTGCTTGTCAACACAATCCGGCTCGATCCGGTTATTACCTGTAATTCTTGAGCATTACTCCAAACGCCGGGATCACGATGCTCAAGCAAATAGACGTCCATTGCTTGAGCATTGCTCTAAATCACGAGTGGACCGCGTATCAAGATCGGCCGGACCGGGATGCGCTAGGGAGAGTGCTCACTGGGTACTGGATTATAAAGACTAAGAACAAATTCTTGATTTAACTGACTGCCTGCCTGCAGAAAGCGCAAAACCTATGACATTTTATATGAATGTAAACTCCTGTAGTGTATCTACATAAAATGCCCTAAACGGGAAGATATAACTCAGGACCTACTTGCTGAATAAATGTCTTTATCATTGTCTTTATCAGGTAGTTAAAAAAAGCCTGAATTAATCTTTACTTTACTTACCTATATTAAACATATAGCGACGTATTCAAAGTTATTTTATTAGTCCGACGTAGGTTTTCCAATCTGCCTCTACCTACGCAAAAAGAGTGCTTGAACTTTTTTATACTTTTAAATACTATTTGTGACTTAAACGCAATTAGCTTAATCAACTAAATAAACTATTTTCGCTTCAAGAAAGAAAATATACGTGAAATATCAGCACACGTAACTTACAATAAACAATATTACCTCTCCTTGGATGCTTTACTAACTCTTAGCAGTGAAGAACCGCCTTAGCCCTGTGGATTACCGCAACCACAATACGTTACTTGTTAAAATATGTTCCTGCAGTTAATTTTGCTCAAGATAAGCATATTTTATTTATTGGACTCCGGCATAATGGTGTACTTAGCAGAGATAACACATTTACATGTGTTACAATGCGAAATAGACGTCATGGGATTACTTGAACTTCATCTTGGGATTTTGTTGCTTTAACTTTGTTTTATTTATAATCGTACGGTTTTGAATTAATTGCCGTAGAGTGGTTGACAGGTAAATTCTTAATTAGAAAAAGTATTAGAACTATTGCATATAATGCCGGTAAAAATAATGCTTCGAAATAATTTTATTGTATGTTATAATTTTTTTTATTACAATTTTAGGCAGACAATATTATATCTTAAATATTATTAGTATTATTACACTATGTAGTACCGCCGTACTACAGCTTATACCTATTTCAATTATAATGATATATTAGCACAAGAAAGCATGTTTTTAAGTGCAAAAAAGCTTTAATTAGGTCGCTATGTTCAGAAACCAATAAAATAAATCTACTCGCATGTTAGTACGGTCGCTTTATAAGTAGGTACCTGCCAGCTTTAGTGTTATGTCAGTTTAACGTAATGTTTGAATTGCTGTACTTACCAATCGAAGGCGTTAAAGTGATTAGGTAGTAATATAAAATATGAATGTTTGCTTATCGTTAAAAACATATTATGTAAGGAATATTAAAAAAAATACCATGCTTTATTATAATTAGCAAATTATAATTAAGGTTTTATAAGTAACTCATAACGTTTTTTTTTCTTGTTTTAATCACAAAATAACTTAATACGGACGTCAAGCAACAAGATTATCTAACAAAATCAATTATAGCACAGCAAACGAGAACATATAATGCCTCCCCGACCTTTGCACTCCTAAACAACCTTAGATCTAGCATCAGCCGGGAATGTAAACATCCAACCATCTCCTAAGGCGCCATCTATAATTTTCTAACAATACCATCAATACGTCTAGAATATGAAGACCTTTCAAACAATACTAATATCCCCCGTAGCTACCCAGTGGCTGCTACCAAGAGGGGGCGTGTGAGGTCTTGGTTGTCTGGTTCTGGAGTACACGCTCGATCGATCTAGCTCCGATCTGAGGATATTGCATATTTATCAACCTTTGACACTGGTAACAACGTGAAGGTAACATCTTCATGGAGCAAAAAGTTTAAAACAAACAGACATTAGGATGTTTGAACTCGGCGTGCGGGAGTGTGGGAGGCTGTAGTCGGGATCTGGGAGTTTGCATGCGCCTTGTGATGTGTTAGCTTGTGCATACATACTGGAAGGACTTGTGGGATCTAAATAAAAGTAGTAATAATTTCACTATAAAAATAACCTAAATTAAGACGAAGAGAATAGACATAAAAACAGGTTCAATACGAAACAAATTTCCCATCTGACCTATTTACATTAACGATAGCATTTTTTATCTAAGTACTGCACGTCTTTTTTTAGTAACTGTACTTACATTTATTTTCGCAGCGCAGCAATTAAATTCAAGTGCTTTTATATTGTACGAGTACGGAACATAATTAACGAGCCTGTATTAGTTAATATGTAGGTATGATTCAATCAACCACATCAAAGTCCCAGTTTTTTTCTGTATTACGCCTTAGTCATCAAAAGTTTTTTTACTAAGACAAGACTTAGGTACTCCTACAGTGGGCACGTCACGCATTGGCCAGCGTCAGTAAGTGGTATTGCGCAAGCTGCTTGATATTCGCGCGTGACACGACCGGGCCCCACGGACCAATTTGCCGTAATCGCACTACACCGATTACCGATTAAGTATTTTAGTATTTACTATTCTGGGAACGGTTTTTAGTGATTGGTAGTAGATTTTTTTGGGTTTTAATTATGTGGATGGACAATAATGGTGACTCTAAAGATAATTATGTAGATGCCTTTAATTTTATGAAACCTATTTTTTTAATTTTTTTTTTTATTTATTAATTTACCCACAAGTCGTTTTGAACTCTTTATGGTCAATTTGCTAGTGTAATTGTGTCTAGAACATTCGATTTATATGAGGAGATTGTACGTGATATGTAGCTAATATTTGGTTTATGTATCGTACTTTATCAGCCATTATTGATAGTATCTAGGTAACAAATAATGTAAGATGTCTAGGGCATTAAACAAACTATGCCATGATAGATAACATTCAATGAAATTTTTCAGAAAATATAATACTATATCTGGTAAAAAATCATAGAAGATCCCTCACGTCTAAATTTTATAACAAACATGTTTTGCTAGTGGTAACTATCTTCATCTACATGTGTGATATTATGATGTATCAATCACTAAGTAGACTAATATTTGACCTGCGCGACTTCGTCTACGTATAATTCTTATATTTTATATTTTTAAAAACTTTTATTTCCTAGGAAAAGATGTGTCCTGTTCTACCCCTAGGTTAAAGCTATCTCAATACCAAATTTCCTCGAAATACTTTTAGTAGTTTATCCGTAAAAGGGAAAACAAATAGCAAAAATGGTAGACAGACGGACGAATACCACGTAAAAAGGGAAGTAAAGGCTCAGCTCAATGTTTGATTTAAGAGTCCATGTTTTTTTTGATGAAGAATCTCACCTCCATTAAAATTAAAACATGTTGTTTGCACTCACAACACATACAATTACCGAATACCTGCTTGTTTACGTGTGATTCTCAAAACAATGAATTTACCGTTCACATAATCACAGCGTGCTCTTATTACGTGGCGTGTTCAATTGAATTTTTGAATGAGAGATGCAAATCTTAAGAGAGCTTGATGAAATGCCTCAGTGGGTAAATGAGGAAAGATTAGTGGCATCAAATTATGAAGAAAAAAAAAAGGCAGTGCAACGGTGTCAACACAGTATAATAGTGACGTCAATCGACGAAAGCGAAAACGAGTCAAAGTGACGTAATGATTCAAGTCGTAACAGACTTCTTAAGAATTGATTTATAATGTCACTTTTATAAAGTTCTATATTCAAATAGTAAAATAAAATAGCAATATGCGTGAATTGCAAAAATATTGTACATAGTAAAGGGCTCAATTAAGAAATCCTTAATAATCCTTAAATTTGTGTAACAAAGATTAGTCATATGATCATATAGATAATCTTCGTTACACAAAGGAAAAACAATGGAAGACAGTTAACGTTATATCAATTAACTCCTTAACTATGTACAATATTTTTGCAATTCACCCTTTTGCTGACATCAGCATGCTCCAATCATGTCCCTTGGACATAGGCCTCCTCCAATTCGTTTCACTTTACTCGGTCCCTTGTTGTCCTACGCCAATATTTTGGGAGTCCATCCTCCCAAAGATTCACCTGCTCACCTGTCCTTTTGCTGTCTCTAGGGTGCCAATCGGTGATAATTTTCACACAATCACCATAACATCTGTCTGCGTAAATATTATAAATCATTTTTGTGTAGGCTTCAACAGTACAAGTTGCAGAACATTCCAGAAATTTGGCAATATTTTTAAGAAATACGTTATTGACCAGTGATGTGTAAACAAAATACTTTTTTAAAATTGTTATTTATTATGCTGTGTATTTTGTAAAAAAAAAAACGCTTAAAACTTTGGTGAGAATCGAGAATATTCTCTCTTTATATAAAACATTAGAATAATTATGCTTAAAAGTTACCGATAATAAGAAACATACATTTTTAAAAAGTCCGAG
This sequence comes from Acleris emargana, assembly GCA_927399475.2. NCBI lineage: Eukaryota > Metazoa > Arthropoda > Insecta > Lepidoptera > Tortricidae > Acleris > Acleris emargana. The sequence continues at coordinate 11,637,306 of OV656851.1, forward strand.
GCTTCGTTGAAAATCCCCATCCCTCCTGCATTCACCACAATCACAACTAATGCGCAGGATTTGTTAATGTTTGTTTCCATTCCTTGAAAACCCGTTTTAACAACTTCAGTTTCCCTCTAAGCTTTATATCGAATTAGCATTTCTAGTAGCGTGTGTGTATTATCTGGGGTCAAGATCTTATCACCTAGATCTTTAACATACAAGTGAAGGTAGCGTGTGTGTAACAAATTTCACGATAATTCCAACTAGAGCTGCTACAGATCGTATATTTTCGACATATCGATACAATTACCATCGATTATTATTAGCCAACTAAAATTCAACAAAATATTCAGAAATAAGAGATGATACAGCAAAGAAGTCTCCGCTAAAGGAGTTAAAAACCGGTAATCTATCACTTTACAGAAAATCGATTCATCGAATATCTGTTCCCAGAACACTATTCGCAGAATGTCGTTATGACTTAGGAATCATTCATCGAACTTCAGTTGATCGCTGTTACATTTCTTCGAATTACCTGTTACACCGGAATCGAATCATCGAATTTTACTTCACTATTTTATTTGTTTATCACAATAGTTGTTCATCGAATCACGTTTGCTATAATTTTGATTTAACGTAAGTTTCAGTTCCCAAATTTCATATTACACAGAAAATCATTTCATCAGTGTTACTATACATTGTAATCACAACGCGCTCACGTAGTCCGAGGTAGGTTAGGGATATTTTTTTTTATGTCCTGGAAGCCCGACACGCTCACGGAGTCCGAGGTAGGTTAGGGTTTTTTTTTTTTAATGTCCTGGAATCCCGACACGCTCACGGAGTCCGAGGTAGGTTAGGTAGGTTAGGGAAGTAAGTAAGATTTCCCATAAACGCTTGAATAAAAAATAAATAAAAGAAATAACAGTATATTTTTTTATTAAAGTACATTGTACACAGTACAGTTACTACGATGAAACTTTGTTCGAGGTAGTTATAAAATATGAATGGTACCATTATTGAATCATGTTTCGATAAAAGGTAAATTCGATGAATCGTTACTGCGATGATTTGAGACATATTCGAAACAATTTATGATGAAAAGTTGTTCGACTATTTGAAAATCGATGAATTTAAAATTATGTGTATAGAAAATAAAACGTAATTACATTCATGGAATAGTTTTCGTCGATATGAAATTCGATGACAGGAATTTCGATAAAATGATAGACACCCTTAAAAACCAGATACAAATGTATCAATTTAAAGAAACCAGCATTGATTGTGACTGGTTACGTGGTTAGACTGCTCACTTGAATATAATTAGTATTAGTCGAAGATGTTTTTCGAAAACAGTGCATTTGTAAAAAAACTGATTTAACAGAACATGATCACAATCCGTCAGTTTTAACACTGCGCAATTACATATTTTCTATCCGCATTTTAAATCAAGTCTTTTTAGATCTACTACTAAACCCTCAGCGAGCAACTCATTCATAGATAAAACACACTTTAACGCCTTAAATATTTTTTAAATGGCTGTCAGGTTCCTGCCACGTTGACTATCGATAAAAACTCAACCAAAACCTTAAGTAATGTCGATAATCAAAACGAGGGCAAGCTCTACTGACTTTTGTTTAGTTTCGGAAGTAGTTTGAGTAATGACACACATTGTTCTGTGGTATCATGATTCCCTGGTTTTCTACCATTATTTCGCCATGCATTACCGTTTGCGTGGAGTATTACGCTGATTGTGATCTAATGGGTTTTGTTTACTTTTGGTTGCGATATGTTAATAATTGTTGAATCCAAATTGTTACACATTAACGTGCTAATTTCTTGATGTGTTTTTAATTTTAAACTGTACTTTTTGTTAGCGTTCGTTTCCATGGTTATTCTCTTAGAGCAGCCCCCAGAGGAACTATACAAAATGCTTTTGGCGAACGTTATCACAATCGCAAATGTATATGATTGATGTTAAGCTACGGGCGGTTACGCCAAGCGCTTATGTCAATTGCATACATTTTCTCAGTTTTCGTTATTTTTTTACGTTAGCGTTACGTATCTTGTCTAGGGGTCCTAGTCAAGATGCATAACGCTAAGTTAGTGATTTTACTACCAAATATGAAGGATTGACGCAAGTTTGACAGATCGCGTCGACCGATAACGTCAACTCCATAGATTTCGATTTATTAGAACACGGAAAGGTAAGCAGCGTCTGCGTCTTTTCTATACCCTATAGGCCTAGCCTACTAAAGGTTCTCTTTAAAAAACGAAATTCCAAGTGTCGCAAACGACGAGTAAAGGGTTGAAACATTCGAATTCTTGGATGTAATACTTCATAGTTAATATCTAGAGTCAGCCATTACATTAATTCTAGGAGTCTAGGACAGATTTAAGCTAAAAAGTTACGTCCTTTCGGTTAAAGTTCATTGACGCCGAAAATATGTTTGTACACTATAGCAGAACACCCCCACTAAAATCTAAATATATGTATGGAATTAATAGAAGATAACGCATATTTGAATTGTAAAATTCTGGAATAATGGGAAGGACTGCTTCGGACATTATGAAAAAAAATGTATAACCGGACGTATTTCGGATGTCACAATATTTCTTCACCAATCTTTAGTTAACACTATGCATTTATTAAAGAGTACTGTTATGTAAGTAACTCGCGAGCACATAAACGGGCTGTTAGTAATTATTGTTCCCCCGCGGGGGTGCATTTTTACAAATTGATACAAATTATTTGAGCGCGCCCGCTTTGTTCCAACGACGCTTGTTACGACTGTGGAGCGGCATTTTATTATTTTTGAAGGAGCAGCGGTCTTTGAGCAGAAAAAACGCGCTTGCAAGCGGTTTAAAAAAAAAATGATTTTGTTCCCGTGTGGTTTTCGGGTTAGAATAGTGCCACTCCATGTCTTCCCATGGATGTCGTAAGAAGCGACTAAGAGAATATAGGCTTGTAGTACTGTTAGGCGATGGGCTTGCAACTTGACACTAATATGCTGGTAAACATCTTTTGCATATTTGTGCAAATTGTGGTTACTGAATTATCAACAACTTTTTATAGTTGTAATTCTGTAGCTCATGCCTAGCCCACTCTGGGAATGAAGGCGTGAAGGTATGTATGTATGTACGAGGGTGGATTGAAAAGTTCTGAGCCTGGTAAAAAAAAGTAACGGGCTCACTTTTTATAACAAATTTATTTTTCGACATATTCTCCATGAAGGTCAATGCACTTAGTCCACCTCGCCTCCGACTTCATTATCCCATCAAAAAAAAAAGAATCGCTGAGGTCGTTAAAATATGAGTCTACTGCTTCTTGTACCTCCATATTTGTCGAAAATATTTGTCCTCCCAAGTGTTTTTTGAGGTTTGGGAAGAGATGATAATCGGGAGGAGCTAGATCCGGCGAGTAAGGGTCACGCGGCAGCACTACAAATCCACAATCATATATTTGTGCCATTGATTTCGCCGAAGTGTGAACGCGAGCGTTGTCTTGGTGAAACAGTACTTTTTTCGACAGCATTCCAGGTCTCTTTATTTTAATTTCCTCACGCAGACGACGTAAAAGAGCACAATAGTAGTCCGAATTTATTGCTTTGCCCTTTTCGAGATAGTCTATCATGATATTCATGATAACCCCCCTGCAATCCCAGAAAACTGAGGCCATCACCTTATTAGCTGACAAAATGACCTTGGCTTTTTTGGGTGGTGGTGAACCTGGTCTTTTCCATTGCCTGGATTGTTCTTTCGATTCTGGTGTACTGTGGTGGACCCATGTCTCGTCCATAGTTATAAAACGATTGAAAAAATCGTCGGAGTCACGTTGAAACATACATAAACAATCTTGGGAAATTGTAACACGTACTCGTTTGTTCTCGACTGAAAGCAGTCTAGGCACCCACCTGGTTGACACCTTAGAAAATCCAAGAACATCGGTGATGATGTTCTGTGCCCGCTTATAAGAAATACCCATTGCTTCCGCTATCTCCACAATCTTCAATCGCCTATCCTTCATTATCGCATCTAATATATTATTGACATTTTCGTCCGTAGTAGCCGTCAACGGCCGCCCACTCCTAGGCTCGTCTTGAACAGTCTCCCGGCCACGTTTGAAACCAGCTACCCATCTTTTTATGGTAGCATACGATGGAGCAGATTGCCCTTATGTTTGATTCATATCTTCAAATATTTGTTTTGGTGTTAACCCCTTCTTTTGCAAACATTTTATGACAGAACGTTGCTCAATTTTATCCATTACTTGAAAAATCAGTGACCTTATGTAGCAGTTCGAGCATAAAATACAAAATTGTGACAGGAAAAAAAACAAAAGATAGTGCATAATGGCGACTAAATATGGCACTTTGACCTGCCAGTTTTTTTTTTTTTTTTTTATTATATTCAACCTTAGGCTCAGAACTTTTCAATGCACCCTCGTATGTCATAGGAAGGCAAACGAGCACACAGGCCACTTGGTGGTAAGTGGAAACTGTGACCCTTAGACATTCCCATTCACAAGACTGAAAATGCACTGCCAACCCTGAGGACTAAGACGGAATGCCTCTACGCTAGTCATTTCACACATATACAATACAATGCGAACACTGCTGCTTGGCGGTAGGTTAATGGATAAGATGGCGGTACCAACCCGGACTGACTCTGCACAAGGTCCTCCCTCAAGTATAACAACATAAATAATAATAATAATATGAGGGGACAATGTCAAACCAATTGACCTAGTCCCAAACTAAACTCTAGGCTAGTACTATGGGTACTAGACAACGATATAAGTACTTACATAGATAAATATAAACGTAAAAACAGAAAACATCCATGACTCTGGAACAAATATTCGGTCTATTCCGACTAGTTACATTGTTAGTTCCATTGATGTAACTAGATGGACTTTTTTTTCCTAGTAGTTACATTCAACGAAGATGGATTCCGTAATGGAACTACATGGACTTTTTTTTCCAAGTAGTTACATTAATAATACTTATATAAAATTTATATAAAACGAATGCAATCTTATAGAAGGTACTTATTTTCAATTTCTTTGCCTATATTAAAAAAAATGCTTTTTTAAAGCGAGTCGAGTCCCTTATGGCGGGAAATTAAAAAAAACGCAGTTAAATAATGATCATTTGATCTAATAATATTTATTAAAGTATTATTAATGTAACTACTTGGAAAAAAAAGTCCATGTAGTTCCATTACGGAATCCATCTTCGTTGAATGTAACTACTAGGAAAAAAAAGTCCATCTAGTTACATCAATGGAACTAACAATGTAACTAGTCGGAATAGACCAAATATTCGTGCTCAACACACAAATATCTGCCCTTACCGGGATTTCAACCCAGGACCGCTAGCTTCGTAGGCAGGGTCACTAGTGTCACTACCAACTAAGCCAGCGCGTCGTCAAACTAACGTTTAATTATAGTTTCAACTGTATCACGATCAAGAAGATTTTTGATAGATTTTGATTGGACATAAATCATATACTCTTACGTATTGATGATAAATTACTAAATTAGTGTGTCGAGTGTGTTCTACTAAATGTTGTTTGAAAACACCTTTCTGGAACTTACTTGCTACTTCACTTTGCAAAACAAAGCGTACCAATTAATAATTTAATAATTCTGCTAAATACTTTGGGACGCGGGTAGAGGTTCAGTTGGCTAACTGCGCTCACTGCTTTTATACGTCACACCAAAGACTGGGGAAGAAGTAATTAAAAAAAAGTCTTTTTTTTCTTCAAAATCCTTACATTATCCTTATATTACCAGTTTTTTGTTTCCCTAGTAAGTAATTACCAAATAAAAAAATATTGTTGTTAAATAAGTTGTGCATAAATCAAAATAGTATTTTATTTTATTCTCTATTTTAGACTCTACTGGGTAGGTAATACTCAAAATATGTAAGAAATACTGATTAGAGAGTGTCGGTAGCTTAGTGGCTTAGGGAGTCAACTCGTGATCGTAAGGTACATTTTCAGTTTATAGTAAAATATAACTTATTCTTATTTTGACACAGTTAAAATTAAATTGCCTTGATTATATCTGTGGCCTGGAGCTAATAGGGCCAATATCAATTATCATTGTTTTCCGTAATGAGCATTTTTACCATGCATCAGCATTAATAGTTTATCAGTATTAATACCGACTTTGGCCCTATTAGCACCAGGCCACAGATATACAGAATGTACATCCTATTGCACACGGGGCCTTACGATGTTAAAATCCCGCTCGCCACCCGTTCGTCGGCTCCGCACCCCACTGCGCGCCGCGCCCTGCGCTCATTCCTCAGACGGAGTCCGAAACATCTTATTCGCGCCCTCATAAAAGTAACTGCTTTGCCTCGTTTTTATTTCTACCGCTGTACCTGTACGGCCACAGTATTTTAATAAACCAACTTCCTTCTCGAACAAAACCCAACTCTATCCCAACCGAACAAAAACCATTTTCATTTGTAACATGGAGGAAAATCATGCCTTGCCCACTTATCTAGGACAAGACGATTCTAAGGACACGAAGAATTTCAATTACTTTATTAGTGAACGTATTTTATTATTCGAGGTAAATGCGTAATCAATTCGTGCTATGCTTACTGTTGGGTTCTTTTGGGAATTATGTTAATTACGTTTTATTTTTACATTTTCATTCCTTGTAGATGTCTTCGGTCAGAGCGTGATTCCGTGTTATTACAGGCTTTTATATTTTAAACCGATTGCCACACAAGGAGGACATGTTTTTAACCTGTATTCATGTTTACATTGGTTTTATTTGACATGTCCCTTTATCGGGTTAATAATCCTTACAAGTTAATGATTGACGAAATATTTGCTGTCTAAAGAGGCAACATTGTTTGCATTATGTAAATTTAATCAAAAATTGCGTGCCGCTACAAGGTTACTTTCGTTAAAGAATAAGGTCGATAAGATGTTTGTTTCAATTTGTAGTATCGATCTAATCGGTATTTTCGTTGGAAAATTGTGCTATATGTGAACCACTTTATTGGCCGGACGTACGTATGTGTACAACAAGCAAAATAAGGATAATACAATATAAGGGTTGAATTGAGCAGAGGTTCTATTCTAATCGGTTGAACGATATTGGTTTTGACGTGTTATCGTATTGTTTTTAACTCGGCCACCATCACTGATAAGAACATAAAGTTGATAACAACGTTGACGATAACAACTCAACAGCAATACGGTTTTACTGAGTGGACCTTCACCATACCATTTTCTTTCGATATAAACATTAAAACATATAGTTAGTTATCACCAGAGAGTGGAAATCTCATAGTTTAAATTTAAATTTCATAGGTATAGAACGTTTTATTTTATAGACTATCGACAAGTTATTCTCAGGAAATATGATATCTCTAACGAAATGTATTTCGAAAATTATAACTAACCAAAATTATTAACCAATTTGTACACATAGTTTAGAAAAAAATCTTTGAGCTTCGCGTATTGTTGAAAACAATTACAAAATGTGAATGAATAATGACAACAATAATTGTGCAAAATGTGGTTACAGAATTATCAACAAGGTTTTAGAGTTGCTGATAATTCCGTAGCTCTGCCTACCCCACTTTGGGAATGAAGGCTTGAGTTTATGTATGTATGTAATAATGACAACACTTAAAATATAAAGTCAAAACTAAAATAACAAAGATATTTCTGATTACACAATAACAAAGTGCTCTCTATGACATTTAAGTTTTTGCCATCAGAATTCTACTCACTGGTTATCACATTGTTAGTATTATGACAGCGCAGCGGTAAGTTTGTATAAAATATCATAATGTCAACAATATATTCAAGATATCCAGGCAAAATGAGCTAAAACAATGAAGAACAGAAACAGAGGCCCCGGTCTGATGATGGAGTCAAAAAAGGCCACAAATTTACCAACAGACAGCCGTAAGCCATAATAAATAAATAAATAATTTATTTGTTTGTCCAGCATAGGTTTATACATATAGATCTTTAGTACAGTTATGGTTATGTCCCCTTATGTGGTACCTCTTGGCATACAAACATGCTGTGCAGCGCGCTTAAACTAAAATTACGTAAACATATTCATTATCATTCAATTCTATTACAACATATTTTTATCTTCCGTCCAAAAAATCTTGGATGGAGTAGTAGTAGACATGCCAAGAACACTCTTACTGAGTAAAGCGGTGTGAGATGGTATTGGTTTTACTTTATGCTGGAGTCGAACACTCTGGAAGTTTTTAAATAAGTTCCCGTTAGCATGAACAAAATCTGATACTTCGTGGATGTGCATCCTACAAGAGTCAGTCGATCGCAAACCGCATATAGATCTGATACACTTTTTTTGTGCTCTAAATGCCATTTCACGATCCGTCGAGTTCCCCCAGAATATGATTCCATATCTTAAGGTTGACGTTACGTAAGCTTGATAGGCTGTTAATAGTGTTGATTGGTTTACTTTGTTTTATAAATTGTAAAGCGCATACGAAAACAGATTTAGCTTTTTACATAAATTATTAATGTGATTTTTCCATGTCAATTTACTACATTTAGCCCTAAAAATTTAGTAATGTCCATTTGACTTATTGTATTTCCCTTATAAGCTATATTTAGGTTACCTAATAAATTTTATCTTTGTTTAAATGACATGATTTTTGTTTTATCTAAGTTAATTTTTAAGTTGTTTTTTGTCAGCCAGTCTACTATTATTTCCAGAGTTTGATTAATTTCAGATTCATATGTGTCTAGGTTAAGCCCAGTAAATATCACAGTGCTATCATCAGCAAAAAGAATCATTGATTGCTTAATGGCATAAGGCAAGTCATTTATGTAAATGAGGAATAACAGGGGGCCTAAAACACTGCCCTGCGGGACACCGTAGCGAACTTCTCTCATATCGGATGAGTGCGTCATCTCAGTTTTTGTTTTAAGACATAATTTATTTATATGGGTCATTTGTTTCCTATTGCTAAGGTAGGATTTAATGAAATTATATGCATTACCTCGAACTCCGTATGCATCTAGTTTCTCTAAAAGGATGTTATACGGCGCTCTACGTGTCTCGCCTGCACCACTCTGCAACGAAAGATGACGTGGTGGAGTATGTCCGTCAGAAGGTTGGATGCAGTCTGACGGTGTTCCAGCTGCGGTCGCTTCGCTACGTGCACTTCAGTTCGTTTGTAGTGCGCGTGCCGCGGTTTATGCTGGAAACCGTCGAGTGTCCTGACTTCTGGCCGAAAGGTGTCGTGTTCCGGCGGTTTCGGGGCAACCTACCGGCATCGATCATCACGCCAAGTTTGGCAAAACAGAACCACACTGTTCTGTCACCTCGGTGTTAGTTTTTAAGTTTTATATTGTTATGTATGTTAGTCTATAAGGTATTTGTAACTATGGGCCTCATTGCTCGAAATAAAAGTTTATTATTATTATTATTTAGATATTCATTTAATTTTCTATAAATTAGGTTTTTTACATATTCAAATATAAAGGTAAAATAACAATACCGATACAAAAAATAAACATTATAAAAAACCTAATCTACGGGTGCCGCCAGCAGCGGGGCAGGGCTCAAGCTACCGGTGGTTAGGGCTGCAGAGAGAGGAACCTCCTCACAATGCGTGCCGTGTCGAGGAGTACTGCCTTCTGTATCTGGCCCTTGATCCAGCCATCTAGCGAGAGTCTCTTGAGGTGTTGGTCGAGACTCTTCGCTATAAGACCGTTTGCCGAAACAACTATCGGGACAATGATCGTCGAGTCAACATCCCACATGGTGGTCACCTCGTGAGCCAAGTCAAGGTACTTGCTGAGCTTATCCTTCTCGGCCTTCACGAGGTTCTCATCATGCGGGATGGTGACGTCGACGAGCACTGCCCGGCGTTGAGATCGATCTGTCAACACGATGTCAGGTTTATTGGCGACAATAGTCCTGTCTGTGATAACAGATCGATCCCAATAGAGCGTAGCACGACCATTTTCGAGAACTGGCGCCGGTGTGTACTTATAGTACGGCACTTCAGACTCAACAAGACCGTATTGAAGAGCAAGCTGCTGATGAATGATCCTGGCTACGAGGTTATGTCTGTGCAAGTACTCGCCGTTGGCCAAATGCGAACAACCGGAAATTATATGTCTGAGGGATTCGCCGGGACAACGGCACGCTCGACAAATGTCGACCGTGCCATCCCTCAGAATATATTTCCGGTAATTGTTCGTCATTATGACCTCGTCAGCAATTGCACAGGCAAAACCTTCGGTTTCCCCAAAGAGGTCACCAAACCGTAGCCAGTTCACGGACGCTAAAAAGTCTACGTCGGGCCTTGTTAGGGCCCGGTAGAAGCGTCCGTGTAGCTCCTTGCTCTTCCATACGTTCTTGCGGTCTTCAGTGCTCAACACTGTTGGTCTACGCCAGTTTTCGTTTGCCAAGGAGAGAGGCGTGAGGCTCCTGTCTACTGCAACCACATCACGATGCATCCCACACTCATTGCCAAGGAAATAATCCCTGAGATTGCACACCTCGCGGTTATGGAGATTCTTAGCATTTAAAATGCCTCGACCTCCACATTTCCTCGGGATGTACAATCTCATGACAGATGAGCGTGGGTGCAACATGCGATGTGATTTGAGCAGTAGACGGACCTTCCTATCCAGGGCGTCCAGCTCAGTCTGAGTCCATCTTAGTATGCCAAAGGAGTATGTGAGCAGCGGCATCACCCAGCCATTGAAGGCACGCACCTTATTGCCACCCGACAAAAGACTGTTAAGAACTTTTGTCAAGCGGCAAAAGAAGCGCTCCTTCACTGACTGCTTGACATCGCCGTCCATAACACCCAAAGACTGTGACATACCAAGATATTTGTAGGTTTCAACTTCGGAGAGAGATCTGAGGGTCATTGTCTCAGAAAGCTGCAAATTAGATGAATTTACAACTTTCCCTCTTTGAACATGCATGACCGCACACTTATCTACACCGAATTCCATCTTGATCGCACTACTGAACTCTTGTGTGATTTTCAATAGTGCGATAAGATCTTGGCACCCCGATGCAAACAATTTGAGGTCATCCATGAACAATAAGTGAGAAATGACTTCAGCCTCTCTACGAAGTCGATAGCCAAGCCCGGAATCCTTCAGCAAAGAGCTGAGAGGATTCATTGCTAGGCAAAACCACAAAGGACTCAGACTGTCACCCTGGAAGATGCCTCTTTCAATCCTTATCAAGTTAGGCGAATCAGAGGGGACGTCTCGACCACCTGGTTGACGAAGGACTGTGACCCACTGCCTCATACACACACCTAAAAAGGACCTCAAAGTTGTATCAACTTTATACAACTCTAAGATCCTTTCAAGCCATGAGTGAGGCACCGAGTCATAAGCCTTCTTGTAGTCAATCCAAGCAGCCGAGAGGGCCGCCTTGTTTCGCCTAACTTGCTGACAAATGGTCATGTCTATGAGGAGGAGCTCCTTAGTACCACGGGACCCAACCTTACATCCATTTTGAGCAGAGGCCAAAATATTGTTTGCAATAAAATGTGCATTTAATTTTGTGCTCAAAATGGATGTAAGGAGAAAAAAGATGGTAGGCAGGCATGTAATGGGTCGGTAATTCTTTGGATCCGCGGTACTACCGGACTTGTTATTATTATTATTATTATAAAGTCGAATGCTTTAGACATGTCCATAAAAAGCGCTGATACTGGGACTCTTTTATCTACCTGCGTAATAACTGTTCGCATTAGATTAAATATATACCATACCTTACGTAAACATATTTCCCCTTACTAATAAAAGTGGAGTAACCGCGGAGTAGCTAAGCCATGTTTTGTCCTTATCTGTCATTGTGAACTTTGAATTCGACAGATCCTATGGTGTGTCATCAATGTCTCCCAAATACCTAAATTGCCTAATTAATAAAACTGTCCAATTGTACAAACGTACATTCCAGGTTCCTGCCTTGCTCTCTCTGCAATTGGGACAATCCAAAAAAAAAAAAACTTACGGTTTTTACATTCTAATTCGAAGGAATAAGTAATTTTAAGACACCAATTTTATTAATTTTGTATTTGACCCAATAGTATTGTTTTAATATATTTATTTATTTAGCAGATATTTTATGGACGACATGATTATTTTTAATTTAAGTGTAAGATACACCTAGGAGGGTTCCAAGCCAAAAACGAAAGTCAAACAAAGGTCAAATATACTTTCGTCGAAATGTCCGAAATGGATAAATTTTTCGAAATCTTAATAATACAGAACGACTTTAAAACCCTAATCCTCGAAATGGTTCAAATTAGAGTATTTTAAAAAATATGAACATTCCCAATTGTCATTTACCTTGCAATATATATATTGTTATAATATATTTCGGCGAACCTACATTTGTCAAGTTAGTTTAAGTTTTAATTGTAATTCCTGATTGGAGTGTGAAAACCAGCAGCGTTGCTGATTCTCATAATTTTTAATTTCACCGTACTTGCTTTGAGTAGGTATGTACCTACTTTTTAAAACAACCTCTTATTCTTGAGCGTGTAACCTTATGTGTTAATCTGTGTGTTAATCGCGTTGGTAAATAAAAAAACATTTATTTAAGTATGTTATTATTTTATTAAGATAAGGACAATGTATGGCTTAGCTACTCCACGGTTACTAAGCGTTTCTAAACAATGGTTATTGAGTTGAAATACTAATTAGTTTGGAAGATTAGTGAAAGATTGTGAAACAAAATAAAGCCAGCAAAAAGATATATTCATGCATATTACCATCAAAATTACAGATATTCTCGTAGAAGTTACTTAGGTGTTGTTATGGTATTGTGTATTTGGGCGATTTTCAAAAAAAGTGTACATTGTGGTAGGTATGATATGATAAGATTGATAAGATACGGTAGACAAAAATAATAGTTTTCAGTTTATTGTGTTCACTATACGAGTAACATCAGTAATATCAGTATCCTTTATATTTGTAAACACTTTCACTAGTAGGTTAATTAGTAAGATAGGTTAAATAATACATTTTCAGCAAGACACTGATTTTGCTTTTCCAGTTTAAATTTACATTTCATTACTAGGAAATGATTTTTTTTAAGTACTAGGTAAGGTATTGTAACGCATAAAATGGCAAGAAATAGTTTTGCATGACATTTGTGCAAGAGGTTCTGTTCTACTCAGCATAAACATAATTGCTTTTGACATATTATAATTGTATTGTCATCATTATGCTAGCTCTTATTTACTTGACAGTAATAGCAGTCGTGATGAAAACAATACGATAGCAATACGTGTAGAGATAAAGTAGACCATCGGACTCACTCAGAGTCAGTTAATGACGATTAAGTCGTTCTTTAGTGTACATTTTTCAACACAATTTTGAAAAATGAATGAGTTGATTGTCTCTGAAATATGTCTGAGTGAGGCAGTAAGTCCTTTGCTTAGTTTTTATATCGTGAAGCAAAACCTTTACTTTAACTTAAAAGGTCTCTGCAAAACGCAATCAAATCAAATTCAAATCACAGCAAAATCTCAATACATTCCCTGAGAAACTCGGGAATTACTGAAATTACATGGCAACTCGTTAAGGAATCCAGATTAAAGAGTTGGACTTAAAAAAAGGGGAAAACGTCTCAGTAAGGCCGGCCGCAAAATTCTTAAACGCAGTCCGGGGAAATGGGATGATTACTTCATCAAAACACACTTTAAACGTGTTACGTAAATCTAGTACCGCTCGGCCCCAACCTCCCCTCAAAGGGTGTCGGGTGGACAGGGGTGACTCTCCCCCTAGGAAGTGGGGGTAAGACGATATGGGCGAACGTGAGCGCCGTCAAGAAACCTTGATTGCTTTTTTAATTAGTTTTTTTTTCGCGTTCCCCCTTTTTCGCATCTTGCCGATCGTGCAAGAAATATGTACTTCGATTTTTTACGCGTGCGTTATGTAACAACTGTTTGTTGATAAGCAATGTTTTTTGGTTATTATACCTTGTAATTATAACTTTGTATAACCAAATATATCGCACACTTTGGCTCTGAAATGGTAATTAGTTTTTGGACATCAATGACATTTTTCATTATAAACGCTACCAATTAAATTAAGGTCCTACTTTTTATCTTGAGTGTGAAAGAGTTAAATAAAGCGTAATATTTTGTTTTGTGAAAAAAGTAAGGGTTATTTGTAGATGGTTTTATAATAACGCAAGATTTTAATAAACGAAGTTTGACTTTGAGTCAATCGACCCGTTAACATCCATTTAAACCTTCTAAAGTTTCCTCTCGACTACAAAATGAATATTAACTTCAAAAATATCTAAATTAATTGCAAACCACGCAAATTTTAGTGTCCATTTCTCCCGTCAACGGCGTGAAATCAAGAGTGGGGCGCGCAGGAATGTCCATTAGTTGTCCATAATATCCGCGTAATGAGGGGAGAGCGGGCTCAATCGGCCATGCCGGCTTAACGTTCTGACACGTAGGAATAATTTGAATTCATTAGATTGTGATTTTTTAACTCTAGAAAGGCATCAAATTTTTGGTCAGAACACCAACTTAAACTTAAACTTGAATTGCGGATTAAACAAAACTATTAAAAGTAATACAGGCATTTATTATAATTATTTAAAAAACAAATACAATTTAGTTTTTGTTTGGTCAGTAGGTAACCATCATTCTACTAGTACGTTTACATGATATAGGTATACTTACTAAGTTTAGTTAATAAGCTGGTAATATAATAATTTAATTAGGTAGTTATCACCATTTATTTTCGTCCAGAATTAAAAAATCTGTTACTTTTACATAGTAAGTCCTGAATGTAAAATAACAGATATTCAATTAATGAAAATTTATATGTAAAAAACGCCGTGAATTTATAAGCACCGTCACAAAAATGTTTCTAATTACTCCGAATCAGAATTCAATACCCCGTATGCAACGCACACACGTCAAGCAGAGATATATAAAACACACGCACACATAACCAGTCAGTTTTAAGTCTCGCGTCCCCACTAATTTATACGTTCTTTCGCTTTCATTATAATTATTATTCTTGGCAATTTATTTTCGCACACGAGGGGGCAGCCCCCCTAAGGGGGAAGGGAGGAACTTCTTACAAATTCCCGTTTTTCGGTGGAACTTAACGCACCCTTTCTTGGCCCTTTTTGTTTTTCATCACATTAACTTTTGAAACCGGGATAATGTGTTGCAAATGTGTGGGTGCAAATGAGTGTAATCAAGGGATCTGTTTACGTCTGTAGGTTTCATTTACAAAAAAAAATATGTTTGATTAAAGCAGATAAAAAATGTACTTTCGTGAAGACTTTGAACTGCAAATTAGTAATTAAGAATGACAATTATGTACCTATTATAATAATTAATGTTATAATAAAATTAATGACGAGACTGAAGATTTTTTAAAGCTACAAACTTTGTATTCACTCTATAACATAGTAAATGGAACAACTTGAAACTTTACCCACATAACACCTAACTATCTCGACGTCTCCACAATTTCGTCTGAAACTCTAAAGTACACAATTTACGGTACAACGTTCACATGCACAGGGAGCGGCGGGAACTTCTGAGAAACAAAAGCGATTACGACAGACTTCGACTACTCGAAAACAAAACGCAATTTTCTCTTAAGAAAATGAGGGAACTCTTTCTCCCCATTGAAAAATCATCAACACCCCCCGCGTATGTACCCTCCACCCGCCTTCTTAGGGGGGAAGATACGCCGCCGACTTGCGTACGCTTTAATTAAAAATAAAACATAAGAACGATGTAACTGGATGAGCCGAGGAGCGAAGGAAAAATGAAAGAGAAAGCCGTCCACCCCCTCCTGAGGAATGGGCGCCTCGAAGACGGGAGAGGGGCAGCCGAGTCAGTCGCGCGGTGGCCGCCGGGGGGCGCGGATCCACCCGCATGCTGCTGTGTCACAACGAAATGACATCACTTTTCTTGTCGCTAATGAAGAGTACGTCCTCAATGGCCTTTTTGCTCGACTTTTTTTTCTGACCATGGGGTTTTATCCTTTTGCTAATTTATTTAATTATGACATCTCAGAGGTTTCAACAGAATTGGGTTACGTGGAAATTTTCATTTTCTCCTCAAAATCTTTTTTTTAATGTACCTACGAAGGAAGACAAGTAGCGACGGCAAGAAAGTCTCAAAGCCGTATAACAAAACGTCGAAGTCGTCTAGACGTTTTAATTTTCCTATTGGGATGTCTGCGAGGCATCGGCGGATCCGAGTCTTTTCATTAGTCGCGAACACATGTGTAGGAAATCTTTGATGTCAACGTCGTTAGTGGCAAGATAAGGGTATTATGGTTCAACAGAGACGGCGCTTTGCTTTTCTTTTTATGCGCTTTTGTTACAGAATACTCGTAAGGAGGTAGAATAAGATCGCGCAGGATTTTTTAAACAAGAATTTCATTAATTAAAGAGTCAATACACCTGCCCACATGCCAGTTTTCACTTTTTGTATTCACTTACCAAAATAATAGCATAGTAAAAAAGAATATTATAACTGTTGATTACGCAGAGGAAGCGGAAAAAGGGTAGAATTTAAAATATCTAAAGTTCGAGGGAAATTGCGAGTTAATAGACCAGCATTCAGAAGTTAGTAGCGACTTGTTGAATGATTTCGGTCTTGTACTGAATAAAAGTTAATTCAGCTACAAAGCAGAAAAATGTTTAGACGTGCTTAAAATTATACGGGAAACAGAAGATTACAGATGTGCCTGACAAACAAAGCGTCTTAATTCATGTAAAGCCGAGCCACTAGACAATGCAAAACACGCTAAACAACTTAAAAGGAAACAGTCAGCAATCGGATGATCCAACAAAAGCAGGCAGATGTATTCCAAAACAAACCTCTTCGCATACGCTCAACACTTAACCAAACAACTCGACTCGGCACACGCTCATTCAATTTTCTAACCCATTTACGTCTCAGACAGACGGGAAAAAAGAATTATTCCTCGACTTTTTCGAGCATATTCCGCGGTATAATTTCATAAGCAGTGTGTGTTCCTTTTGCCCCGTTTCCCCGATTTGAATTGATTAGGTCTGGTTCACATCGGCTGAATGCGGGTTGTAGTTCGGTTCTTTTTTCAGCGGATCCGTTTTCCGATGCATTTATGGTTGTTGGAAGTCATTTGTGTTCGTTTTTTTATCGGCTCAGTATTTGATTTGTGTGGGGGCTGCGCGGCTTGCTAATAGGAGAGAAGTAGAACTACTTAGGAGGAATAACAAGTAAAATGGTGTTTAAATATTCAGACTTGTGTTTAGGTAAAGTAGGACACACATTGATTTTCTTAATGTCTATCTAGCAAATCGAAATACCTATAGTTTGCTACTAAAGCTTTTTTATGAATAAATTAAGCACATCACTACTTCTTTATTTAAGTGAAGAATGAGGTGCCTCCACCGATCGATAGCAAAATATAATTTTATTCAATACACACATAAAATCTTACGCACACCATTAAAAACGTGTATTATCCGTACCGAGGGTGCCAGTTAAGCTTAGGCCTGCTTAATGATCCAATTCCTGTCATGTTCAGGAAAGGGTTTACCCCCTAAAAAACTTGAAACAAACGCCGCAAAAACCGAAGACGTTTCTCTCTATCGCACCCGAGGGGGTTAAGGGTGGCAAGGAGGAGACGTGAATAATTATAAAAGAAATAAGATAGACATTGACTGCGCCGCGTCAGGCGTAGATGAATAATAATGGATTTTTGTTTACGTGTGCAACGGCCTTTATGAGCTGTTATAAGGTTTTATAGGCCGAAATGTTGTGGTAAAATATGTTATTAAATCAGGTTATTTTTAGCCTTTAGTACTGAAAAATTCTGTGACACAGTGAATACGCAGAATTGATAAATTTATCTAAGATGATATTACAGAAATAACATACGTGACTGTAAACAGACACCGTTGTATAGTAATCATTGTGAATATGAGTATCATTTAATTATCCAACAGAAATATAAGGTTTTAATAATCAAACAATTAGTTTTTGATCTTGGTACAATCCGTCACGAAGAAACCTTTATTAATTTACACTCAGTCTAATTTGAGGAAAACGTCAATTCGACGACGAATAGACCAGACGATATCCAATTGATTGACTTCAATATCATATCTTATTAATGTGAGTGTACTCACTCAACATGTTGCAAAGAGCTCGATAAAAGAATAGCCAGTGGAGCGAAAGCAATAAACAGTGCCAGGAGACTGGAGTGCAGGAAAAGTAATCACGGGCTAGGTAACTTTGTTTGGTTGCTTCACGGATTTTATGAAAATATTTTATATGGATGTTGCGGAGTACTTTTAAATACGAAGTTGCACTGTGAATTTTAACATATAATAATAAAGTCTTAGACAAGAAACTGTAGGTCAGTTTCTAGTAGGGTAATAAAAAAAATTAAATGATGGACGAGTGTCTGGTCTAGCCAGTAGACGTATTAGTTTGTCACAGGCAAGTAGTTAGTTGACTTATCATGGTCCATTGTAGGTGCACATTTACATTCAATTGAACTAGTAGATACTTAGGCAAAACAAATTTTATATACATACACACAAGATGTGGAGTTGGAAAATGTAATTAATGTTATAAATTTGTCATATTTTTTTTTCCCAACCTAGTATAATGTATGAATCACCTGTAATTTTCTCAGGTCCTCAGTTAACTGAATCTAGTGGGGCGAGGAGAAGCGGGCGAAGCGGCACTGTAAACTGATTAGATGTAAAATTGTTAGCCGGGACCACTTACATGCACCTCGCTGCTGGCAACTTGCGTTTGAAGTGAAAATTGAAGGCTAATTTGTGTGCTCTTTCAATATCTATAAGCTGTTGTGGAGATTGTTTCGGTTTACGAGATATGAAATAGAAAAAAACGCCGTTAAACATCAGTATTGCTTGTAAAAGTATATCTCTACCAGTTCATTGAGAATAAAATCAAGATAAACAACTGTTGTCAGTACGTATCAAGTTATATTTAATAAAGTTATGAGCTGCTACAATTATAGCGATGGGTCCTATGTACTATCATATCAGCTGAAAGAGGTCCACTGCTGAAAAAAGGCCTTAGCCAAGGATCTCGACAACACAGTGGCGTTTTCTTATATACGAGTATGTATAAATGTTAATTTAACTCATTGCTCATAGAAATTCAACGGTTCTAGATCAAACCAATAAAAACAAAAAAATGATACCGGGTTTCAATTTTTAAATACCATAAATAAAGCATTCTCACTGAAAGTGAACTTCAATCAACGTCATAATACTTTGGAATGACGATGGAAAAAATTATTATTCCATTCATATTTTTTTTAACTATTATTTGTATACATCGATCGCAAGAATCGCTTTACAATTGAAACTGTAAAGTGTAAGCCTTACATGAAGGTACTTAAGCCTAAGCTACTCATCTACCGACTCTACTGCCTACGAATTTGTCGTTAATGTTTCCACAAACAAAACCTTATTATTTTGGTCCAGCCCCTTGAACCGTCTAGACTGCACCGGAACTTAAAAATTCCGTTTTCGGCAAAAATAATAAAACAAGATCACATGCACATAGTGTAATTAAAGAGTTAAAATGAATATTTAAACGCGGGGGCGACGTCACAATGACATTCGGAACGCCAAATCTAGAAAGATACTCATTTTTGGGAGTCAAGTTGTGCGCTTTGGCACACTGGGCGCGAAATATACAGATAATTAATCGGCTTCGATAACTGCTTTATCTTAAAAATATGATAAAAATAAAAGAAATGTAACTAAAAACTACAACCGTTCTTCCCTTGTTTTTATTTTAGTCATTCGTAGTCACAAAGATGTACGTAATTTTTTTTTGTCACCCTATAAAGGTGTAGCAATGCATGGTAAAAGAATCGTAACATTTCATTTTAATCTTACTCGTCTTACTTCTTAGTAAAATTATAAATGGGAAAGTTTGGATGTGTGTTACTCAATCTATGTGAATAGGGTCTTGATGAAATTTGGCACAGATATAGATTACAGTCTGAAATAGCACAGTATAGTCAGGGAATAGCGATAAATCACTTCTACGCGGACGGATTCTCGCCTAAAAACTAGTAATAACATAAATATATAATGTGGAACAATTACGTTGAAATCATAAAACAGATACCAAAAATTATTTACAGGTTGTTTAGTGGACTTTATGAAGCAATGTTCCAGAAGAGAACATTAGAAATAAACAATAAATACATTCGAATCATGTTATCCGTTAGTACCGTTTAGTGATCATCGAAAGTCATTGTTTAATGGTGCATTTACACAGACAATTGTTTGAACAATAATTGCCTGTCAACAGTACGGTCGTCTCATTCTATTACACATACTTTATAGAAAGACAGCTATTGTTGCCGGCTATAAATTGTCGGTAAAAGATGCCCGTGTAAGTGCGCTGGTCATGAAAAGCTGCCCATCTCATTGTACCACCAACTTAACCGCCGGCGGGACAAGTCAAAGATACGGATACACGGCGAGGGGCGGAAATGTTTGCCAAAAATTATAATTTTAATTGCGGGCCCTTTCTCCCCACTCGCCCCGACGAGAGATAAATGTGAAGCATCTGAACGTTGCGAATTGAATAAGCAGGTAAAATTGAGTCATCGAAACATTACTTCAAATTGCAAAGAGTTTCAATGTAATAAAATGTTTTTTTTTTGTGTTAAACGTAGTACTTGTACTAGTCTTAATTGAAAGGAACTTACAGCCCCTATGTACCCTTCTGACTTTTTTGCTACTATCGCGTTTGTTACTTTAATAGGGTTATTTTACTCTTTCATCAACATTCACGTAACTTATTATATGACTTACCTCTTTCCTTTTACTCTTCCGTCCTTAATAAAAAGACATTAGGCTTATGAAGTTCATACACTTACACAACTTTTTCCTTTTGATTAGCACTACTGTGCCACTAAAGCATGCATAATTTAATTTTATAAAAGCCTATTTAATAGTACGTGTAAAACCAAATAAAACACCCTTATTAAAGTTAAACTAAGTAGGCAAAACGCTCCATACAAATGCGAGTAAACTTAATTTGTTACCCGCGTCTCTCGTTAGCCAAAATAAATCTCATTTCCTCCAAATTAACGACTTCCCAAACACACACACATTGCGTGAAGACAAAGGAGCCAAAAATCTACAAAAACCAGTGCGCTAACAATTTCCTCCATTCATTATCCCTAACTGCATTCTGCATACAGATAATGGGGAAAATTTTGGGAGCGTATAATTCGTAAGGGTTTTTGGGCGCGCGTTTATTTGGCTTCGTTTGTTTTAATAAATTACGAAAGCCCTTTGATCAAAACTATGAATATACAAAGATGCTAAGGTTTTTTTACAACGATTTACATCTGTGTTAAAATGGATGTGGTAAGGTAAAGCTTGACTGCACTATTCTTTAAAAAGGTATCATTTTCTCATACACATTCTAACTTAAGTCTCATAGTTCAGCAGTGGACGTTTCGTCTTAGATGACGATGATGGTGACACTACAGTATTCATGTTTAATCGTTACGTAAGTAAGTAACCAAGTTACAGTCTCAACTCCAAAACTGTTTGTGCAATTTATAAGTTTTTATTTCCCCATCAGCATTCGACATCAGGGTTTTTCCTAATGAAGTACTTCACAAATTATTAGTATACGTAGCTGTAGATAGCTGCATACTCGGGAAGTCTTTTAATATATTTGGTTTTTGCGGAGACGTCGGTTTTCCCGGTAAATGCTCTAGGGTTGGAAAAGTGTTGAAAAGATAAAGATACGATGAATTATTTTTAGTGGTACAGTCAACGTCAAAAGTAAGTGATCAAAATTAACGTTTCAAAACATGTTCAAGTATGACGCCCCAGATAAAACAGATTATAACAAAGTGTAATTTTCAACTGAATATTTAATTAGTCAAAAGAAAATGATCATAAACGATGCCATAACTGTCTCTTCACAGAAAATTTAAATAAAGAATATTTCCTTGTTCTACCCAAGTGTCAAGTGTCCAACAAGATAAAGTCAAAATGACAAAATCTCCAAATGAAAACTAGTGTAATCACGGATTTATTTTAAATGTTTCAAAAAAAAACAAAGCGAAGTAGTAGGAACTTATTTCAACCCTTGACGGAAATGAGAGGTGTTATAGTTGTTTCGCGTGTTTGCCTTACGAGTATAAACCGACATTAACCGAACGTCTGACTTGTATTCCGAGGTGGTCTTGAGAAGACATGAAGGCCCAAACATTCATATTCACTTACATGTGATAGTTTGGTAGTATTACTGACTATTGCTATTCTAGAAAATCCGTTTAATTTGAAAGACTCAGTAATGATATTAACTATTTGACTGGCATGTCACTTACTTATGACACATTACGAGCTAATTTACTTATGCTAAACTACAATAATCAGAGACATCTGTCTTAATTTATTGTATATACTATTTTGAGACCCTATTTCATCAGTTTCTTTTGCTGTTGACTGTACGATTAGAAATAAAAGTAAAGTTTTTGCCGCTACCGTTTATTTTACTAAAGGTATCGAGTTACTAATTATTTTGCCATGATATGATTTGATATTTGAAATAAAACGTAAGGTACTCATAAATTTACTTCTTTATGAGTATCTAACCATTAGATTAGGAGACCATGTATGTTGTCTTATTTATATGGTGCTATGAGCGAAAAAGGTAGTTACGTTATTCAATTTGCCTCCCACTCTTAATAAAATCACAAAAACAGTAAACGATAACAATATTACATGATCATCAATAGTAAGTAGATTATTAAGTTTCAATTACCTAGATGATTAAAAAACATGAAACTATATCATGGTCCCACGTTGGGCGCCACTCAACGTGTTGATTTAAAAATTGAAGCCAAAAGTAAAAATTATCGCGCATAAATATCGCTAAGTCAATCCCTAATGCTCATAAGAGTGGAATAAGCCAGTTACTTAAGAAAAAATATCGACACAGCTAGAACGAAATCACGAGCACTGAAGTCTGGAAGCAAATCTTATCCAATATCTACATTTTTTTTACATTTTCCTACGTTACTCATGCAGTATCTTACTAAAGCAAAGCTTTAAGGCTCAAGTGATCTTAAGTTAGGCTTTGTGAATTACTTACAAGCTGGCTGTTATGATCTATGATTTTCTCCGCATGATAAAATAATCTAGCTAAAATCATAAAAGTATAGATCTAATCCCAAATTAGGTATAAAAATTACGTGAATGTAAGTAAGCTTTGATAATTATTAAGTAGAGCAAAAAAATGCAAGAAACATTAGAATTCAGTATGTTTAGTAGGTAACCAATATAAATCATCCACATATTTTACGACATAGTTTGCAGTAGTAAAGATACCAAAACACTACAAACCTAGTCACCAACTCGGAGTATTTCTTATTATAAATTCCAAGTATACGAGGTTTCTTCAGACTCTCCAATCCTTCCGCCTCCGACAATCTTATCCGCATTTGCTTATTACTCCTTAAGGAACTCCGGAGTACTGGAAATACCTTTGAGCTTTTTGCCTTGAGGCTTAGATTTTTTAGGATGCTGGGTGAATTTGATGTGGGGAAAATGAGTTAAGTATATTAAGATGTTATGCTGCGTTATGTCCTTTTACAGGGTGAGAAGGGTACTGTGATTGCCTTGGAAGTGGGTAGATTCAAATAAAAATGTAATAAAAATGTAGTCTTCAAAATTCTTTTGGATTTTGTAATCTGAATATCGGTTCAGAAGATTTGTTGCACTAACAGAACGGAGCTTAGCTTATTGGGTATCAACTCCATATAAATTTAAAATATGTGTTGTGATGGGTTTCAAATTGTCCTCACTATAATAATTATCATATCCCCCTTAAGACGTCCACTGCTGAGTTGCTTCTAACTATACGAGTATGTCTCTGTCGTAGGAAATTTAAATCGTGACATTAAATACTTTAACGCGCATTTTTTTGTTACTTAAAGTCACCTACAACCCTTTTAAGCAAACCCTTGAGTTCACTCTTTCTTAGACGGATCAAAAATAATAATTACCTATGCAAAAAGGCAAGAGGCTCTGACCACTCGAGCCTTCATAAGGGCAGGCCCGTTGTCTCAAGGACCTCGTCTCGGTCTTCGCTACTGTTTTAAAAATGTGCTTCCGCAGTGTCTGTTGAAATGATATGGTTCTATATATTAGCCGGTATGTTACATTAGAGTATGGCAGCGTCATTTGGAAATTGTTATTTATTAAATACTTCAACTTTGTTGGCCAACTGACGGTTTAGTAAGGCAATATACATTATTAGGTATCTAAATTATTTAATAAACATTATGACTGATGACATCTGATGACAAAACTATGCCAAATACAAACTATCCTAATGCCCATAAAACCAAATAATCACACAAATTAAATTAAAATACATTCATGGTTATTTTGTATGCATTAGGTACAATATAAAAAATATACCCGGCGTCCTTATAAGTATAGTAAACTCCATTGACCAAGCCTCTTTGTACTCCGCACTAATAAGGTGCAGATTGACGTGAGTTGTCAGTATAAGCAACGCTGTCAATATTAGTTAACCGTAATGGAGACTTGGCCACGCCCTTAGTTTATCGGCAAGGTCTCTTTCCAACACAACACGGTCCGATTCGCCGCTTCTTCATCGACTACTCTTACCTATCGAATATTTCAGTGTTACTAGTATTAAGAGTTCGTACTTAATTGATTTTTTTCTTACTGACTAGCTACCTCTTTTATTGTTATACTCGTATTATTATACATAGGTTAATTTATTTTGTTTCACAAATCGTCAAATACTTAACGGCAGCAGTTGATAGTGCCATTTACATTATTGAATTATTAAATACAAGCGATCCGCCCTCGGTATTCTCAGGTTTAAATAGAATACAAAAAGTATACATTAGTCAGGGATGATGCAGATTCTTATTTGTGGAATAATTCTAAACTGGTTCAAAAGTTCTCTTTATAATATGGAATAAAATTGCGAAAAGAAGTTGTAATTGCTTTTACATTGTATTTTTTTCATAAAAATCCAGTTAAATCGGATATAAAACAAATAGGGACAAACCCAAACTCGCGTGCCGATGCCCACTTAACTTCACGTCAAAACAAGAAGTTTTTTATGCTGACAGTAATGTAACGTGCATTGAATCGTCTAAAAATATCAATAAGAAAGACCAACAAAATGATTTTTAAAGGTTCAAAAGTATTATACCTTCTCGGTATTGATACATTATATTATATAAAATAGCGAGCAGGAACAAACGCATTTGTATAAATTAAAAAACAAAACACATGCCAGCAATACACTTAAAACATTCGCACGATGTAACCCAGAAGGAAAACTTTTTTTAAAAATGAAAAAAATTTTCTTAAAAAATTCGTTCTCTCACAATGAATAAAGCACCCCATTCATGTCACAATAGAGGTTTTGTGCGGAGGTTACGTGTGTCACAATGTATGCACTCAGTGAATTGTTTTTGTTTTCCCTCTGCTTTCTCTTTATTTCGTTTCCTCGATTTTTCATATTTGAGAGTATAATTTTACAGCGAGTTTTCTTGAGACTGGTCTGAACTATGCGCTTAAGGAGCGTGTAAAGTTGGAAATGCACGCTTGAATTTTAAACCATCGTTCCAAGATCATTTTTATTTTATTTTACTTAATCATAAGTATGTAAGTAAAACACAAACATCGATACGACACGAAGACACGATCTATTTGCAAAAAAGTTCACTGATCAAAAATCTTAGGTATCCAGATATCCATTCTTAGAAAACTCAGCTATGATTGCGGTATATGAATTCTGTAAGTACCTCATTTATATTTTTGAGTAACGGTGCCTATGTAGAAATATTTTACAATTAATCTGAACTCCGCTGATATTCTTAGTATAGTTTTTGCCTGCATAGCGTCCATGTAATTATCATCAATATATCTTAGACATGATAATAACCCTTCCTTCATTCTATAATGTATTTCTTGTATTATAATTGTAAGTGACACAAGTGAAATTTGATCCCAATTCCCTTTGAAACAGTTTGAGGGCATCGTTACTACATGCAGTTAAAATTACTCATTAAGATCAATGCCAGTGTGATTGCAATTTGCAATCGAGCCGGATTTAATGAGGGTTGATTCAGTAATCATGTGACTGTTTCGTCACCTACATCTCTAATTAATGACATGAGTCAACGAGTCGGGTGTGTTGGCTCGATTCATGTGTCATCAAAGCCACATACACTCTGCAGTGCTGCATCATAAGTATAATTAGAAGCATAATATGGTAATCGATTTTGCAATCCAACTGCAATCCTAAATGAAATATAGGTACTTGTAGCATGTAGTTGTGAAATCCGCGTGATTAGGTCACAGTCATTATATCGGCATAACTTAGATACTATTTCTTTTAGTCAGCACAAAACATTTTGCAGTAATGAAATGTTTAATGGCTGTGTAAAAACATCTAGCTGGATATACCAAAATCTAATAGTTTTTGTTTTTTTACTACAGAATTTAATTAAGACCACCAGTGAAAGACTTACAGTTAAGAAAAAGAGATAAGAAGCCCGAGAGAAGTCTAATTGTGTTTTAAATCAATACTTATACTCATTCTAAATATAACCAAATGTAGCACTTAATGAAAATTATTTTTACTTGTACACAAGGGAAACTGAACGAAGTATCTTTTTCCCTCATCACAATGTAAATAAGACGTATAAAGGTACGTCTTTCAGTTTCCCTTACTGTACCTATGGCAGATAGAACTGTACCAGCCAGCAGCGTCTGTTGCAACTTGCAATTCAATAATCGAAAACAAATTACAATCGAGTCTAAACGGTTCGTTCGAATCCGTGCATGATGAGCACTCTCTGTTGAATAATTTGATAGTAATGAATATGGCGAAGTAATATCTACGAAATTAGGCATTTATTCACTAATATTGTACAATTCCAAACACGTATCATCAACTTTATTAGTTTGATTAGTTGTTATATCCATAAAATTATGACAAAGATTGTTGACTTTCGTAAATGCTTTCTATTAGGCGTAACATTTCAATTTTGAAGACCAAGAAAGGAACGCCCATTTGAAATAAGTCAATTTCATTAGATGTCAGCGTCTCCACAGAGAGCATAAAAATTTGGTAATGTTTCTACTTAAGAATATGGTAACCCCAATTGTGACTGGCCACTAAAGGTCACTGGCGTTACTCGATCGAGACCGAGATTGCACGCGTATTCCAATTGAATCGTGTTCCAAAATTGAAACAGCAGGTATCCTACACGTAGATAAGTTTCGCTACGTATAACATCTCTAAGGCCATCTTGTATTTGTCCTACATTTAAAAATTCGTTGCGTAATTTGAATTTGGTATTTTCTCTAGTTCGCAATACTTAATACTTGTAAAGAACATCGAAATTTTATTTATTCATAGTCCTCTAATATTTATTTATCTATTATTATTCATACCATTTATATTTGAGTACCTCGATTAGTTTTGTCTTAATTTAAATACGCTTAGTTTAAAAAAAATGTAGATTAAATAGTTAAGTTCTTATTGCTCAAATAAAAAACTTTATTTATTTAATTTAACCGATAGGTAACTAGTGATCTAAAAATATATTTAACGAGTTTAATTAACTTAAACCAAGTTTCAACATTTTAAAATTAGCTTGTTTTATAACTGTTCCTGATTTCGGCCGCTTAAGCCTATTTGCCATGCTTAACTTTTTCACGCTTGGACCTAAAAAAGTCTAATAAATAGGCAGTTTTAATTAAAATAATCGACGACGCAAAGTTAAATAAAAATAAAAATGTAAACAATAAACTTCACAGGCTAAATGAGCATTATTTTTAAGAAATGATTGGCAGCAGACGTTCCATTTTCAAACGTCACGTGACCCGACTAGACAGGGGTCGTCGCCGCAGACGTTTGAAATTTCAAATTTCTAACGTTAATTTGAAATGCAAGGGTGTGACCGCGAATGGAATACAATACGACAAATTTAACAAGGTCTCCCGATATATCGTTATAGAGTTAGTTCGTGGTCTTGGATGTGTAATACAGAGGGTACATTAAAATTGGTTTGAAGGTAGCCTTTAGCGGCTGATGACAGGTTACTGAGCTGCATGTGCATTTTAAATGTTAATAATTCACTGGCATGATTGTCTAGTCCGTTTAAAATTACCGGTTTTGAATTTAAATGGTTCGTTAAATTGTTGTGTGGTTTTCGTAGACATAGTAGAATAATTGTACGATAACTCGTATATATACTAATTACTTATTAACCATTAACTCGTTCCTTTTTCTGTGCATGAGAATTATCAATAAGGAAAGACTTAGGTAATTGTGATTAACTGACTCCGAGTGTGGCTGTAAAACAATTACTTAAGTAGTTGCAGAAAATCTTGACATGTAAGTACCTGTACAATTTTTGACTGTTACCTACGGCGAGTTCCTTGTACCTGATTAAATAACCGACAAAATGTGTTACAGTTATAAAAAATACCATGCAATGATTATATTAGATATAATAATTTCATTTTGATTTATAAATGAAGAGAAAATGACATAGGTACAATGTACATTATGAAGCAAAAAAAGCTAAATATTTTAATTTATACCTATATAAATATTGCCGACTTACGAATTTACGAAACATTGTGTAACGTAGTTTGATTTGTTTATCGCCTGTTCCAATATCGGATAGAAGCCAAAAACTTTTAATTAATTACGATTTGTTTATTTTGTAGGGCTTTTATTTGTTTATGTTTACGTTGTGTATATTGGGTTAATTTGCTGAATTTTGGTCCTTACACATAATAGGAACAAATATTGTTATGGTGCCTAAGAGCTGATATGTAAATGGATGTGGAAGGTTGTCACGGGATCTTCCTAGTTGACTTACTTTGAACTAAGTTTGAGCTCGGTACATTACCGTCAACCGTCAATTAGGTACCCAGTTGTTTGATCCCGCATTTAGGTACCCAGTTGTTTGATCCCGTCAATTAGGTACCCAGTTGTTTGATCTCAAAAATATGACAGACTTACTATGGTCCGTCATTTGGTCTAGCTCACCTTTAAAGGTTGTTTAAGCAATCCTTATAAAATCTTAACTTTATTTAATGTCGTGAGTAACCTTGCCTTACTTTAGAGAACTAGAGAATTGAAACCTTAGTGAAAAAATACTCATATTAATAAAAAAAACCATCACTAAATATAAGATCTAAGTGGACTACACGTTTTTCTTTTAAAAAACCGCAAGCGTGGTAAGTGATCATTATAATTGTATGCGTCCGGGTGATTCATTAGGGCGCCTCCACACGCTTTCAGCACATAATGAAACGCTTGCGTGCGCGTCGAGTGTGTGCGCCGTTGGTTTGGTATGGATGAGGCTTCATTAAATGGAAAGATCGGCCCAGAAGGCTGCGGCACTGAGTGCCCTCTCCCTTGCATCTCAGAGGCGCGTAACGAAACAAGAATATGAGCAGTCAAGTCAGGTGTGTTATGGTCTGTATTGCCACCACACAGTTCTTTATTCGCTATAGTGAGGGGCTATTACTTCTATTCCTCTTAAAAATAGCACTTTTCAGCGCCAACTCCATTTGGTATTTCATGAGTCACTTTGGCCAAGAAAGAGTAAACAATCAGGGAATTACCCTGCAGTTTACATTATTATTACTAGAGATAAAAAAAATACATTATTGAATACTGAAAAATGAAACATTAAATTTTTATTTACAGTATTATTTTATGAACACATCACCAACATTATTAACAGTCATTCACGATAAAATAATTTTAAAAGTCTCTACCTACAAGGACTTTTACTTCGGCCCGGCTTAGCAAAAAAAAACTTGAAAGATCCTCACTATTCTTTCTCCAGATGACGGATGGCTCGGGCCGGCCATTCGTTTTTCTGCACGACACTCGCACTGCGAACTCCACACGGGAGCCGACAATATCTACCACGAGCAGATTTAAATAAAAAAAGACAATGGTAAGTGGATTGTCCTTTCTGATGCCACGCAAAGCGTACGAGTCAGTTTATCATTATGATGTACTAAATTTATTATTCGAAAGCAATATATTGTCAAATAGGGACCGTTTTTGTAATGCAATAACAAAAAGCCAGAAAATGATAGTCACTTATTTTCTGCGAAAAGTCGCTAACTTCTGAGTTTAGCCTTGATTGATTTGGATGGAACCATAGATATGTATAATAGCAACTAAATCAACTCTTCCAAAACCTCACCATCAAATTTTCAACACAATCTAACCCAAACACAAGCAAACAAATTAAAGCAGACACATGGTAAACCCTGATTTATAAACGGGCTTACCCTAAGCTCCGGCGCAGCGGTGTGGGGCACGCACCACGTGTAGCCTAGATCCTTGCACACGTAGCCGCGTCGGCAAATACTACCGTAAACCGTAACTACTGAGATAATACCTAGTTCAAAATGTGTCTTTATTGAGTTGCCTGAGCGATATTGCGAAATATCTTTTTACAAACTGCCTTTACCATATTGTAGCAAAATAAAGTGCGATATTGCTTAGCCAAAAGTCAAATACGGGCCCTACGTCACTGGGAACGCATCGTCAATCTGTAAATCAAGTAACCGTAGCAGAAAAAAATGATTTTAGAAGATGCTGTTATGTAGGTATGTATTGCTGGAAGTGCAATATTTGATAAAGTTGAACGTATATTTTAAACCATATTAATAAACTGAACTCTGTTAAGATTTTTTAAGACACTTTCAAAGTAATAGTCAAGTCAAAGCACATTGTCATTTTGTCAGCTGAAGAGTGTAAACATGCTTAATGTATTTTTGAGAATTTGCATTTATTTGCACTTTTTTTCATCTACATACTTGAAATGCAAACGTGTTAAATCCTAAACAATATTTTTGCAGATATGCACACGAACCCGACAATTTTTTGACGCGGCTTATGATGGATATCTCAACCAAGACCAGTTTGTCAATAAGTAATTATTTTCTTAAGTAAACAATACATTCCTTAAGATGCAGAAAAACTGAATTACTCTAAAGATTTCGTTTTTAAATATTTTATCAAATCTCAATTGGCAACAATGTTGTAACTTTCTGAATATTTACAAACGTACGTCTGATACTTCTGTACGGCGATCATTTACCTCATTATTTTCAGAAAAACAAAAGTGCTCCGCGGCCGTCGCACACGGCATCCGACATCGTTGCGAGCACTACAATAATAAGAGAAACAAAATTTTGGTTAAGCGGTACACAAACCGAACCGAAACGTTTGGATTGCCCTCGAGGTATGAGTTGGCTAATGGAGGCATTAAGCTAGCGGATTAGTACATCAGTGTATAAAAATATGGTATCCTACTAATCCTACTAATATTGTAATTAGGATAGACCAAAAATAATAACTCACGGTTATTACATTCTAATTCGAAAGAATAGGTAATTGTAAGAGACCAATTTCATTAATATTGTATTTGACCCAATAGTTTTGTTTGAATATCTTTATTTATTTAGCAGACATTTTATGGATGACATGATTATTTAAAATTTTGGTTGCCATTTTTTAATAAATTACAACAATTCAATGATATCTAATGATAAAAAGTGTGTGTAATAGTGTAATAAAACATACTATTTCAAGCGGTTTTCGCCTAACCCGCCTAAGAGAGCTTCAAGCCAAAAACGAAAGTCAAACAAAGGTCAAATTTACTTTGTCGAAATGTCCGAAATAGATAAATATTTCAAAAATGTAATAATGCAGAACGGCTTTAAACCCCTATTCCTCGAATCCTAGTCAAGAACTTAGTCTCTTTTCATTAGCACTGATGCTACAACTAACTGATTAATTGCTACTGGTTTTCTTCGTGTTTCGTGACAGAGATACTATCAGATGTGATAGCCATGCCGACGACTATCACAGACATCGGAAGTACCTACTCTTGAGAGAATTTATATTTGCTCCTTTATGTTTCCATTGAGTACTAAATTAACTTTATACGTTTTAAATGTAATAACATCTACTTCTATCTTCTATACAAATACCGTGCAAGGTGCTGTAATCCGCGTTTTCCCTGGCCTCACTCTAACAAGCGATACGACTGAAGCAATCCTTTTTTTCCCGCTCCTCTCCTTTACCGGGAAATGACTTTCTGACTCTTAATCTCTCGCGATCTCATTAAAAATTCATAACTCAAAACTGCGAAAAAATGAAAAATTGCTATAGGTCGGAGCTGAAGCTGGTTGCAGATCTAACGGCCTCGAATAGCTGAGGGATTTTTCAACTTTGAATTTGACGGTAAACGTTTCATAGAACTCTTGTTGGTGTTTTTGGCCAGACTGAAATAAGGCAAGGATGTTGAGTAACTATTTTTCTTATTACAAATTTTACAGTAGATAATATAATTCCGTATAATAGGAATCGCATTTTTTATTGTTACAGCGTGGAGAAAAAAACGAGCGAACGCCCACATAATGGTTACGAGTTAAAATATCCAATAAAACAATTGTTCACCGAATTATGAGTCTATTATCTAACTTCTTTCTTTTCAACTTTTTCTGGACCCATTATGGTTATTTTCTGCAAACACAGTAAACCTTCAAAGGGGTGGGCGCAACAAGGTCCCCAATAATAGCGTCTCGCCCACACGCGCCGCAGATTTCGTGACATCTTTGTTTAGCAGAGACGGTTAATTGTTATTCGACTGATCTAACCCTAAATTAGAAACAAACGTTATTTTTACTTGCATTCAAAAACGAGAAAAGTTTTGCAATTAAAATGCTTTTTAATTAAAATGTTTTTGAGCCACCCGTTACTAGTTTAGTTAGGGTAACTGCGACCCCTACCTTATGCTTCTTAATATTATAATTGCGAAAGTGTCTTGGCAGGGGATCCGAATACGAGATGACCTTCACCCAGCTGTTTTCAAGTATTTTATATCATACATATTATGTCGATGTGAAGTTTTTTGCTGGGGTAGGTTACATTACAGCGCGCGCGGTGACGGACATTGGTTACATTTTATACCGGATAATAGAACTGAACAGTTCCGAACGACTACTACACAGACAGAGTCGCGGGCCAAAGCTAGTATGTAATAAACCAGGGAAACGTCTGCGACCAGACATTTTATCTGTTTCTATTGACATAGGCGCTACGTTTTCTTCATTAGCCTGCAATGGGTCTCGATTTCACTTTATCTTGAGCTTTATTGTTTTGGAAACCATATTGCTTTTTTACGAAACGGCCGCCTTTGATGTCAAGGCAATAACATATTAAAAACAAAATAAATTTACATATTGCTTAGTAAATGACGTTTTAGACTTAAGGCCCAGAGAGGTTAGACAAGATGCATAACGACCGTAAACGATTTTCGAAAACTAACAAATTCTATGGAATTGACATAAGCACTGGCAGCTTACGTCAATCCTATATATTTTCGATAACGATATCACTCTCGCAAAGCATCTTGTCTAGGGCCACTGTGGCTCTATTCTATAAGAATACAAAGCATATTTCTAATTGCAAGGCTGGTTTTTTAGTCATCTTACGTGAAATCAAGTTAAAACTGTCTCGCAAAATGGTAAAATGTGAGTCGGGAATTAGACAAACAGTTCCAAGAATATTTTTTGTCGCACAACAATACTTTTTCGACTTCACCGTTTGTATGGTCAACTACTGGGTATGATTTGTTTATTATATCCAACTTTTTGAACTCCACCCAAAGCTGAAGTATTATAAAAAAAAAAGATATCGTAAATGAAAATTTTCTCATCTAATAGACATGTCTATTAAGCTGCGTCCACACTAATCAAGCTGCAATAATTAAGCAAGGTCGATCGTGAAGTGGGCGGCGCTAACTGTACCAGTAATGGGACAATCGGCTACGCGCCGCTGCGCGTGCGTCGCTTGATATGGTTACCGATCGGTCTGGTACAGGTAGCCAAGTAAATCTATTGCAAATATACATATTTAGGCGTCTAGTCAAGTGTTCTATGAGTCGTGGCATCACCACACGGCCGATAGTACTTAATTAAGACTAATTGCTTGATGGGTAAGTATGTACATATTGCTTTCCAGTCGGGTAGTCCCCATTGGAAAGCAATGATCGAAAACCAAATACATAAGGAGAGGGCTTTATCCAGGAGTCAACATCTTTTTGGTGATATGGCGATGATGATCATGAAACATTACTAAGTGCAGTGTTCACCAACAATTACACGGACGGTTATCAGTTTGACGGTTGTCAAATTTATTAACTAACGGCTTTTTAAGATTTAACCGTCTGTTAAATTAGTTGGTGAAAGTCGACATGAAACCCACTCGTTCAGTACCAAAGTATATCTTTGGTACATTCCATAATTTTTTTATACCGAAAATTCGT
Source organism: Acleris emargana (assembly GCA_927399475.2). NCBI lineage: Eukaryota > Metazoa > Arthropoda > Insecta > Lepidoptera > Tortricidae > Acleris > Acleris emargana. The sequence continues at coordinate 11,671,731 of OV656851.1, forward strand.
AATCATTTTATTATTATTTACGACTACGTTTTTCGTAATTGTAAGTCATTTTATGACGGACTGTACAGTAGGCTGCAAAAGTGCATGGACAGTTCGGAAAGATAATGCTCTGAGGCAAACTGACGCCATCTATCTTCTCGTAGTAGTTCAACAAGATCTTACTAGATGGCGTTGTTGCAGATAATGATCTAAAAATATGAAGAAAAAAAAAGCGCACACATCAACCAAACATTTTTTCTTTATTTCATAGATTTTATATTTTAGTATAATAGATGATTTAAGTAGTTTCAAACTATTAGTCAATTTCAAACTAAGAGGATAAATTTATCAAAAACACTTTTCATCCACGATGTGGAATCGAACCCGGGACACTCGGGGTTCTGAACGTTAGCGGCCTTATGCCATCGGGCCATCGAACCATTTATTGTTGGGTCGAAATTAATTACCAGTTTATTATGATTTGCTTATTTTCGCATGACACAGAAACACGTTAAGTATTAATACTAGGAGGGTAGACTAAAGATTTATAAATACCAGACTGATTATTACAAAGACTTACGCTCGTTCGTTCGTTAGCTGCTCAATCAATTGCCTTTGTTGTGTAGATTTACTTTCGTTGAAATTTCCTTAAAAAATGACTTCTCGTTGCAATATTGACCTAGTCTAAAGATCGCAAATAATTGCTTTGCACAGTGAAGGCAGAAATTTGTCAGAAATCGCTAGAGAAACCGGAGTTAACGTAAGTAGTAATTTTTTTGGTCAACTTTTTATAAAATAATTTCGATTTAGTCTTTATTCATTTTATTTTATACCTTTAATTGTTATTATAAATGTCTGTTTTTTTAGAGGAATGGGTACGGCGGTTTGAAGAGGAGGGATCTTTGCTACCCCGGCAAAGAACGGGTAGACCACGACTCATAAGCACACCCCAGCGTCAAGCCATGGTGAGGGAGTATGAGGAAGATGGATTTAAACCAACAACCCACTACGCTGGTTTATTCAATACGAGTGTGGATACTATTCGTCGTGTTCTTCACAGTGAGGGTCTGCATCATCGTATCGTAGGCATGCTGTCAAACCCTTGCTAACAGAAAGCCATAAAAGAGCAAGGTTCGCTTTGGAGTATTTAAATTTTGACTGGAGTAATGTCATCTTTACAGATGAAAAGACTTTTAAATCGAGCCAACACGGACGACTAAGCTTGTGGCGCCGAAATAATACTCGGTATAATGACAATCATGTAGTGCCCAACATGGAATCTGGTCGTATAACCGTAAATATGTGGGGATGGATGAGTGCGGCTGACCCAGGAGAACTGGTTAGACTTCCCAGTCGAGCGAACAGTGTTCATTATGTAGAAATGCTGGAGGACACCATGTTGCCCACCGTTCTTAATGTGTATCCAGAGGAGGAGTTACCGGTGATAACGTTTGTGCAAGATAACTGTCCCATACACCGTTCACGAAGTGTGAGGGAGTGGTTTGGTCAGCACAATAATATTAGGGTTATTCCCTGGCCTTCAAGGTCACGGGATTTAAATCCAATCGAAAATGTATGGGATATTATTGTCCAACGTTGGGACCACCAGAATGAGCGAACTCCGAAAGCCTTAGAAGACCCCTGTTTAAACATTTGGGATAGTATTCGTGGTTCCAATCTGTGTCAGAATATTATCGGTTCAATGCGTGCTCGAATGCAAACTGTAATCGAACAGAGTGGGAGATATACTCGTTATTAAAGTTTAGTATATAAGTAACTCGAGTGGACGACTGGAGATCGGGTTAACGTAAGTAATTATTACAAAATTGAATATTATTTTCGCTCTTTTTGCGTGTCTATACTATTTTGTGACCATACATAATTGTCTTATTTTAAATATTTACGGTCAAACAAATTACACCATTTATACACGAATTTTATTTTTTTATCTATATATAAATATAACCGCCTGTTTCACAATCGGCAAGTAAAGCATATTAGACACATCAATTTAGCCCTTTCTCTTTCTTGCACTTTAAATAGACAAGGAGAGACAACTTTTAATGGCGGATAAATTTACTTGTCGATTGTTTAACAGGCCCTAAGAGATCAAAACTGTATAACATAGGTTAACATAATGCGTTTGACTGTTAAAGTAACCCGATCTCTAGTTTAATTTTTGTTTGTTAATAATTACTTTGTTATTGTGGTGAAACTTCAATCTCTTTCCGATTTCGGAAACGAATACTTAAGTTATTACCTCAATAATATGTTAGGTAGACTAAATTAAAATGTTATTATGAGAAATAAAGTTTTTTCATTTCAAATAACAAAAGTTGTTTCATTTCTTGAAAATGATAATTATTTAAAAAGATAATACATTAATATATTATGTGAAACAAAATTAATTAAAAAAAGAAACAGGTGGCAAAAGGATCTCCCGACCTACGGAGAAGACGCGTTTCTAAGCAAGCTGTCAACTAACTCGGCCAACGATCCTTTATATTAACTGGCGAAATTATCGATTGTAATACTGAAACGTCATAAAGTTGTAGCAAACAACAATTGAACTAGCTCAGATAACAACGCCATCTAGGTGGTTTCTTACGAACGTCACCTCACGTGTTCACAGGATTATAGACATTAAGATGTCCATGCAATTTTGCAGCTGACCGTACATATTAGAAACACGCAGGACAGCACACGGCTTAATTGCGCAGGCGCGGGCCGGGCGTGACGGATCGCGACTCCCGTGTGGAGCCGGCTTTATTGCCGCTATTGCCACCAGGCAGACTGGAAACTTGTCTTATTCATGTACCTATAAGAGCAATCAATTGAGTTTAAAGCACGACAATTTTTTTCCTTCTTTTATTAAAGCGTTACTTATATAATAACCGATGGGATCAAGGAGTTATTGCTCAGTGAATACGTATTAAAGATAAAGACTGGGTAGATCCTCTACGTACCTATACAATCAGAAGCAGAAGTAGGTGGACAGTCGAAGGGCTCAAAATTATCTCAACACTGTATTATTCTTTTGACAATAGAATCCTGTATAGATAGTTTTTAGCTCTTCTACTGCCCCCCTACTTCTGCTGCTGATTGTTCAAGAATAATTGATAATTTGACAATCGCGGAATCTCGAATAATCTGAATTTGAATCTAAAAATAATTATGTTCAGCGGCCAAAGCAATGTACAAGTTGCAGAACATTTCCAGAAATTCAGAAATCTTATCGAGAGAAAATTCAAGGAAACTTTTGAGAACATTGATATTTAATGTCCTATTTCCATACAAACATTAAAAATGTTCTTGGAAGTTACCGAGAATTTCTCAGTGAAGAAACTTCACCATTTAAGAAGTTTCTCAGCGGTACAATGCTAAGCAGCTCTAACATAACTGACACTTAATTATGCCCACATAGGTCTATATAACTTAACTAGTGTCAAAAGATAGCGAGGCACTAAGACATAACTTACCTTGCGTGTGTTAGTAATGTTAAAATCACTGCAGTAGCCGGCTATGGGCTGAATTGACGATGATAATGATGCAAGTCCATCCATCGTGTAGAAAATAATACAGAGTGTAAGTATTACTTTAGATAAGATAACTATTTATTAATAAGATAAGATAAGATAAAAAAGTATTACTTAACAGCTCAGTCTCACATAGCAAAACATCGTAAAACATAATTAACGTACTATGGGTATATGGCTAACATCAGACGTTTATAATCTCATTACTTTCTACCATAAAACCTCTTTATTTGTGACCCATAACTCAAGAAATTCACTTATTTCTCAACTGCGCTCCTAAGTAAACTTCAAGTCATGAATATAAGCCCATTTTACATTTGATCTGCCTGACAAGAGGGCTAAAGTCCGTGTCTAGGTATATTTCATATGCTAGTAGGCAATTCACAGTAAATTCCGCCTGTCACATTAGTGCAGATATGTGTCATAAATTAGTCATCTAACGTGGTTATGCGTGGGAGTTGGTAAATTCTTGAGCTTGAACTGGTAGAATTTGGACGGGATTGCCTGGTGAGGTATAAACTATTATTTATTTAAGACTTGTTATTAAATGGTAGAAAAAATCTAGTTCGCAGGACATCACGTCAATCATAGCTTTCCATTGACGTGTTATAACAAAAAAAAAAACTATGATTATTACAGTAAAAATACCTTTCCGAACTAGAACTGACATAGTATCACGAGTCACTCAAACATATTATAGTTAGAATCATAACTTCTTAGTCCTCAGATAAAATCATCAATTTCACCATACCTTCTCTTGTATTAATGCCCTTGACTTAATCCTTTATAAGACTCAATTCATCAATCAATCATGTAAATACAATAAACTTACGACACATTTTAACACAACATATCCTTTAATATCCTACGTTAAGGCTCAGAACACTAAATCCAGGCTGATTTGAATAATCCCATAAAGGGTACACACGATCCCGCGTCGTGTAGTTACCGTCACTTCGGAAACGTTTCCGTGACTGCTATAGCCGTTTAACTGCAGTTGCCGTAAACCTTTGATTTGCAGCGTTTGATTTTGCTCCCGCTTGAGTCAGTGGCACTGGAAGTGGAAAATGTTTTTTTAGTGTCAGTAAAATGTGTCAGATTTTTGTGGTTTAATTTCATCATCAGGTAGGAAGTAGGAGGTTACATTGAATGCTAAAAGTGCATTAACAATTTTACAGAAAGTGAAAGTATAATTTAACCTAATACCGCCTCCAAATAATATTGTTGATATGCTGAAAATTACGGTTCAATTTATATTTAACTGTGTAACATATTATATAGTTACGAAAGTTACTGACTTGTTGTACTTAGGAGTCTTATATGATTAATTATTAATTTCCTTAGACCTACAACGAGATATTGACGACAATTAATACAACAACTACCTACGTAACCTAGTTATTTCGCCTCGTTATCGAATGTTGAATATAATCTTACAATGCTCCTCAAACCTACTATTACTTTTATAGGTACATACTGTTTACCTATCTTATTTTTATTTGTACCTATCTAAAAACAATAACATTCTATCAAAGATCCAGAGCTATTCCACATTCAAATTGAATTCTTACAAGGCCGGTTATAATGGCGTGCATTATAAACGGTGCACACGCGTTCGATATTGCAATGTGTTGCATTAATGCGCTGTAATCCGCGCACACATCACCGGCGCCCACGCATCGAGCTATGTGACTGCGGGACAATCGATAAAGGCGGGCGTACACGTACAGTGTAAGATTAATCCATTGATAGCTTGTTTCTTCATCGCATACATTTTTACCCCCAGTCGGGGTTTTAAAGCTTGCTTTATGTTGGACTGGTTTCAAAACCTTCAAAATGAAATCACGTTATTAACTTCTGGAATAAATTTTAAAACCTTATAACGTACATTTAATGTAATGCCAAATAAGTATGACTTGATTTTTTTCACTGCTGCAATAATAGCCAATGCAACAAATGGCTTGCATATTTAATTTCCGCATCACTTATTTTGCGAGTAATGTAGTTTACAGGATGCAATTCACCGTCGTCAGAGCCACGCTCAAACAAGACTGCAGCACGAGCCGTACTTGACGCATTGGTGTGCAACTGTGTTTTTAAATATGTTTTTTTTTAAACGTGGCTGCGCTTTAGCCGGGGTCTTTAACTTCTTTCTGTGGGGTTATTATGACATAGCAATGCAGTTCTGTTTACGCTGAGAGAAAAGGACAAAGCTATAAAACTGCTATAGCTCTGTCCTTTACGCTCAACGTAAAATGAACTGCATTGCTAAGTCATAATAACCTCTCCGTACACTCAAAACTTAGTAATACTTACCCACCTTTACGATTGCATCATTTAGTTTTTTTTTACAATATAAAAAAAAATATGATTTATATCATTCCTGTTCTTCAGAAAAACCGTCGCGCAATTAAAACAAAACACGGAATATTTTTTTCTGAAGTATGAAGCTAAATCCACAAAGTTGTGAAGTTGCTTCAAAGTGGTTATAGAAATCTAACCACTGCATGGTGTCTTCTCTGGTGTCGCTCGCTGTTCCGTTTTGCACCACATGATCAAGATAATACAACTCTTTTTTGTATGAGGTGAAATTTCTTACAGTTTCTAAGCCGTACTGGGATGCAAGTAGCATCAAAATCAATATTGTCATTATACCTATATCTTTCAATTCATAGCTTTCCCTAGCTTCAAGATTGCACACTTGCACAAGCATTAAGCATGCACATGCTAATGCAATTTAAACAAATGGGCGGGCGACAGTGTGTGAGAAATCTTCGATAGGTAATCGAACGGACGCACCTAGTTTATTATTAGAGATTTGTTCATGTAATTTATGGTTAGGTGACGATCTGACTGGTATGTGAGGGAATTAGAAGTGCATTCGTATGTCGCTTTATGTAAAATTAATTACAGGGTTCTTCAAGCGAAAAATAGTCAAGAATAAAATATTGCTTAGGTCTATATTGACGACAGGTTGTCGTTGTGATAGTTACGTTGTTAATTTACGTAGTAGAGACACTTAAATAGTTTAGCGGTGGAATGAAGTAAAGAAGACCATACTGACTAAAAAAAATATTGCTTCTAATAAGATTTTGATTGTTGTGCATAAGCGTCTTTTTTCCAGTAATAATTTTAGCAAAAAGTATAAGATCACGACTCGTATTTGCGTCAGAATATTTCATAACCCTGGTGCTATTACCCAATACACATATCGAACCAACATTATTTCAAACCATTACAATCTAAGGAAACAATTCTACAACTCCATCATGTAATATGCAGATATGGCATAGCCAAATAGCAATCGAATATCTCGACGCTGCAAGACAGAGGCCGGGCTGTAAGATGCACGGACAAACAGACAAAGCCGCGACGCAAACATCTTCAAATTGCTCATTGCTGAACGCAAGCCTATTTGATTTGAACACATCGGGGCTTGTTATTAATTATATAGAGCGAATATTACCAATAAAATTATTAAATCTCAGCCTAGATTAAATGTTTTGTACAACATATCAAAACAAAGTAATTTGATGATTGTGTTTATTTTTTGATTATAAAAACATATTCCCAACATGTACATGCGATATTTTTTTTCGATGGAAAATGAGATGCAAAACAGAAAGTATAGGTAATATGTATTTACCAAAATGGACAATCGATTTTGCAAAGGTGTGCTTACACGGGCATTTTTTAAACAATATTGCCCGTCACGTGTACGCACGTCTCATTCTATAAGACTTATTAGATTGTAAATTGTCATTAAATACCCGTTGATGTGCACCTTTAGAAATTAAATGATAGGGTAAAGTCACCAGTGGTCACCCAGAGACCTGTAGTCGGCCTCTGCCTATACTTTGTATGCGTGTAATATTTTTTTCGCACTCTTGCACTCATATAAGGTCGACTACCGGTCTCTGGCTGACCACTGGTCACTTTACCCTATTTCCTTATTTGAGCATCTTGCGGTAATATCCTCTCTAGACAATAAACATAAACCCAATCACATATCATATCGGGAGTTGTGTAGCGATCAAATACGTGAGATGTGCCGCGTTCCGCATCCGAAGTTGGTCCGCCCGTGAAATGCAAAGTGAAGTTGCTCTACTGAAGTTAGATACACGTGCGATAGTATCAGGATGTATTATGATCGTTAAGGATACAGACACATCAATTTAATGTTAGTGTATGTGACACCCTGTTTAGAGAACCTGGATTATAGAAATTGCTGACTATAGGTAGGTTTTAATACAAGGTTGGCTATACTTTGAATGCGATAAAGAGGTTCAATAGCTACTTAGAAAGACAAAAAAACATACTTTCGGTTTCATTCTATTCTTAACTAAACGCTTCATTAAATACGAAGAAATAAAACAGAACAAGTTATTTTTGCATTTTATCTGCCTTGTTATATTTGAAGTAGCAAGTCCGTCAAGGGTGTTTGTTAACTATGCTATGTTCCTTCGTTAGTAAAGCGGTGAAAATAATAAAACATCATTATATATGTACATTAACGCACGTCACAACGACACTCACTATCGACGATCACTAACATTTTATCAACACGCGAAGATAACTACATACAAAAAACCTTAAGTACCTAATACTAGTACCAATTTAACAAACCTTCTGTTACTTTTAACAACTTTCAAATGTACAAACAGGTGTTATTTTATTTAATAAACCACCGAGCAAACGTTCGCACATTCCGAATCGTTTATTAACTCCGTTATCAGTCGCGAAGGGAAACAGACAAACCAACACACATTTAATTCACATTAGTCGCGCGTGTCGATACTTTGTCGCGGAAATTGAATCTAACAATAATCTTACACGGACACCGAACAGCGAGGGGTGAGGAGTCGACTCGGAACGTTTATAAAATAAATGTTTAATGCCACCAGCCTTCAAAAACGGAAAAAATAACTTCTTTTGAAATGGTAGGTAGGTCAGTCCAGTTTGAAGGCGGTTTTTTGTTATTTAAACATTTATTTTATTTTATGCTGTTATGTAGTCCCACTTCTCAATGAGGTAATGGGAAACTATAGAACATTTCAAGTTTGCCACAGGCAACGCCGCGGGAATGTCATAGTGATTTATTTTAACCTAAATGTACTTCATCATAGTCGCTCAACTACCTTAATCAAGATATCTTATCGCCACCCTTGAAATAGGTACCGTTAAGGAGTTCCGGTGACCATATGTGGTCTTCATCATTAGTTCCACTTCACCATATAGTGCATTTCAAGAGCAAATGCACGAGTGACAGTTAAAAATATTGAAATTGCTTTAGGAATTCCCTTGATTTCTCCAAGACCCCATCATCAGATCCTGACGTGTTGAAAATGGGACCAAATACTTACCCTTTTGAACAAAACAATATTTTTTTCAAATCGGTGAAGTGGTCTTCGGGTAATCAGGGAACATACATTTAAAAAAAACCGACGAATTGAGGACCTCCCCGTTTTGAAGTCGATTGAAAAGATAACTGAAGGAAATTGATGTCCTTGCTCTTAATACTCTTATGTCTCAATTTTAACCTATTTTCTACAATATTTAATTTTGTAAATAAATATAACAATTTCATAACAATAACTATGGTTGGGTTCTGCTTCTATGTTTTCTTATAACCCGTAACTTCATTCTGACATTTCTCACTACCGCTGACTGACTAATTTCGTCTGGCAATCCAGACAAACTCCTTGGCGACTTATTCTTAAAGGTTTTATGAAACGATACAATCTATGAAGTGAAATTCGATAAAATTATTGTACATTACACTGATAACACGTAATTCATCTAATTTGGTCTGTCTTAATTGTGAGGAGTCAGTTCTATGTGCATAATGTTTCGATCGTAAAATTTAAGTTTATTTGACAAACAATTAATGAAATAACTTTATCACAATAATTAACTTATAAATCTCTAGAACCCACAAACCTTTCCATTTCACTCTCTGTTCCGCACCCCACATAACGAGTTACCCATATCGATATTAATTCGGATACGAATCGCCGGCGGGACAGCCCTATCTGATCGAATGCTCGATATATCGAGTATCGGCTCATCACTACGCCAATACGGCTCCGTTACGCGCCTGGAGGCAGCTTAGCATTTTTCATTACTTTTTTGGGGTTTGTTTTTGAATTAGGATAACATTACAATGATGTTGGGATAGTAGTTTTTTATGCTGTTAGTAATGATTATGTTACGTTTATTACAAATGCGTAGTTATTTTAAATCGTTTAAATCTTGCGCCGTTGTTGCCTTATATTAACTCGTCCATTTAATCTAAAAAACAAATGCATGTGAAGGAAGGCCATTTTGCACTATTAAGCTCAGGTGTTTATAAGTACCTATTACTTAATTTTAAAAAGCATTCAAAAACGCAAAAAAAATATCTTAAATGGTAGGTAGTTATTTTTTTCGTTTTCGAAGGCATTGTTTTGTTAATTTAAATATTTTTTAGATTAATTAAATATGCCTACTTCCTTACCCTGGCAACAAAACAAATGTGATAAAGTAAATATAAATTTTAAATAACACACGTAAATGTGAAAGTTGAAATTTAAATATTATTCAACATGTGACCGACTTTAACTTATACATCCGTAACTTTGCGACAGGAAGCGGACGAGATATTATTCAGTTACGTATTAAAATGTAAAGTTATATTTATGCTATGATGGACTGCCGTATAGGATTTATTTGCATACGTAGCCTTAGTAACAGGAGAAATAAAAAGTCTGGATTTATCTTGAATGAGTTTGGTTTTGCGTCGAATAAGTTTGTCATTTTTTTAGATGAGTATATATGGACACGTATTTTTTTGTACTATTTTGATGAATATGATTAACAATTTAACATTAATTTAAAAGATTTCAAAATGTCAAATGCATTTTCCTTATTAGTCTGTGAAAGTAAAAAGATAAAACGACTATTATCTTGACTTATCAAAAGTGTCAACTATTTGAATAATTTGTAATGGCGTTCAGAAGGCAAACAAGGACGAGTCCACGTGATGGTATACGCAGGGCCAGATTTAGAGGTGTGGAGGCCCTGGGGCAACAAAGGAGTGGAGGTCCCTTATTATTTTTTATTCATCAAACAGGTTACATACAAGTTATGAGGCGGCCCCTCTTACCCCGGTTGCCCTCCCTTAAATCCGGCCTTGGGTATATGGCTCTACAACTGATAGACGCCATTCTCGAAAATCTAAAGATTGCAACTGCGTTGCCATCCATAAGGACTATTCATTTAACCGATTAATACACCCCCACATCGAAACACAAGTAACATAACAGTGAAAATAATGTTGGTTGGCGACAGAATTACTTTTAAACGTAATAAACATTCTATGTATTTAATTTGTCATGATTCGGATAAGTGATGAATACATTTTCCACCCTGCACGTGTAAGTGAAATATCTTCCATCGCAAAAGTTTCCTAGTTCCTCCCATATTAATAATCAAGTCCACATCTATATTCGGGCCCATACAAAGTTGTCTAGTTCGGCCGGTCGGAGGTCATGAGTTGCCGAATCGTCGGCATATTTACATACATCTGCATATCACACGAGGGGACGACATGGTCCAGATGCCGTCTTACTTAGCATTTGGGGAGAAAGATCTCGAACACCTTTTACTATACATATAGTAATGTATACATGAATTTAATAAAGTTGTGACTTATTGTAAAATCTTTAAACATATCAGTTTATGACCCTAAGGTATTATATTTATCTTAAACAATAACGCAGTTTTGCATTTTGCCTAAGTACAATCACTGAGGTCTATAACGCCCTATCACGCTATGTTAGCGATTTTCAATAATCGACCAAATGTATAGGTTTGACATTAGCCGATAACAGATCACTCGACTGCTTATGTCAACTCCGTATATTTCGGCTCGATAGAAATCAGAAACGTTAGCAGCAATTTCATTTAGGCAACGCCCTTAGGTCTGAATGCTCTGATGCAATCGGTTGATTTTACTACTTTAAGCACATAGATTCATGTTCTTTTTTCTCCATCTAGACGTGCGTGAAAATATAATGCGACTTTAAATTTGTATCAAGCATGCTGCTCTTATATTGTAAAATTAAACGAATATATTGTGTCTGGCCTTGTCGAAATAAATTGTGATCGGAATGTGAAATTAAACGGCAATTAAAAAGTTTGCCCCCATTTGAAATAATCCGCAATATGGCCTTCATCATTGTTACAATTAAGAGCCATTAAAATGGGTCACAGTGCGTACAAATTTATGTCGACTATAACCTGTTTTCGCTGCTCTTAAGTATAACATAAACCCAAAACCTTCCATTGTGCCTAAACAATCCGATCTCACGTACACAAATCACACTACGAGCCAATATTTGCGAGCTTAACCCCAGATCGCGCCGTGTGTGCCCTGTTTATTGGGTCCCGATCGCCTGATCTGGTGCGGTTGATACGTGTATAATGTGCTTAATAGATGGATCAAACTATAAGCGACGGCGATTCGCCACATTTTTATCCAGCAGGTAGCATTAAATGCTCCAGGGACTAGTTCGAGTGATTCTTCTTTTGTGATTAAATAGATAGCGCAGTAAGCGTCAGCCTATTTAGGTGGTAGTGACTCAACCTAAGGTGATTGAACCAATAATGGACAAGGACCAATGATGGACACTTGATTCTAATTTTACAGAAGATAAAGGGTTATTCATTTATTTTGCAATAGACCATTTGTGACCGTATGACCTTTAAATTAAGAGTTAAGTGTCCAGTATTGGCGCCTGTCAGCTTAAAGTGTCTAACACTGGTGACAGCACCTTACGAAGCTAACAATTCTGGTTCGTTTCCCAGTAAGGGATAATACCTGCGTGATAAACGGAAGTATTTTCCAAAGTCTTGGATGTTTTCTTTGTATATAAGGTATCCCCAAAACTAACGATTTAAAGGAAATGGCTGATAGGATTTTAGCTCATGGGCTACCAGATTAAGTGATTTCGATCATAATTTAAATATGTTTACATGGTACGTATAAGTATTTTATAGCTGTTTAGAATCCAACCAATAAGTAAACCAAATACACATACCAGATACTATAATACAATATACAAATAGACTTTAATTAACACCACACAAATAATAAACAAAAATAAAAATAGTAATAACCGGTAGACAACTTATTTTAGACTAGGTAAACTGGGTATTTTATTGAGTTCAGGGAAGGTAGAACTACCAGACATAACAATATACAGTTTGTAAGCAGAATCTAGGGTTCGTAGACCTTTTTTGGATTTCATTTCGTTTCGATGGCAACCTGAAATCTAATTGTTTCACCGGCTGCCTTGCCCTCCGGACTACAGCTCTGAGAAGATTACTGTTAGGCCTCAGAGTTGAGAGGATAGTTTATTTATGGCAAGGCAAACTAGGGTCAGGTGGGGTAAATATAAGACACGAGTAAAAATAAGACTAAGTTTTTAACACTCAAAAACTTACTCTACTTCATTCCTATTCCATTTAAAAGGAAGCATTGTGTGTTAATGCTTCTTTTTAAATGGAATAGGAATGAAGTAGAGTAAGTTTTTGAGTGTTAAAAACTTGGTTTTATTTTTACCCGTGTCTTATATTTACCCCACCTGACCCTATAGGACAAGTGCCACCTGATGGTAAATGGGATCTGAGACCCAAACAAAATCACATTCTCAAGACTAAATTCAAATTCAAAATTCAAAATATTTATTCAGTAAATTGGCCACATGCGGGCTCTTTTACTACCAGCGCTTCAGACAAGACCATCATTCCGGAGAAGAAGCGCCGCAAGAAACTCCATCAGAAGGTATTTTTTTCAATCATAAAAACATAATTATACTTAAAAGTATGTTACATTAAGTAATAATAAAGTAATAAACAATAAATTTTTAAAACAAGCAAAAATAAAATTATTACTAATGTAAGGTCAATAAACCTTAAAATAAAATAATGACTATGAGAACAACACGACGAGGTCTCTACGTCAAAAGCCATATAACTTGGATAATAAATTGAACAACAAGTCCTTGCAAACGTGAACAGACCGGACCCCACAAACAGCACCCGTTCACGAGTATGACGCGTATCTCAGCCATCACGCAAGCATCGCGTCATGACTACCTACGATCTTACGGTGGCAATTCTAAGACCGCAAATGCGTAACCAAATGGATTTCCCGAGGACTAAGATAGAACGCCTCTACTCTAGTAATAGTAATACGACTGAGATGTAGCGATCCAAACAGAGCCTGCCACGACCTGATTATTTGCAATAAAGGTTTTAAGAATAGGTACTAAGCATTCATGTTATGCAACTAATCACTAAGTTTATGAATTGGACCCCACTTTCACCCGTATAGGTGATTATCAATGCAACCCTCGTTAGAATTAATCCGGGTCCAATTGGACGACATCTGTATTCGATAATTATCCACCGCGGCCCTCGTTGTCTACCGGCTCGATATATTCCAGTCATTATTGTTACCAGAGCTAATTGAGACTATAATTATTGTAAAGAAGGATAGTTAGTGCCTTCAAATAGTATTTCTGACGAGATGCAATCGAGATTTTTTTTAAAACGGTTTCGTAATGACAGTCACGTAGGTAAATTATAACACTTTCTTAGTTGATAACCTTACCTAGGTACATATAAAATTTCTTGTGACCTGGCAATTGAACAAATATAAAAATAAATAGAAAAATACTTCAGGAAAGTTGCGTAACTGGCAAAGTGCAAATTACAGAACATTCCCAGAAGTTTGAAAAGCTTCTCAAGAAATTACTGACAACATTCTGGGAAGCATTTAAGACCATTGAGAATTTTCTCTTTAGGTAAATACAAAAAAAAAGAATGTTCTTGGTATTGACCGAGAACTCATCATCATCATAATCATAATAAGCCGAAAGACGTCCACTGCTGGACGTAGGCCTTCCCCAAGGATCTTCACGACGGCCGGTTTTATGTTACTCGCTTCCATCGGTTTCCTGCTATCTTCACCATATCGGTCGCCCCTCTAGAACTTTTTCGCCCCAACGGCCATCAGGAATCATAAATAAACTTTTACAATTCGAAAAGTTACATTGCTAGGCTAAGCTAGAAAAGCTTTAACATTTTTGGTAAAGCCGAAAACTGAACATCATTTGCCTATCAATAATCACTATCAGGTGTTAAATAGGTAATATGAAACATTAAACAGTTCTCAAGATACTAAACGGTCATTTAACTTTATGTTAGAAGATATCAGACCCTGCTCAAACGTTCCAAGAACGCATCATTGTTACATTTTTACTAGCCTTTAAGAGTATTTCATACAAAACACGGCTATTCACTGGCACGCCTTATCTGGATGTAAATGCCACACTATCGGCTATGCTACCGACAAAACATATTATATCTCGCGTATAAACAATAGAATGGGCACGCTAAGAGCCGACAAGCTTTACGCCGGGCCTGAGTTACAGCGATTTTGAATGAGTTTTTAGTAAATAATGTTGATGCTTGCTAGAGTGCGTGACTATGATTTGTTAAACATTTGTGTCAGTGTGTCCATCGTTCTTTATATAATTTCAAAGTAATATTGCGCTGACACCTATGACCGTCTATGATACCCAAAACTAATAAAACTTCTGCTTATACATTGAGCAATTATATTTAAAAAAACTCATATGCCTGTGTAAAAAATAGATTTCATGACTTTGTAAAGGTACCTTCTGCTGATTGGGTGACCACGTTGGTCCTCACATACAACTACCCGCGATCAGTGGCGCCGCGCCCTTTCGCTAAGAAGCCCAATTAATCAAGAGACGGGCTAATGAGCGCATATTTCATTGTCCGGCTCCTAGGCGATAGTTTAGGGCTGCCAATTAGCATTAATCTAAATACTGCACTACACTTTTCTCAAAATTGACAAATAATGTTCGAAAACGACTTCTCTACTTTTTAACAAAATGGCAAAGTACCTGATTTTAATTGTGGTATATAAAACGTAAAATTTCAAGCACAGTTTTGGCTCAACAGTGAAAGATTCGCCAATTTATTTTATTAAATGAGAATTAAATATTTTTTGACAGTCTTGTTTTTTACGTATTGCATAATGCTGTTATTACTTACCAAAACATTACATTACCTTACAACCGCTGTAAGCAATGGGCGAATGCTAATTATAATAAACAAAGAGACTAAACTTTCTCCTACGGCATCAAATTAAATCCCACAGCTCCAATTATTACCTAATGTGAGCGAAGCCAATTCAAGTGATAATCAAAACACCAGAAACTAATATTATCCGTATTTAAATTAGACGACGGGTGTAGAGCGGCATAAATAATTCCCTTAGACACACATACGACAATCGCAGTGTATTATTATATTATTGGAGTCTGCTTTGGACAACCCTTGGAACGTCTTGAGGAGAAATTGGCAGGGAGTCGGTGGCAGTATTTAGAAGTTTTCTTTTGGGGTATGGAATTTTACTTATTCGGGTGTGGTATTTATACGAGCTGCAACAGGACGGATTGAGAATTTAAAAATGTTGAAATTTAGAAGTTTAATTTTTTTATCTATTACAATTTAAGTTAGTATAAAAATTGTTTCCTCAATGGAGCATATTAAAGTAATGGTTGAAATTATTTTATCAAACGAAAATGCAAATGCTGACTTCTAATTATCACATACATCTTAAATTAGGAAAATTGCCATAGTTTAGTTACTGCTAGCTCCTGTGCTAAAAGGGTTGTCTCAATCGAAACATGTCGCCCGCAATGAAGGATATTCGAGCCATATGCCGGCAAGGCACCGGCGCAGCGGTTCTACGGTACAGCGGGTTCTTTCTAAATAATAGAGCTACAGTTTTTACTACATAAGCTAGGGCAAAATTGGTAAAATATAAGTAGGTAAGACTAGCCGCATTAAATAGATATTTAACAAATGTGGACAGGGTAGGAAATCCGAGGGAGAGGCCTTTGCCCAGCAGGGATACCAATTCAGGCTATTACAAAAAATACACGATGTGATACTGAAAGAATTTGGCTCTTTGACGTAAACTGTGTTCGGTCTTCAGTATTCATTAACAAGAACAAGTGAAGTCGAAGCCATACCCGTATCACTTAAGATTCCATTTGCAAAGAAAAACCAAACATCGGATATCATTTGGTTAGTGTTTTATATTTAAAGTATCATCTAAAAATGTTTATAACAAGAAAAAGCCTCAGGAAAGGCACTATGAGTTTTTATTATGTAAAGTAAATTTTGGCAATTTAGGAACATACTCAAAGTAATTCGAATAATTTAGCTACTGCAATTTCTTGCTGGATATTAACTATCAAAACGTTAATATTTTGCAGTAGCTGTTGTAAGATGTGACAGGCCAGCGTCACACGGCGCTCGGGCAGACAAAACATTCTCTGCTACGTGCTGATTGGGTAGGTATCGCGGTCGAGGACCCACCGGTCTTGATACTATAAGACGCTACTATAAATACTCCTAGGATTATTATATGTTCGTTGTTCAGCTAAAAATAATTCGAAATTGGACATAGGTGTACGAATAGTGCCAGTAAAAAGCGCATAAAATTAGTCTTCGAGTTACGGAAAACTAGCCCGCTTTAACCTATAACCACGTGCACGATTCTACATTTTTATGTAGAGACGTGCCCAGTTATACCTAAATTGACACTTTAAAAAATACGGAGTAGTATTTTATTTAAGATAATAATCTAAAAACCTTTTTTATCTTCGAAACGTTGATTATGTCGTTAAAGCTTGTTGTAAGAGGACTATTTATTCAAGAAACCGACAGACAGACAGAAACGTTTCGCTACCCCTAAACCTAGTCCGATTTTGACGATTTTTGGATATGTTGTAGAAATCATGAAAAACTTTGTCTCTACGTTTTTCTTTACACGAAAATACTTCCAAGAATTAAAAAAAAAAAAACAGAAAACATCTGTCAACAATCAGTCTTAACCAATATTCATTTTGCTGCAAACTGAAACATAACATGATATTAATTACAAATAAACGGAACCTCTTCGAAGTATCAATACACCTCGTCCGCAGTATAATAATGACCAGTCAGGAGGTACGAATCTACATATTAGGGTGTGGGTATTTCTTGCATCCCTGACTGAGATATGTGTTCCACCCGTGTCCGAACCAGGGGGGCAGGCCCGGACTGGGGGAGGGTAGTTTGGGAATAGTTTAGGATAATATATATTTGATCTTGGATGACTTAGACCGGTTTCAACGTGTTCGAGAAGTGGTCAAGCTTTGTTACGTGTTATTGGAACTGTCTCATGAATATTGACCGTTGAGACAAACCAGCGCACAGGTCACTTGATGGTTAATTATACTTGAAACCTATAGACGTTTTTAATCTCTAGATCGCAATCCTAAGACTACAAATGCGTGGTCAACGATGACGAAAATTGAACCCCTATTTTATATTTGGTCTTATCCCCATATCGGAATACAGCAATGTGATCGCTGCTGCTTGGCTACAAGATAAGCTAAGTCTTACCACCATTATTTTGTCGTTTCTTTGTCTCAAACAATATTAAAACCTGTTTACCTGCACTCCGGGTAGACATGCGGGTTCTCTTTTTAATATTTGTCTAAATTTAGTTAAACCAAACCAAAATTAAATTATGAATATAGTAAAAACCCCGCCCGTCCATTTTACTGAAAACGTTACAATTAAAACTTATGTCATTTCAAATCCGTCCCCAACATTGCTAAAGATATGCAGAAGCGGGTTTACGTTAACTTATCAAAGTTAATACCTACTGGCTATCCCGACCCGCATCACTTATAATGGCGCCGGGATATGTGCGCCTTATTGAAAACTTAATGGCTTGCTTAGTTATGCTAAGTTATGTGGGGCATTGTTGCCGCACATATTTGATATGGACGAAATATGGGAGGGAAGCGTATGGTCAGATTTAAGACGGTGAATGTGATAATTAATTGAGCTGAGGTGATTAATGATTTCTCTGTGCTATCCAGAATATTAAAAAGGTAGGATACCGGAAAAAACATTTCGTTTTCGATTTTTATTTTCTTTATTCAAGAAAACTTTAATTGCTTACAAATAATATATAATAACATATAACCATCTATGTTCGTTTTTATTTTTTATTGTAACATAGGTACTACAATTAAAAGTTAAAACTAAACTTATTTAAATTATTCAAACATTCTGGTTGTAATATGTGGGAAAAAATGGTTCATACGTACAGTTAACCAACTTTATTCCTAGTTCATTATGAGCGACGAGTATTTTAAAGTGACGTTGTCAACCAAAACGTAAGAGACCTTTTATGATTTGGTTTACAACGGCACGTTGACATCTACAGGCCATAGTAGCCTGGTAATCAAATTGGTTGGCTATACGTACGATACATATTTTAAACTCTTATGTATGACTTATCATGCGAATGTCTGACTAGGTATGTAATTGTTTCCTTTGACCAAAAAATCAAAAACTGTATGAAAACTATTTTGTTCAGCTTAAAACACTATTTCGCTATATTTTTTGATGATGCATCCGCAATCACTTTGCAGATCTTACCAACACGGTTTCGACCACACATTTATTTGCCTTCACACTTTTGCAACGGGCAGGTGATAGCAATCGACCGAGTATTTAGTCTGTGGTCTGTGGAGACACAATACAATACAATATAAATACACTTTATTAAACACCACCAAAAAAAACAATAACAGGTAAATTAATGTT
This sequence comes from Acleris emargana, assembly GCA_927399475.2. NCBI lineage: Eukaryota > Metazoa > Arthropoda > Insecta > Lepidoptera > Tortricidae > Acleris > Acleris emargana. Next base: position 11,690,999 of record OV656851.1, read on the forward strand.
AGTATATCTACATATATCCTCACTCTCGTCGCAAATTTTCCTGAGTAGGTCAAGCATAAAATTCAATCAAACATTAGTCAAGCCTAGCATGACGCGGAAGTGATGCAAGCACATGTTGAAACATAGTGCATGGACATCATTTCTACGCCCTTTGTGCCGTAAATACAGTCTCGGGACCATAAGGCTGAGGATCGGGTGGATGTTAATTATACAAATAATTACCGTATTTTTTTAAATTACATAGAGTATTTGTAAACCGAAAGTTATTCGTGCAATAGAATAAGGAAATCATAAATTCCATACCCATTCATTTTATAAAAAAAAAATGCATTTTTCAAAAACCGATCCCATGAACAGGATTTGTGTTTTGTACAGGATAATGAATAAATAATAACTTAAGTATTTTTGTACGGATCCTGTTTTATAATGGTATCCTAATGTTTTAAGTGATCAGTTAGTTCATTAGATTACCGTTTTTTTTTTCTTCCTTTTCATTGCGCTTGAGTAAGCTCTGGTTTGTTATTAAATAACATTACTAAACACAACAACATTATTGAACGACGGATTTCAATTGGCTTTTTTACATTTTCTTCGTCTTATTTAAAATTCGATTGTAGTTTGAACTTTCCTTTTATTACTTACAGTAGATTTGAAGCAATCAATTCTAAGTAATCCAATCCGCTCCTTCATCGTTCAACACTAAGCCCTGACCACGTCAAATAGATACCAAGACGTAGGCGGTGCGTGGGTGAACACTTCCATACTTATTACTTTCGTGGCGATAGCGAATCACCACCTAACCAACCTTACCTGGTCTTCCTTTCCACTTCTCTACTCAAGCACACACGACCAATTAGGGGTTTTGTTACACCCCCTGGTAGGTCTTCCTTAATTGGTGTCAGAGCTGATTCAATTCGATATGGTTTCCGTAGCGTTTGCCAGATTAATGATGATATAGATGTGTGTGAAAGTTGTATTGTTATTTGTGAAAGTTATAAGACCCTTAAATGTAGGGATTTCAATTTCTTAAGCCACTGTATCCTGTCATATATATTATTGCAACGTTATAGGTATTTTCTATCCGTGTATTGCTATAACATGGATATACCAAAATTCTAGGTTTTTCGTTATCGAAAATAAAATTTAAACAAATATTCAATTCCTTACCTAGTTGGTTGAAATGTTCATTTAAAACCTTCATTTTGGAATAATTAGTAATACTTTCTGCAAAAGATATTTTTAACAAATATTATATTAAACAATTCAAAGTCGTATTTAATGAAAATTATAAAAGGTCTCATTCACCAAATGATCAATATGTCCCCGCCGCATTGTAACCATATTCATAGCCATAATTAATTATCTAGTCCCTAAATTCTCCATTTCTCAACACCACCGGCCACAAATCTTACAAATATCTTCATCCATAGGTGGGTGTCCCTCAGGGAAACTTCTTGGCACATGTGCTCCTAATACCCAACATTTGTCAGTCTGTAATTGCAAGCGATTCTGCCTTCGCTGTCCCTTACTTAAATCTTAATGTCAGTTAGGACTACAGTTGGTAGGGTACGATGAAAGCTTTGTTTGAGTTGGTTTGGATCTTGAATCTATGTATATTTATGATAACTGTTAATGTTAGAGAGACTTGTTAGTTGTGTTCTGTAGTTAAAAGGAACCTCTTGCAAATTCATAATTAATCACAAGTCGTTTCTTTTGATTCTCATGACACCAAATGCTAGAACAAATAAAATGGTTGGTTGGAGTTCAAAACCTATTTGATTTTGAATCAGCATAAAAAATGCATTAAAAAAAAACAAATAAATAAGTGAACATAGGTATGTAAACTATGATGAACATTTTCAAATTAAGAGAGGTTGTGTTTCCGAAAAATACATACATACATAAACTCACGCCTTCATTCCCAGAGTGGGGTAGGTAGAGCTAAAGAATTACCAACAAGTCTTAAAACTTCTTGATAATTCTGTAACCACATTTTGCACAAGTAGGCTAAGATGTTTCCCAGTGTATTAGTGACAGGTGGCAAGCCCATCGCCTAACAGTACTACAAGCCTTTATTCCCTTAGTCGCCTCTTACGACATCCACGGGAAGACATGGAGTGGCACTATTCTAACCCGGCAACCACACGGTAAAAAACAAACACCCGCTGATTGCATACTCAACATTATTTGCAACAACAGACACATTTAAAACCCGATGCGAAACAACCCCGAAAACATTATTTGTACAACGTTAGCAAAAATGCTGACCGCGTTAACAAATTGCAGGCACATTCGGCGAGTCAGCTGCACTGTCGGCATACATTGTTTGTTCGCGGGAGCTTTTTTAGGGGCTCGTTGGTTAAAATGAAAAACATTTTGCACTAACACATGCAAACAAACTACTACTTAGCATCGGCAACTTCATCTGTGTTTTTGCAACTTCATTTGAAGCTGCCCAATTTTACGTTTGACACATTATGCGATGTTCAACCGACGGTGCTTTAACAATATTTGTAAAAACCGATGCTATGTTTTTGGCAAAGAAGAGCATTTAAAATCAGGTTTGGTCGTTGTTTCACCATATCGTACTCGTATCTAAATAATTTAATATGTGCACTTGCAATATTTTTCTTGTTCATTCGTTTTTAAAAATAAGTCAATCTTACTTGAAACGAAAAATAAGTCTCAAAATTGTCTAATGATGTCTTGTATATTTTTTTTATATTACGGTTACAGAACCACGGTATTCCTGTGTTAAGTTTGATCATATCCGTAACCTGTAGCCTACCTGTTAGTTGCCGATTGGACTGTCTGTACGCGTAATTGGGAATGTGTGGGCAAAGCCAGTCAAACAAAACAAGCAAAATTTTGGTGTAAAATCATGAGTAGATAATTTTATGTTACGTTTGTAATTTAAAGTTTTACAAAATAATTATTTTCCAAATTAAATACTAGCAAACAGTTACGTACGTCCGCTTCACAAATTGTAAAAACAAACAATTAAAATATCCAAAAAACCTCGAAGCGTTCGCGAAACTTTTTAATAACGTCGCAGCGACCAATCGAAAAAGTATTGTTTAAATTTTTAATTCGAAACCGAACTTTCGATCGGCTTGTTTGGGCGACTTCGGAGTGCATGCGAGGTGAAAAAGTTTAGTTGCGCGCCAATTAGCGGGAAGTGTCGAGAGTCGGTAATTTCGATGGTGACATCTTTGTTTCCGCGTTGAACTCGGCTTAGGTACTCTACGGTTAGCTTTTATAACTTAGTTTTTAACTTGATTAATTTATGTATATTTTTATCATCAATCTAAGCGTTCAGTATAAATTTAATGAACAGCATAGACTCGTAAAGGGTCAAATTATCAATACAAAACAAACCGATCTTGAGCGAGTCAGGCTCGACTTCCTGACTGACTGACCTGACTACCTGTATTTATGATAATATTCTTGGTAACCGCAAAATAAAACACTCATTTTGTCATGAATTCTATTTTGTATGCAATATTTTAATAAGTATTTTTTTTGTTATTTCTCAAAAATTGTAAATAATGAATGCTTCATTTTATTTTTCCCATAAAATATAGATTATTATTATCTACGTCAGGATTTTAAATAAACTTCGGAGGTAAAGACTCGGAGTTTGACGACGCGCTGGCCTAGTTGGTAGTGACCCTGCCTACGAAGCGAGCGGTCCTGGGTTCAAATCCCGGTAAGGGCAGATATTTGTGTGATGAGCGCGAATATTTGTTCCTGAGTCATGGATGTTTTCTATGTATTTAAGTATTTATTTCTCTATATAAGTATTTATATCGTTGTCTAGTACCCATAGTACAAGCCTAGAGCTTAGTTTGGGACTAGGTCAATTGGTGTGAGATTGTCCCCTGATATTTATTTTTTTTTATTTTAAAGTGAAGTAATTTTTTGTATATTCTTGGCTGAAAACCAAAAAGTACATAACAGAAATAAAAATAAAGTTATCAATGTGCAGATTGAGCCCCCCACCCCATTTGCTATAATCAAATCACTTTCATTTTTCAACCCTTCATTCTAGACCTCTTTTCAATTATTCATTAAGTTAACTTCATGTTTTTTAACTATAAACCGATGCAGGCAAGCAAGTTGTACAACTATGCTAAATTCCGAGTTGATACCATTTGTAGTTGCTGAGAAAACCTGCTGTGACATACAGACAGACAACGAAGTCTCACCATAAGGGTTGCTTTTACCATTTTGGTACGGCACCCTAAAAAAGATCACACGTCAATTGATAATTAATATAACGAGCTTACAGGGTAATATTTTAGTTATTAATTATTATGCTATTATGAAATCTAGTCTCTGAAGAATTCTACATACATACATACATACCTTCACGCCTTTATTCCCAGAGAGGGGTAGGCAGAGCTACAGAATTACCAACAACTCCAAAAACTTGTTGATAACTCTGTAACCACAATTTGCACAATTAGGCTAAGATGTTTAACAGTGTATATATTAGCGGCAGGTAGCAAGCCCATCGCCTAACAGTACTAGAAGCCTTTATTCCCTTAGTCGCCTCTTACGACTTCCACGGGAAGCCATGGAGTGGCACAATTCTAAGCCGGCAACCACACGTCAATTCTAGTTTTGGTATATTAAACAAAATCACACGTTGCCAGTAAACTTACGTTTATTTATTTCTCTACGAGTAAAAGATCAAACGGAAAATGTATTACCTAAACGGACGGTACCGTCACGGCCCTACACAATAACACATTTTACAATAGATAATGTCCCACGATGTCTAATCCACCGTGGGCCGGCTGATGACACGTTACGACGCATCAGAACCGTCGCGTGCGCACTCCCATCTAAATTACGGCAGTTCTGCGCATAATTATAGGAATTATACTAAACACGTGTTATTTGATTGAATCCGTTGATGGATAATCTTTGGGCTTACGGGTGATAGAAGAAGTTCGATAGCGATATTCGATTTTATTGAACTTATAAAATCTGAGCTGTAATATTGTAAATGTACCATATACTAATTAGATTATAATTTCAAGCACCAATTTACAGTGCAAAAGACCTTCGGGTTTGTTTATTTTACACTCGCTCCCTATCTCTCGCTCATAATATGCTCTTATGCTTCCTTTTATGCCATCCATTACTTGTGAGAAGTCAGAACCAACCCTTATGTGTTTACACTTTAAATACAATTACAGAATTATCAACAAGTTTGTACAATTGTTGGTAATTCTGTAGCTCTGCCTACCCCACTCTGGGAATGAAGGCGTGAGTTTATGTATGTACGTATGTATACAATTACAATTAAGAGACTTTTACATTCTACAATAGATATTGAACATTTTACACATTTCGAAAACTATGTCGATAGTCCCGCTAACCCCCGTAATAGTACGGCACGCGAGAAACTATCAATGGTAGGTGGGTAATTGTGAGCATCGACATATAATACGAACGATACCGATATAATATCGGAACAATGACACGTTATGTCCTTACTCGACGCGGCCTATTGTAGCACAAAGGGATATGAATTCAATTCCGGGATAGAGCACCGTATTTGGTTGGTTGGTGAAATGGTAGCTCCACGTACGTTATGTGTAACTTATTGAAACAGAGATCTTATCGAACAAATAAACTAAAAGCTTATTTTACTTTAAAAGTAACAGTAGTCTTAGACAAGATGCATTGCAAGAACGTTATAGTTATCGAAAATAATTATACTTATTTGGTTTGACGTAAGCCTCGTTTTTGTTTTGCTTTGGATTACCGAATGGGTTTTAAATAAAAGTGAGTAAAATCTGCAAATTTAGGTATTATACTCGTAGGTGGTCAATAAATGTCTGATAACGACTTAAATATTACAGTATAGTATACAACAGAACTTAATTTATATTATATACTAGCGGCCCGCAGCGGCTTCGCCCCGCTGCAAATTTCTGAATTTCCCAGTGTATTTTTCAATTATACTCTGTCATACAAACCTTGTCCTGGCAATGATGAACACAAGAAAAAGAAATCAGCCAAATCGGTTTAGGCGTTCTCAAGTTATAGCGTGACCAAGAGAAATAGGGGTTAATTTTTAGGGTTCCGTACCCAATGGGTAAAAACGGGACCCTATTACTAAGACGCCACTGTCCGTCTGTCAGTCCGTCTGTCTGTTGTTGAGTGGAGTTGAATTTTTCATAGATGATGTATTTCTGTTGCCGCTATAACAAAACAGAATAATATAAATATTTAAGGGCTCCCATACAACAAACGTGTTTTTTTCTAGATAATGGTACGGAACCCTTCGTGCGCGAGTCCGACTTAGATGTAGATAAGAGGTGTGTTTCCTAAAAACGGCTTCTTGTTGAACGATCAGCAACCAAGGGAAGTCATACGATTGAGTTTTAAGCTACCTGATTAAGAATGAAATAACATAAAAATGCACGCCCTAAATGTTGTTTGTAGGCTCTGTTGGGTCAACCTAAAGTCACCGGTTACTAAGTAATCCGTCGATTTGAAAAGCAAGTTAGATAAGAGAATCGCTTTCCTATAGGCATGTGACTTCCAATATCTATCATGAACTCGCAAACCGCCATCTGACATAAGATAGAAGGTCTTCCTATGAATATTCCTGGAACAAATTGGACCAGTTTTTAGTAACTCTATCAAAGATTTAATTATTGAATGTATATACTATAGTAGATACATACATACATACATTAAATCACGCCTGTTTCCCAGAGGGGTAGGCAGTGACCACTTGTTTCCACTTGCTAAAGTAGATATCACTTAGTTAATTTTATAAACCCAAGTTAAGTTCGGATTGGCGTCGTTGAAAAACCCAAATATTTACCATATTCAGGGTGAGCAATCCAAATGGGTCAGTCAGGGGAATTCGGAAACCGTAAAAGTTAGGGTAATCTATTATTGGGAACCAAGGCTTCGACTTTGGGAAAGAGAAAAATTTAGGGACTGACTGGGGATCGATCCAAGCTAAGCTAATGTACTTAATCGTATGTTAAATATTATTATTTTTGGGCACAAAACTCATACGAGTATTCCAACCGTTTTTCTCATACAGTATTAACACCGTGTGGTTTTTCTGAAAAAAACTGCTTGGTTCGATTTCCGGTTAGCATGGTTTTTTTTTACAAGTTTTTATTTAACTGGCACTGTTCGTATGTATGTTTGTAAGTTGTCCGTTAAAATTTGAATAATAATTTTGAACCAGTTCCATTTAATTAGATGGGCTAAAATTTGGATCACATATGTACCCGGTGACAATTAAATATTATATCTAAGAGCTGATCTGATGATGGAGTCAGAAGGTAGCGACAGGATCTTAGACCCACCCTTTTGGGAGTTATTAGTTTGGTCTTAATTGAACTAATTACCGAAACTCAGATAGTTTATACCTAAAACAGTCAAAGAAATGCATTTAGCATCGTAAAACCCTTCCGCAATTACGCAACATATTTAAACGTATCATTATTCTGGTTTAAGTGATGCATCCCTCATTGCGACAGCATTCTATGCGGCAACGCGAATTCCTTGACTGCACGTATTCGGATATTGCCATCAATAGTTTAATTGTTTCTCGATACTGGCATGAAACAAGCGCCGGCGATCATATCTAGAGTATCGTTAATAGGATCGCCTCATTTGGGCGTGACTTGCTGAATACCACTGCATGTGGGGTCTTGACCATGCCTGACTTTGTTACCACTGCTTAATGTGAAACTGCTCTTAACTTAAATAGAGGAGGTCTAGTTTTGGTCATGATACATGTATGATAATTTTTGATCCAATTTTGGGTTTCGTAATCTGTTATTGACTTCGCTTGTAATGACTTTCTTTTTATTAGGTCAAAGATAACCATGTACCTAATAGGTTAGGCAGTTTGATACATGCCAAACCAAAGCAAAGTGACAAGACATAAACTTGCTTAGTGACATACTATTTAAATAATTTGTTCTTTTGTATTATTAAAACAGTTTTTTTTTATAATATCATGGTTGCGATGGAATTAGATGTCTATGTTGTCTTGCACAAACAAGTAAGTTGCACTTGCATTGTTGATTCATTGCCTAGTACCTACTTAGTGACCGGGCGTCGCTCGGGTTGAAAACAAACTTTCCCGAAAATGACAACTTGGCCCCCGCAAATTGCAAAATTTTATTGGAATCGTTATAACCGTTTTCGAGAAAGCGATAACACATATACAGGGTGGACAGAACGAACGCCGCATGGACGGCAACTGCCTTAAATATTGGAAATAGCAAATTCTGCGCAAAGCTCCTTATATTTTTGAAATAAAAACAACATTTTTGGATTTGTGAATTTTTCCGTCCTTAACCGGGAATCGAACTGCGGTTGAAAATGACAAAGCAATAGTCGTGTTTTATGATACAGGTTGAAAGGGTCATTCAAAGTGATCATTTATATCTATTACACCATATACGTTTACACTAAATAAAGACCGTGAAAAAAACACGACTTTATTGTTTTGTCATACTCTACCAGTTCAATTCTTGGTTAAACCAGACGAATTTTCAAAAATCAATAAATGCATAATTATTTGTTTTTGAAAACTAAAAGCAAGTCTTCATTGCGTAGAATTTTCCATTTCCAATGCTTAAGGTAGTTGCCGTCCATGTGGCGTTCGTTTTTTCCACACTTTATATAAATATACCTTTGTAAAATGTTATTTTTTTCGGTATCCTTCAAAAGTTAACCATTTTGTTTATCTATTTTTTAAATGTGACATCTTTAAAGTATTTGTATTTGTTTTATATCTTATGTACTATGCGTATTATATTTAAATGTAGCTTTGATACTGATATTAATAAATGAAAAAATCACCGTGGGTGGGACGAGTTTTAATTGGCCCAAAACGTGTTTCAAGTGACTCCAGCTACCCTATTCATTTGGCTCACGATTTGCAATACACCCTTTATAAGGAAATATCCCTCTAAATATATCGCTCGTTTAATAGTAGGTATAGAATATGTAATGTATAACGCTGTCGTAAAGACCATTTAAAAAAAATATTTACAAAATATGTCGCATATAACTTTGTTCTCTTTATCTCAAATTATTGGTAACCTTTGATTAATTCACTAAACAACATTATCTATTTTTCGAAATCGATCGTCGATCGACGCACGAACCATACATTACAACCAACAATACTGCACTGGGGACGCGCACGTTCCCACGTGCCTCCTTTGTCGGCCGGCGACAAAGCTTTGCCGACAACAGTCGCTATATGTATCAGTTGCCCCGTCCTTATCAACCAGACGAAACTCGACTTTATGTTTCCTAAGAAGAGACTGCAATTGAATGTGGCTTCATAAAGAAAAATCGAACTTTGTCTTCCATTTTCAACTGTCGTAAATGTTATGCCAGCGTTTATCGATATCGAACTGTTTATCGAACGATCTTGGTTGAATTTGTCTCGTGGTAGGACCCGAGGTGGAGTTGTGTACGTTAGCTCGGCGAGCCCCGATGACCCCTCATTTAAGGTAGGGCAATTGTTTATCAATATGTTTATGATTAATGTATACGAAGCTGCGTCGTGACTCCGTCTGTCCGTCCGCCCGACTCGGCAATTAGCCGGATCACGATTGGTAATGATATGTGATTGGTGGTTGCTAATTTGTTGGAAAGGCATTGTTGTTTTATGAAGATTTTGGTTTTTTATTGGAAATTATTTTGTTTGTTTAGTCGGGTCATTGAATTTAATGTTAGTGTAGTGTTTGTGTTTTTTAATTCTATTTGTTTTGGTAAGACTGATTAATTTGTTAGTTATCTACGTCCGCACGTTCAAGTTATTTCTCTGTATCCTAACTTTACCTGTAGGCGTCATCGTTGTTATACAAAAATAACTTTGCAAACAAAGCTCACTAAAACAGTTACATCTCGGAAAAGATAAAATCACTCATATCGTACTGTCATGATGACTCACTATCATGTCTATTGATTTCACATGAGTCACTGTTGGAC